>OZ038503.1:8830035-8917535 GCA_964036315.1 Acanthosepion esculentum
ACGTATGCAAAACAAATAATGTAACGAGCATTTTTTAATCGCTGTTGCGTGATGATTCTTTCTCTTCTAATGTCATTCAAAACTTATTCCGCATTTCGTTTTGCTTTTGTTCTTGAGATTTTTCAAGTCAACTGATAAAGAATACTTTTCAAATATAAATTTCTCACAATCTTTCATTGGATCTTCATATGTTGTTTGGTTGATTTGCCTTAGCAACATCTCAACCTTTATGGGTTATTTAATGCCAAAATCTAAATATCTACAGATAAAGTGTATTGTTGGTCATTTTTCTATAAAATTGTATTGTTGGTAATTTTTATATAAAAATGTATTTTTATACTTTCATAGTGTTTAGATTCTGATTGAGGTTTCCCTATTTGTCTATAGCTGGGACCCTAACAGGTGCTACAACACCGGGTCAGGGTGGACCTGGGAACAACAGCAATTAAGAGGTGACTGCACGCTCCTTAAAACCTCCAATCTCTCAATCAAAGGCATGGCTGCCGGATGTAGTTTATTGTATCTTTATACGCACAATAAATATACCTATATACACATCTTCATTCACCCTTTTCATTTTGTGGCAATAAAATGTTGTTTTTAATATTATCTCATTGTCTGTGTAAATGGTTATGCATCCATTAAACTCTCAGTTGGCATTCCTCAGAAGAAATGTTATCAACAATAAGTTTCTAATTATTCATTTCTTACTTCACAAGTTATCACCATGACTAAATGAAAAGGAAGACCAAATAATCGATTGTTTATTAGCCATGCGTACATAATTGTATTTAGATAATTAAGGGGTCACTATCTATTGAACTCTTAGTACAAGCAATACGTGGTAGATTCTATTGGCATTAGAATTATTGTTCAATTAAACTGTGACATAATTAAATTCCCTACCAATTACATTAAACTTATGTTCAAATTAATTTTACCTTTTAATATTAAAATAATCGTTACACATCTCTCAATTTCATCATCGAAATAAGGTGACAAATACGGTTTTAAATTGCTTAACTCTAAAATTTCTTTCACTATTTTAATATAGTTAATATTAATTACTAAGTGGGAACATTTTAATTCGTTCTCAAGAATATTGTTGTAAAAGGTTTACAAATATTACTAATAAAGTGTGTTTCCATGAAACTTTAAATTGGCACTGCAACAAAGTTGACAAAAACTCGAGGTCTTATGTTGACTTGAAACTGAAATTTTTGAAAATATTTTAGCAGGATACCAAAACTGATAACAGCAATAAAAAAGGACAGGGTAAAAGAATAATGGGACATAATAGTAAAAAAGAGGCGGTAAGAGAGAAATCGTAAAAAAGAGGGGGTAACAAAAGAGGGAATAAGAGAGAAATCGTAAAAGAGAGGGGGTAACAAAAGAGAGAGTAAAAGAGAAACCGTAAAAAAGAAACCATAAAAAGAGGGGGTAACAAAAGAGGGAGTAAAAGAGAAAGCGTAAAAAAGAGGGGGTAACAATAGAGGGAGTAAAAGAGAAACCGTAAAAAAGAGGGGTAACAATAGAGGGAGTAAGAGAGAAATCGTAAAAAGAGGTGGTAACAAAAGAGGGAGTAAAAGAGAAACCATAAAAAGAGGGGGTAACAAAAGAGGGAGTAAAAGAGAAACCATAAAAAGAGGGGGTAACAAAAGAGGGAGTAAAAGAGAAACCATAAAAAGAGGGGGTAACAATAGAGGGAGTAAAAGAGAAACCGTAAAAAAGAGGGGATATCAATTGAGGGAGTAAAAGAGAAACCGTAAAAAAGAGGGGGTATCAATAGAGGGAGTAAAAGAGAAACCATGAAAAAGAGGGGGTAACAATAGAGGGAGTAAAAGAGAAACCGTAAAAAAGAAACCATAAAAAGAGGGGGTAACAAAAGAGGGAGTAAAAGAGAAAGCGTAAAAAAGAGGGGTAACAATAGAGGGAGTAAGAGAGAAATCGTAAAAAAGAGGGGTAACAATAGAGGGAGTAAGAGAGAAATCGTAAAAAGAGGTGGTAACAAAAGAGGGAGTAAAAGAGAAACCATAAAAAGAGGGGGTAACAAAAGAGGGAGTAAAAGAGAAACCATAAAAAGAGGGGGTAACAATAGAGGGAGTAAAAGAGAAACCGTAAAAAAGAGGGGGTATCAATTGAGGGAGTAAAAGAGAAACCGTAAAAAAGAGGGGGTATCAATAGAGGGAGTAAAAGAGAAACCATGAAAAAGAGGGGGTAACAATAGAGGGAGTAAAAGAGAAACCGTAAAAAAGAGGGGGTACTACCATTAAGTGGTAATATTAAAATACAAAACACAACAAAATTGACACAAAATTAAAACTATTGTTAATTTCATTACGATTATTTGCAGTAATTGGTGTGCTATGAAAGAATGGTTTATTCTCTCATTTGCAGTCCTATCGTCATTGGTATTATTATTATATCCATGAGAGAATAATAGCATATTTCATGGACAGAATGAAATAGCTGGAAAAAAAGGAATATCAAACATGTTTTTTTTCTCTCAGACAGTTTTATGATCCTAAGTTGTGCACAAAATTATATATACATATTTATACGTGTATCCTGTAATGATACTAAATAAACACAGAGAACTGGATGTTAACGCTAAGGTGTTCAGAGATAATGTCATAAACTGGTTTGTGCGCATGAGGCGCCACACATTTGTTCTGTTTAAAAATGAATAAATAAGAAATTTGTTGTAGTATCTTCCCTCTAATGTGTCTATTATGGACCCTTCCACTTACTATGAAGTAGTAGGAATAGTAAGCCTCATGGGGGAACAGTGATATAGTCAGTTCATTACTGTCAAACTCTCTGTCTTGAGCAGTGAGGAACTCGGACGAAGCTTTGCCGAAGCGCAAAGTTTCATCCAGGGAGGTAGACAGACCCTGAACCAGTTTATGCGGGTTCTAGGGGATTATTTTTGGCCGAGCCAATGGGCTCAGAGAACCCATGGTAAACTCGGCCTTGTGCTACATACATCCCTCGTGTGTGTGTGTGTGGTGGGGGTGGTGGGGGGGCTGTTAAATATTAACAGTGATATAGACTGAACGCTGGTCAACCGACACACACTCCCAAGTCGTGTAACACACTTCTGTTGTATTTACTCTACAATACACTATTTATTTGCAACCTCTTGTTTTGTTATTACTTAACCAATTACTTGGTCACAACAAAATTCTAATAAATAAAAAGTCTTAGCCAGTCAAAAGCGTTTGCACCGAAATAATAAATGATTTCTGCTGAATCTTTTTGATCCTAAAAAAGAAGTATAAAGAGACCTCTATTTCAATCAAAACTCAGAGTAGAAAACAGATTCCAAAGAGGACAGACCACATCAAAGGAATCACAAGTCCAGAAACCATTTACCTCTCTCACTTCCTGCACTCTCTTACCTCGCTCACCTCCTGCACTCTCTTACCTCGCTCACCTCCTCATGCATCAACCCAAAGAAGATCTTACATCAAAGGTCACTTAAGTACTTTTCGCAAATTTTATATTATCTTAAACTTAATTCTTTTAATTCCTCTCTTTAATTGTTCATGATTTTGCTTACATATACGTCCATTTTGAAATAGAAAACTTTTATTGGTTATAATACTTGATTTATTTCATTTCTATTCTATTGTGTGGGTTAAAATCTATTCAAGGCCAAAACCACAACCAAAAATGTATACCACAATTACCATAATCCCAATCAGGGAAACTGTAATAAGGAACAGAACTAAAGAATTACCTTGAAGAAGGCTTTAATAAACAGAGTGGCCCACAACAGAGCTCAGAGTAAATAAGAATATAAAGAATACAAATAAGAGAGGATATATATATATATATATATATATATATATATATATATATATATTTAAAGGTATTTTTGAAGGTACAAAATTTTATCACAGCAATAAACGCATGAAGCTTGATATTACTAGACATATGTGAGCACTTATTAAAGAGCAGATCGTGTGCAGCTAATTTTACTGTTGACCGGTTCACCGTGTTGTCCCGGTCACACTCGTTATTTCACCTTAAGGTGCTGGAGGCACTTTACATCGGGTCCCGCAAGCCTTCCTTGTGTAAACAACGTGAGTGTTTGTTGGGGCTCGCTGTCATTTGCCTCTAGCTCCTTTTGCTCATTTTTCCCCTCCTCCTCCACATTTCCTTTTATTGTACATTTTATGTGTTTTTAATTTAAATTAAATCTCCCGTTGTAAGGCTGATGAGCGGGAGCGAAACCGGTTGCTTCGCCCGTTTTTAATATGTCTAGTAATATATATATATATATATATATATATATATATATATATATAAAAGTATATAAAAGTGAACATAGAAGTCAACACTTTGAGGCGACAGTCTGTTTCATGCTAGATGCAATCGTCAGGCCACCACTTCTATGTTCACTTTTATATTTACACACACTCTATCTCTGATATTGAGAACTTTATCCCATAAATATAGCACATTTTAAGACAATATTTCTCCATATATATATATATATATATATATATATATATATATATTTATATAGATATATATATATATATATATATATATATATATATATATATTATAAATTAACTCATTTAAAAATATGGTTCCATTGCTACACAGGAATTATCATGTTTCAAAAGAAGAAACTAAAAACTTCAAATTCAATTATATCATTAAATTAAAAGCAATAATTCTTTTTCATTTTCAAGTGAATTTTGGAATAACTTATTTTGAAATTTACTGAGTTTTAAATGCACGTATAAATTCATATTTGTTTCTAAGGATACAGAGAAATCCAATCATTTAGACAGGGGTGGTAGCATGTTCATATTTATTAACAACTATTTTATCAAATATAAGTTATTTTCGAAAAAGTCTAGGTTGAGTAGGGGTGCCTTTTTCAATGAATTATGACATCTGTTCAACGCATGTCGTTTATTTTTTTATCAACAACAAAAAGTTTTTCGGCATTTTGTCCCCTTAAATTTGTACTTGTATACATAAAGATTCTTTCTAAAAGGGGTGTTTGGATTATAATATATTGTATTGAACTACAATTTTACAATATTATTTTTACTTTTAATTACTAATAGACTATATTACATTTTAAAACAAATTAGTGTTATAGAATTACTTAAATTATTTAAAAATTATTATTAAGTATCAAATATAAGTATGTATATTACCATTTTTACTATAACACACACACACACACACACACACACACATATATATATATATATAGTAGAGAAAAAGGTGGATAATTCTGGAAGAGTTCAAATCGAGGGAAGTTAAGGCTTATGAAAGAAACTATAACATATATCTACACAACAGGCAGAGTGAAAAGAGAACGAAAAGATAGAATCTTGCATATAATATGGATAATTATTCTGTGTTTCTGGAGAAGCCATATATTCCCAAAGGAAAATGGTGCCATAAACTTTTAAGCTGCTGTGCATGTTAGCTGGCAGGTCTAGGCAGAACCCCAGGCATGACAAATAACTCATGTGTCCTGGATGCAGGAAGTTGACTGACTGACTATCAATTTTGTCACTGCATGATGTGACATCACTAAGCAGTCGACACATGATCCACATGAATTCAACTGCACCAAAAAGAAAATAATTGCCTTATTTTATCCCTACAATTGTAATGTAAATTTTTTGTTTCTCCTCATTTCTTTTCAAATACTGCAAAAAATATCAACTAATGCATTGTAAGAGTTACAAAATGCGCCTTTATGCACCAAAAGTTGTTTTATACTAGTAGAAATTTTTAAATTTTGTTTAAAAGAAAAAGTAGCAATCACATGAGAGGAATATTAGTATTAGTATGGGTCTTGATGGTAATGTGGAATTATGTATGTTTGGGTATTGTTGTGGAGTTATTTCCTCAGTGGAAACTGTATTCGGACTAAATAGGTCCTAAATAGGTTAAACGTACAGACTACTTCTTTTCTCCTACTTATAATAGGTGTCTTTCACTATAACAGGTATATATTAGCTTTATGTAATGAGTAAAAGAAAATGCATAGAGTGTAAATGTATATATAAAATATATTTTAATATAACACAATATAATACAGAAGGATAAAGTGAAAGTTGAATTTTCAAGAGTTCGAGTTGTAAAAGTCCTGGAGCATAAAAGAGGTAGAACGACTTCTAGAGGAAGTAATATATATATATATATATATATATATATATATATATATATATATATATATATATATATATATAAAACAACTGAAAAGTAAAAGTCGCAAATTAAAAAAAATTGAATTCCATTCCATATCGCGTGACGTCCGCGTCTCGCGACAGACGCTACTTAATGTAAACAAACTTCTGAAAACAGCCATTTCTGATGAAAGATCGGGGCCGATCTGAAATATCATATATATATATATATATATATATATATATATATATATATATATATATATATATGAATATAAAAATAAATACTTTCACAAAAAACATTAATTTTTTTTAAATTTGCAACTTTTCAGTTGTTTTTCTATATTATATACATATTAAGAAAGTATATGTGGTTTCTCATTTTGCTATATATATATATATATATATATATATATATATATATATATATAATGTGTGTGTGTGTATGTAGGTATGTATGTATACAAATGTAGTAGCTACTGCTTACCCACATGGTGAAGGAAGATATGTTTGTTTTCTATGTAGCAAGGATGGTTTAGCCATGTAAGGTTGCCAGCTAGTCCTACAAATGTTGTATTTTGTCTCTGGGTATGTTTAAATGACTCAGAGAAGGGACAAGATTAATTTATCAACTGATTTTGGTTGATTTCCTGTCTGTTCATATGCACATCTATAGATCTGCTTTGCAAAGGCTACTCGCTTCTCATTGGCTTACAGCCTTATATTCTGGTTGTTAAAGCTTTCTGATTGGTTGGTTGAACTATTTTTAGAGATGGTGAAATTTTGGTTTCCTTGTTATTATTTGTGTATTCTTTATATCCTGGTTTTGATTTTGTGTATTTTTTTTATGTCCTGGTTGTAAAAGCATTCAGATTGACTATGGTTTTGTTTTCCTGACGATTTTCATTATCCATCTATTTTTAGAAAGGGTGAAATTTTAGTTACCTTTTTATTTATTTTTATTTATTTATTTCTCTATCACCAAAGGATATAGTGTTTAATTTTCTGTACATTTAAATGGAATTCTTCTTCTATGGGATGTGTCCCTTCAGAATATGTGCGATCATGGTTCTCTCCAACTTCCATTCTCCTTCATAGTACTTAGCAACATTTTACTATCCATCCCACTGCCTGTTCTGTCATCCATTTACACACAATCTTTAAATAGGTTTCTCACTTCTTTTCTCTATCCCTCTTGTCTTCAGTATGCCCAATAAGTGTCAGATTCTCCAAACCTTCTTTTCTCATTATGTGACTTTTTGTTTGCATTTTCCATCCGTGGTATTCCCCTCCTCTTTTTGTAAAATTGAATCTCATTTGTCTTCTCTTCATCTGTGAAGAAATTATCCAGCATTCACTGCTTGGTAGAAAGATTGATATTACAGGGTGCAATTGATAAATTCTCATCTAAATTACGCAAAAATGAAAATATCACTGAAATCTCAATTTAACAATCTCAATTTAACAAATATATTTACAAAATTACACAAAAATATCTTGAAATAAGAAAAAGTAAATTTATTTAATAAAATCACCATTGGCTTCAACACGGCCTCCTCCAGACGACTTCAAAATCTGCAACTCTTCTAGACGATTTCCTTATTTAAGCTGGTCAATGCTCTTTGCCTTCAGTTTTGTTGATCTCGTGCTCCACACATAATCAAGTGGGTTGCAGTCTAGGGAGTTAGGTGGCCAGATGTAAAGGATGATGTGAAATCAGAAATTGTCTGACAGCCATGACTGTTTTTTCCTGCTTGTGTGGCATGGTGGAAAACCTGTGACGAGGCATAGGGTCTTCCAGCAGCCACACTCTTGACCCAGGACAGCACTACTCAAGGCACTTGAAGTAGGCCTCCGTATTGAGTCTGAGGCCATCAACAAGAAATTTAGGAGTTCTTTTCTTATCAGAATGACCAGAGTGAGTTTTCAAAGTTGCTGTACCTTCGTAATCACCATTGGACTCATCCAACTCTTTCTGAATTGTCTACACTGTCTTCACATTGACAACCACTCTGAAATGTTCATATTGGAGATTCTGGCATGAATGCCAATCAGTACAGTATGCTGTTTCCAAATTTCTAACAGGGGGAATTGCATCCTGGTTCTCTATTTTCGCACAGACGGTGCCCACCTGACCCAACTATACTGTACAGTCAACAAAATCAAAAACAATGCCTATAGACAAAATTAAAAATATAAAATGGTAGCAATTTAGCCATCACACCCTGGACATATAGCAGTTCAGCTGTGTTTGCTCTCTTGTTTCTAACAAATTCTTCCTGTTAATATTTTTACAAGGTATCTTTTGCTATTCCAATGTGGCTTAGGATTTTGGTGTCACATTTTCCATCATCTCTTGCTGGAATAGTTCTGTAGAAAATCAGTCTGTTTTTTTTTTGTTTTTAATCATTTCACCCCAAGCAAGGCTATAAAGCCACTAAGAGGCATCTCAACATAAATCACTTTCCCACCACCATAACAAATCTTCCCTATCCCTTTTCCTTAAATATTTTCAGGGTAACCTTTCTGATGAACTATACTCGATGGTACCTCAACTTTATGAATGTAAGCACAGTACTAGATTGGAAGCTAGGTCTCATCATTTTACATTTGAAATAGCTATATGTAACCATAAGTTCTATGCTCAAAGTTTCTTTTCTCGCAATTCTCACTTGTTGATCTCTCTTCCAGATTCTTGCTTTCCAGTCAACTTTGATCTTCAAAAACTTAAATACAATCTCAATCATTATCTTTTGTCTTCTTAATCCGTCTTCTTTTATTGTACTTGCTCCTTAATAATGTTTTCTTTATTTTTGTATTCTTTCATACTGAGTAACCACCGTTGTCTTAGTGGCTTTATTGCCTTGAAATAATTTTTAAAATCCCTCTACTTTGAGTCGGTGTTGCAGAATTTTATCAAGTGAACAACAGTAAAAAAAAACAAAGAATTACGCTATTTACATTGTTCAGACTATCATCCTCATCTTTGCCATATTTATCACAACGTTTTGGCTGTTGTACGTTCCGGCCTTCTTCAAGTGGTTGGAATGTCAAACTGAACCCTTTATTTTAAAGGGTTCAGTACAACATTCCATCCACCTGAAGAAGGCCAGAGTTTACAACGGCCAAAACATTATGATAAATATGGCAACAAAGATGAGGATCATAGTCCGAATAATGTAAATAGTGTATATAATACCAACTCAGAAATATAGACAGGTACTGAAAGGTCAAAATGTTGTAATAAATATGGCGACAAGGATGAGGACAATAGAGAGATACTAAAGAATTACGTAGTTAAAAATTAGTATTGCCAACTTTAGTTCATTTATATTTTGAATCTGTACTGCATTTTTATTTTGCATCTCTGCTGCAGTTTTAATTTGCATATTTATGCATTTGTATTTTGCATCTCTACTGCATTTTTATTCTGAATATCTACTGCATTTTTATTTTGCATCTCTGCTGAATTCTTAATTTGCGTCTGTACTGCATTTTTATTTTGCATCTCTACTGCATTTTTACTTTGAATCTCTACTGCATTTTTCATTTTGCATCACTACTGCATTTTTATTTTGAATCTCTGCTGAATTCTTAATTTGCGTCTCTACTGCATTTTTATTTTGCATCTCTACTGCATTTTTACTTTGAATCTCTACTGCATTTTTCATTTTGCATCACTACTGCATTTTTATTTTGAATCTCTGCTGAATTCTTAATTTGCGTCTCTACTGCATTTTTATGTTGCATCTCTACTGCATTTTTACTTTGAATCTCTACTGCATTTTTCATTTTGCATCACTACTGCATTTTTATTTTGCATCTCTGCTGAATTCTTAAATTGCGTCTCTACTGCATTTTTCATTTTGCATCTCTACTGCATTTTTATTTTGCATCTCTGCTGAATTCTTAAATTGCGTCTCTACTGCATTTTTCATTTTGCATCACTACTGCATTTTTATTTTGAATCTCTACTGAATTCTTAATTCGCATCTCTACTGCATTTTAATTTGAATCTCTGCTGCATTTTTATTTTTGCATCTCTACTGCATTTTTATTTTGTGTCTCTGCTGCATTTTAATTTTGCATCTCTACTGCATTTTTATTTTGTGTCTCTGCTGCATTTTAATTTTAATCTCTGCTGCATTTTTATTTTTGCATCTCTACTGCATTTTTATTTTGTGTCTCTGCTGCATTTTAATTTTGCATCTCTACTGCATTTTTATTTTGTGTCTCTGCTGCATTTTAATTTTGCATCTCTACTGCATTTTTATTTTGCGTCTCTACTGCATTTTTATTTTGCATCTCTACTGCATTTTTATTTTGTGTCTCTGCTGCATTTTAATTTTGCATCTCTACTGCATTTTTATTTTGCGTCTCTACTGCATTTTTATTTTGCACCTCGGTTGCATTTTTAATTTGCATCTCTACTGCATTTTTAAATTGCGTCTCTGCTGCATTTTTATTTTGAATCTCCACTGCATTTTTAATTTGAATCTTTACTGAATTTTTATTTTGGATTTCGAATGCATTTCTTTTTTGCACCTTGGTTGCATTTTTATTTTGCATCTCTACTGCATTTTTATTTTGTATCTCGGCTGCATTTTTATTTTGCATCTTCACTGCATTTTTATTTTGCCTCCCTGCTGCATTTTTATTTTGCATCGATATTGCATTAAGAACCGCAGAATAATTGGAAGTTGCAGAATTAATTCTATTTTCATCCTAAAGCAACTGTACGTTATAAGAATTGTTTCTCTATTCCCCAACTGATCTATCATAATTATTTACATTATTTACATTTCATAGATTGTTATAGTTATTGTCATGTTCACGACATTTTGGCCATTGTACAATCCAGCTTTCTTCAGGTGATATACATTGGAAATTCAAACCAAACCCTTTACTTAGTGCAAGGGGGTATACGGAAGGAAAAGTGAGATCACCCCCCCCCTTCTGTTGGATGAAGGTGAATTAATAGAGAGAGAACATCCCTGGAAAATATGAAAATATAATGAATCAGCACATATGCTAGGCTGCAAAAATCTGTTAAGCCGACCAAGCATAGACATGACTACAATATGGGAACACATAATACAGAGGGCTAGAGAAAAACAACAATAACAAGATGTTGTAATATGAGCTCTGGTAAAAAAAATATATACGGAGACATTAGGTTCATATAGTCATTGTATGTTCTGGTCTTCTTCAGGTGATAGACATTGGAATTTTGAACCAAACCCTTTATTTTGTCGATATGTAAATAATGCAAATCATAAGAATTGTTTTTATACCTGAGTGCATTTTTTAAAATGTTTCTTTATAAAAATGGCTGACAGGATCACGTTTCCACATGTTTCCTGGCAGAATCATGTTTCCACATGTTTTATGTTTCTATACTTAGAAGTTTGCCTAATGAACTGGAACAAGAATGAAAATCTGAAATTTATGACATTAAAAATACTTGATTTGAAATTTTAAAAAAAGGTTATTATCCCATCAGGAATTTGCCAGGTCAAGCCATATAGATATTGAATTAAAACACACAAGCCTGTTAAATTGTATCAGATCTGTGTCTAATAGACCATGAATTGAGAAAGAATTAGTCTTTTTTTTTTCCAAAACCTGCAACTCAGTTTAATTAATAGCAAGATTATTATCAATAAGACTGAGACAGAAATTTGGAAATTTATTATTATGCTTCCCTCAATTTTCATAGGTAAGCACCCCCAAAAGCTTTACCTCCTACTCTATAGGAGAGACAAAGTAATTTTATTATTTTTTTAAGTACAAAGTCAGAAAAATACAACCTTTGGTTTCTGCCATCTGCTAGAATAAGGCATAAATGTTATCAAGTTTGGAAGCAGCCAAACTCATTGTAAGGTCGTATGTCCACTGCGATGGGAACTTGTTAAAATGATGTGAAGTAATTTCTTGTTTGCAAATCCTTCTGTCTTAAAGGCTGCCACACACCCACCTACACATGAACAAAACATTAGCAATTGGCCTGTACTAGGTAAAAGGTAATGTTTTGTCCTCAAGGACACATGACTCAGTGGATAATGACATGGTTAGATCCAGTGACTAAACCCAAATAGTTGTGTGTTCAGTACTAGGCTACAGCAGTAGTGAACCAATACTTGGAGAGTCGAGTTAAAGGAAAATAACTGAGACATCCAGAAGAGGCATGGCACATGGAACTAGAATAATCTACTTCAGTCTATGAAATAAAGGGTTCAGTTTAAAATTTCAATCACCTGATGAAGGCCAAACAGCCAAAACATTATAGGTATGCCAATGAAGATGAGGATAACAGTCCGAGTAATGTAAATAATGAAAGTATTTTTTTTTCAGTATCCATTTCATAAATACACAGATAAGTTTCCAATGCCTTCTTTTTACTGTCAGTTGACAAATCTGTTTTGTCACCTCAAATACAAAACTTATCTGTCCCCGTATGTATTTATAAAGTGGACATTGAAAAAAAATTACCTTTTACCTAACGCAGACCCATTGCCAATGATTTGTAGTAATAAGGTGTGCTGGCAGCATGGTAACTAGCAAGAACAGAAAGTAAACGAGCAAGCCAAGTTCAAGATCTATCTTTGCCTGCTAAATTTTTCACAGAAATGCCCTTAATAAAGGGTGTGAGTCCATCTCTTCCACCCACCTCCACCAGGGTGGACTGGGTTCTTGTTATGGTGAAAGACACCTAGTCTATAGATAATAGACTCTCCCATCCATTATAAGTAGGACTCAGTAGGAGTCGAATACAAAAAAGTAGTCAGCGACCACAACTCGATTACTCTGCGTAATACTGATTATTACAAGTTCCTAACATTTTTGTACGTTGAACCTATTTAGGATGAATTTAGTCCAAATACAGTTTCCAATGAGGAAATAACTCTACAACAGTTCTCTAGCCTTGGCTGGCAACCTGGCTAAGTGAAGAAAAAAGTCTGTCTCCGATACTGAGCACTCTTTCCCTATAAACATAGAAAAAGTTTCAGTGATATACAGTGCTGTGCAAAAGTAAGTGAACCCCGAAGATAATATTTAAAATCATTGTCTCTTTTTTCCAGATAATCAATAAATCTTAATTAAATAATATATGCATTAAGAAAACCTCTATTAAATAAATTACAATGATTTTCAAACTTTATATCAAGCTGGAATAAAAATATTAATTAAAAATTAAGATGTGCAAAAGTAAGTGAATGCTTACATTTCATATTTGGTGACTGCTCCTTTTAAGGTTACAATGTCATAGCCAGGAGCTGACATGCCACCTACATTTCCTTCATAATCCATTGGTTCTACCTGAACAGCTTCTTCCTGCAAGCCACTGTTCTGTGGAATTGACTGCCAAGTGGACGTTGCCTCAATCACTACAATCTTAACCTGTTAAAGTCTAAGGTTAACCATTATCTTTTGCACATATCCTCATAAACAGTCCCTTTTATTGTAACCCTCTACCTTTAGTGGCTCTCGGGCATTTTAGAGTCTAAACCTCACTGTAAAAAAAAAAAATGACACTTTTGTGCACATTAATTCTGAAAGAAAATTTGTTCCATTGTTTTTTATATTCCTGAATTCCCTTGATATTTCATATGTTAATTTTCTGGAAATATTTTCTCTTAAAGATTGGAGACTCTGATTAAGCTGAAAATATATCTTTTCTTAAACTCCAATACTTGATAGACCTGTACAAGACTAAAATATAAACACTCCTATATGCCACACTCATCCTCTGATCACTCAGGTCTTAAATATATCAGATTATGAATTATTAAAATATTGATAATGTTTAATGTTCGTGTCATGTAGCGGGTATAAACACCTTTGATGAGATATTATATTTTCCTGGTGCATTTGACCTGCTAACAATTTTAGTGGATTCGTATAAATCCAAATGAATGATAAAACATAGAATTTTAAAAAAAGAAATAATAACAAATATATTGTCAGGAAATTTTACAAAAGAAAAGTTGAGAAATGAAACGTGAAACGTTCACAGCAACTTTAAGTGTCTGACATTGGTTACTTACATTTTGCAGGAGTGAAAAGAATACGTCTTTTCGTTATGAAAAGTTATTGAGAAAGAGATTGAGTTTTTGAATCTTGCATCACTTGTAAATTGTCAGGGGGCGATAATTGCAAAATCTCACCACAATGAGATTTTATTAATCAGGGCGGTAATCCAACAGTCTGCAGAAAACTAGAGACTCAAAAGAACATTCTTTCTGTTGATGCCACTATTACTATAGACTATTGAGACACCTTCGGAAATATTTATTTGCATGGTTATGAAAATATATGGACCAAGTACAATGTGATATTTAATACTTATTACGTTAGTGATATATAAATATGTAAAGATTTCTCAGAATTAACCTGTAGAAAAAGAAAATATGTATTAAGGAAAAAAACAATAGAAAAAAATGTTGTTTTAGCTGATGCGTTTCGTCCAATGTGGACTTTTCAAGGCAAAAAACGAAATGAATTTATTGAAACAAAGGGTATTTATTCTAAACAATATAGAATTTTGGCACAAGGCCAAGGAAGAAATGGGGAGGGGACGGTCGTCATTAGCTGTCCTAGTTAATCCGACTCACGACCCATTCATTCATAACAATTTACTCTTTCACCACAGGAACTTATCCATCACCTCTCAATCCAGTATATACAACAACACCTCATATTCACAGGAGACCTACAAAACACCCCATGATATCAAAATTTTCAAAATTTCATCATTCATGAAATATGCGGAGGGGAGATGAACCCAGAAAACAAAACAAAGATAAAACTAAAACAAAACAATAAGAATTTTAATTTTATAAATGCTAAAATAACAAAAAAAAAGAAGAAAATAATTCACTTAGAAGGAAAATCCTTGAAACTGCTGCCATTGAATATTATCCAAATATTAATCTACACCCAGGTTTTTTCCCCAATATCATCTTTCCTAACAGAATCCCGACTCTCTCGAGCCACCGTCCACAAGAAATACATCAAGAAATCAAAAGAAAACAGTTGAATTCATCAGCACAACAATACAAACATGATTTCGACAAGTGAAAATAATCTCTTCAAAAACAAAATATTCTCTTCAAGCATAAAGTAATTGACGTAATACTCTTTTTCAATAAATTTTGTTTGTTGCCTTGAAAATGTCCACTTAAATAAAAATATGTAAACAAGTTTTCTATTCATAAATGTATACAAGAAGAAAATTTAAACAAACATGATTTTTCTGAAATTTATCCATTTTCTTCTCAAATTGCTTTTTGTTTAATATTCAGATTTTTTTATAATTATGATCAATGATCAACAATGCCTAATCAGCAGAAATCTCGAAGACCTGAAAATCCAGCAATTAACGGTTACTCCACTTCCTACTTGTTTTCAGAAAAACGATTTTGGAAAAATTTTTAAATCTTTGCTAATTTTTTCTAAAAATGCCTGCAAAATCTGCCAATAAATTATTTGTTATCAGCTAAGTTCTGACTGATGAATAAATATTAAATGAAGCGTGGACACTAAGCCTCTTGACTAAAGCAATTGGCAAAGCTGATGAATTGTGTTTTTTGGAATGGTTGGCAAAATATCTGCAAATTGACAATTGATTCAAACTTTATAAAATGGTAAATAATAAAGATTGCCTTATAATTATAATTGATTCATATATTTTTATAATTTAGTAAATGTTTATAAAGTTATGAATAAAATATTGTTTTCATATTTATTTCTTTATAAATCTGTAGATGATAAACGTTGCATTGTATTCATTCATTCACATTTTTATAATATTGTAAATATAAATCATCCAGGCTCTATATAAAGATGCCACCAGCGCAGTTCTTCTTAGAAAACAAATGGGAGGATTCTTCCAGACAACTGTCGGCATGAGACAGTCATACGTACTTTCATATATTTCTAGAAAGAATCATACAAGACTATAATACTTCAATCTCTATTGGTGACACACCTGCCTGTAACATGTTTTGCAGATGATATTGACCTCATAGCCGGTAGTAACAGTGAGCTCCAGGACTTGACCAACAGACTTGTTGCAATGGAGGTCATCAGCTCTGAGACATCCAAAGTTATAAGGAATAACACAAACAGTAACAACTGTGATAATATTCCCATGAGCATAAATTCACTGGAGGAAGTGTCCATTATTTACATTATTCGGACTATTGTCCAAATCTTTATTGCCATATTTATTACAACGTTTCAGCCGTTGTATGCTCTGGCCTTATTCAGGTGGTTGGAATGTCGAACTTTATTTCGCTCACTGGGGTAGACTGTTCTAGTTCCACATGCCATGTTTAATGGATATCAGTTATTAGTTATCTCCTGTTAATTTCCCTCTGAAAGTTCTCCACTGCCTTAACAAGGTATTGAACTCACACTCTTTGGGTCCTGTAACTGGATCTAACTAACGCCTTTATCCACTGTGCCATGTGTCCTTGATGACATTGTATGAATTTCTGGGTATTATAAACCTAATGTCTTCACAACCATTTTTTACCAGTGATCATATTGCAATTTTAGCTGTTAAAAATTCAGTTTTTTACCAGAGCTCATATTGCAATTTTTGTTGTTATTATCGCTTTTCTCTGGCACTCCTTATTACTGGTTCCCATATTGTATTCATTTCTAAGCTTGGTCGGCTCAAGAGATTTTTGTGGCCTAGCATATGTGCTGATTCCTTAAGTTTACGAATTTTCCAATAGCACGTGGAACTAGAACAGTCTACCCCAGTGAGTGACTAAAGGGTTCAGTTCGACATTCTAACCACCTGAAGAAGGCCAGAATGTACAACAGTCGAAACGTTGTAATAAATATGGATATAAAGATGAGGACAATGGTCCGAATAATGTAAATAATGGACATAATACCTCATCTCAGAAATATAGACAGATAGGAAGTGTCCAGTTTTAAAACTTAGGAGCAATCTTGTCTAAAGATGATGCCTGTAAGTCAGAAATCCGCACACAAATTGCTTCAGCCATGGCTAAATTGACAAGAATACGGAGGAGAAAAACCAGCTTTCAAATGAAGTACAGGCTGTACAAATAACTGATATTCTCCATTCTCCTATACGGATGTGAAACGTGGACACTGTTAGCAGAAAGAGAGAATGCATGAGAAAACTCCTTGGAATCTTCTACTGGGAACATAAAACCAATGGATTTGTGTGGAAAAAGGTTGAAAGTTTTGTGGGCCACCAGAAACCTCTTCTTGTCACTGTCAAATGGAGAAAAATGGCGTGGTTTGGACACATTACAAGGCATGACCGCCATCATGCAAGGCACTATTGAAGGTGAACGTAAGAGAGGATGTCATTGCAAAAAACAGTTAGAAAATGTGAAATAATGGACAAGTATCACTATACAGAATTGCTAATGGCTGCCTTTGATATACCATTGTAGAGGAGATTCAGTGTGACTTTTGCATTCAGATCCCACCCCCATGATTATAAAGGTCAAGGGGATGATGATGATGTGGATCATGATGATGTTGATGATGATGTAATTATAATGTTAATGTAGTTATTGCCCTTGTCTTTTGGTTGTTGTTTAGTGCCACCAGGTGGTGGCTTCTATAAAAAGCTGGCAGCCATATTGAAAATGTTTCATTTGTTCAGTTGTCATTATTCAGACTAACAGGAGGATTACCTTATTGCAGATGCAACTGATTCATTGAGGATTAACAAATGGTAAGAGAACTGGTAGTTAATCTGCAGCAAACATTAAGTGAATTTCTTTTTCTATTAATTTTAAAGTTTTATGACTCTAAGACTTATAATTTATGTAAAAATAGATAATTTTAATACATGTTCTTCCAAATGGCCCCCAAGGCTAGACAGTGAATCTGCCTATGAACAATGGAAGAAAATCTTACATATTTGGAGTAGGTTGACAGACTTTCCAAAACCAAGACTTTGGCCATTCACCTATCTTTAAGTGGAAAGGACAGAGCTGTCTCTGCTAAGATAGACAGTGAAAATTAGGTAACAAAGACAGGTATGAACACTATCATCCAAAAACTGGATGAATTATTTCTGCCAGGTAATGGGAGATGGCAATTTGTTACCTTTTAACAATTTGAATAGAGCAGCAGAAACAAAAATAAAGGATTTTTTGATTGATTTTGACTACACCTACTTTAAGTTTACACAGGAAAACGTGGCTCTTCCAGACCCCATGGCATTTATGCTCCTTTCATCTGGAAACCCTCCTGAGAAGGATTCACACTTAAAAATGTCAGCATTGAAGGAAGTGTTTTTCAAAAGTACGATGGAGACCATTAAGTGTATTTTGGTCATTCTGTTTCTCCTTCAAATATTGATAAGTGTACCCCTCAGTCTGAGATAACAATGGAAAGTCAGGACACCATTTTTACAGATAGATTCAGACATGGATAGGGTTAATTAACATTTTTTGTAATTCATAATTATTACTTTTCATTTGTGTTTTTACATATATAATATATAAATAAATAAATAAATAAAAATATATATATATAAATAAATAAAAATATATATATATAAATAAATAAAAATATATATATATAAATAAATAAAAATATATATATATAAATAAATAAAAATATATATATATAAATAAATAAAAATATATATATATAAATAAATAAAAATATATATATATAAATAAATAAAAATATATATATATAAATAAATAAAAATATATATATATATATATATAAATAAATAAAAATATATATATATATATATATAAATAAATAAAAATATATATATATATATATATAAATAAATAAAAATATATATATATATATAAATAAATAAAAATATATATATATATAAATAAAAATATATATATATATAAATAAATAAATAAAAATATATATATATATATATAAATAAATAAATAAAAATATATATATAAATAAAATAAATAAAAAAATATATATAAATAAAATAAATAAAAAATATATATATATAAAATAAATAAAAATATATATATAAATAAAATAAATAAAAAATATATATATATAAAATAAATAAAAATATATATATAAATAAAATAAATAAAAATATATATATAAATAAAATAAATAAAAATATATATATAAATAAAATAAATAAAAAAATATATATATATAAAATAAATAAAAATATATATATAAATAAAATAAATAAAAAAATATATATATATAAAATAAATAAAAATATATATATATAAATGATAAAAATATATATATAAATAAATAAATAAAAATATATATATAAATAAATAAAAATATATATATATAAATAAATAAATAAAAATATAAATAAATAAATAAATATATATATATATATATATATATATACACACATATATATTATATTAAAATAGGTACCTCCACGAGATCACTAAAAAAAAGAGCATAGCATGATGAAAAAGATGCCAAACTTGAAGAAAACTAAATTTTATCGTCTAAATGCTTGCTATTATTATGAGGAAAGATCAAAGTTTATTTTTTAAAATTTTTTCTTCTTAGAACAATCTGAATTTTCATTTTTAAATCCTTGTTTCTCTTTGTATCACTGGAACTACTAAAATAACATGTACAATTTTTAGCATGTTTTTATTCGATTTTTTTATTTATTAGTCCGACATGTTTTTATTTTGTTAAATGTCAATAACTTCACAAAATCACTAACAAAATGGCATAGCATGATAAAAAAAGTCGCCAAACTTGACTTAAACAAAGTTTTATCATCTAAATGCTTGTTATTATGAAGACAAAAGACCAAAGATTTTTTTTAATTATTTTTTAAAATTATTACATCTTTTTAGAATATTTTAAATTTTGATTAAAAAAACCGTGTTTCTCTTTGTATCACCGGAACTAGTAAAATAACATATACAATTTTTAATACGTTTTTTTTTTGTATGACACACATTAATTTGGAAAATCTTGCAAAAATAAAAATAATGGTAGGATGTTAATGAGACTTTCAGAAACTATTCATAGATGATCGAAATTATTATAAATATGTTTTCTTTTATTAAAATCATGGCAGAAATATTTTTTATATTCATTAACCCCCCCCCCCCCCACTAATTTTATGAAAACTCTAGAAATTTGATCAAGTCTACTTTAGTAATTACAATAGTTAAAAACACTAGGCTTTGAGGAATGCAAATCATGTTTTTTAGTTTTTAATTGGACCCCCCCCTACCTGAAAATCAGCTCTGAATTGTAACATACAAAACTCAAAGCAAATATGTTATTTAATTTCAAATGCTTTTATTTGTTTTTTATGAATATGGACAATATTTTCTGAAAGCAAAAATATTTTTTGATGAAAAATGAATTTTTAATACAATTGTTATTTCTTTAATTGTAAAAGATTTTTACATTTAAGTTGTTAAAATATTATAAAATTAGTTAAAATCAGCATCCACTTTCGAAAGTGTCCTTATGAGATAGATCTTTTTTTTTTTTTTTAAGCACGTTACAAAGCAGCTTAGATTATTAGTGTTTGTGCCTTTTATACTATATTCTTAATCTGTCCTGGATATTGAGTTCTACCTGGATTCTAACCTCTTGGGAATTTATTTATATATATATATATATATATATATATATATATATATATATATTAGGTATGTCCAATTTTGACCATTTTAGCGTTTTTTTTAGTTGTTTTTTTGTCAGTTGAAAGACACATTAATTTCGAAATTCTTGTAAAAATTAACCACTTGTTGGATTTTAATGAAAACTTAAGAACTTATTCAGAAATGAATGAACTTATTTTAGAAATGATTGTCTCTTTGAAACTCATGGTATAAATATTTTTTTTTATATCTGTTACCCCCCTCCAACTTAATTTTATGAAAACACAAAAAAAAATTTATTTGCAACCTGAATTTTTTTTTTAATTAAATGCACAAAACTCTGAAAAATCTAAATCATCGATTTTTTTGTTAAAAAAATGTCCGAAATTGTCCAAACTTTTACCTCAATTGTAAAAATACAAAACCCAATAAAACTAAGACAATATTTAATTAAGAAAGTTTTTAATGGCTTTTCTGAATAATATATACGAAGGTAATTATTATCTGAAAGAAAAAAATTTTTTTGATGAACAATACATTTTTACATTAATTTTCTTTTTTTTTTCAATTTTAAATACACAATATGACAAAAGGTTGTTATATATTTATACATTAAGTTCTTTCTGCAACCTTATGAAAATGATATATTATGTTCTCTACTTTTTAAAGATCATAAATTTGAAAGCTTATTAAAATCTGACAACCATAATTATTTTAAAAATAATTTTTAATATTCCAAAATTGTATTTAAAATCGTCTACAACGAAAGTACGGATGCACATTGTTGAAATAATGTCACATGAGTAGTTTCCTTTGATAGAAGCAAGTTTTTTTTTTACTTCAGAAATGGCTTTGATTCGTTCAGTAACAACAAAACAACGCTTGTCAAGTTTTCTGAATATCGTCGTATTATTTTCAATTTTTTTCTTTTTTTATTCAAATATAATCGAATAGTGGGATAAAAGAAAATATCGACTATTTACAATTACAAAAAAAAAACGCCCTTAGAAGTCCACCCAAATTTTCAAGTTTGAAATCGAATGCATAAATTCATTGTACATTACTTTGGAATTATTATCCACACGACAAATTATCAATTAAAACGATTTTTGGAGTTTAAATTTTCTGGAGTTAGCTCGCTACTACTCAAACTAAAAAATACTTGTTGAGTCAAAACAAAACCAACATAGCATGTTAATTTTATTAATAAATAAAATAAAACTCATATTACTGCCATATAATTATTAATAAATAGAAAAAAATCTGCCTTAATAAAAAAGAAATAAAATCTCATTTCATTAAGTTAACCCGTTTCAATTAATGGTGTTTCATGTCATTTTTATATTCTCAGAAAAATATTTCATGACTGAAATAATAAACCTCAATTTAAAAAAACGTATTTTTTTTACTGTTTTATTTTTACTTGTAAAATTTGATTTTCTTTCATAATTCAAATGTTATTTTCAGTGCAGAATTCTTCCTCAAACGTAAGGTAAAAAAAAAAAAAAAAAAAAAAAAAAAGTGAATTTTTTTTTTAAAAATCTACTAACCAGATTCACTTAAAATTAGAACGAATTATATCACTTCTGCGCTACCGTCCAATAAATTTCCGTGCCGTAAGTTGTGAATATATTGACGTACATCAATCAACGCCTGTCAAAATTGACCACCCTGGTTGGAAATATCTCTCTTAAAAAATTTTCTGCTAAAAATGTAAGTAATGTTTCTTTCAAATTACATTAAGTATACTTTAATCATTCTAAATTTCCTAAGATAACAACAGAAAAAGGTGTAATTGATTTTTCATGATTTTTTAACTAACAAACTATGATCTTTCCGACAGAAATGTTGATAAGTTCGATTTTACGAAATTTTTTGACTCGAAAAAAAAACAAGATTTTTTAATAAAATTTTTAACATTTATAGGAAGGATTAAAAAATCTGAAAAAATATTCAGAAAATACTTTGGTCTTTCCTCTTTAATAACAACATAAATATTTAAACGTTAAAAATTGTTTTATCAATTTGGGGACCTTTTGTCGTCAAGGTATACCACTTTTTAGCGAAATATTGGACATACCTAATATATATATATATATATATATATATATATATATATATATATATATATATATATATATATATATATATATATATATATATATATATATATATATATATATATATATATATATATATATATATATATATATATATATGAGGAGGCACGGTGGAGTAATGGATAACGGCTTGGATTGAGGAATCGGAGAGCCGAGTTCGAATTCCAGTCGAATCCATTACATTCACTTACGTGCCCTTGGGAAAGGTGTGAATCTCTTCTTCTCCCTCCAACTATGGGTAAATAGCAGGACAGACTGGGTTCTATAGCCTTGGACGGCAACTGGTCTAGGAGAAGGACAACTCTGAATTCAAAACCTGCAGAGGGTCGTTTGGGGACCTTGTGGCATTCGTTGCACCAGGTCCCTGTATTCGTCCCTCCAAAAAGTGTGGATGGCCCTGCACAAGGCCTTCACCACAATAATCAAATCTTGTGTGGGTGTCCGGCTTTCAGTTTCTGGGAACTGATCTGTCTGGCCCTCATACATCGAGTTCGACGGGAGAGTCCATCATATATATATATATATATATATATATATATATATATATATATATAGCTTCATGGTTTTATTGCTTTGCTTGGGGGAAAAGTAGATAATGTCAGTCATCCTCCATTTGTTTGATCTGGCTTTTGTTAAGCTAAAGCATGGCAATCAAATTTTTTATGTCTTTAGCAACGCATCACAGGTATGACTTCTACTTGATGTCTGTGGTGAATTTGTGGAAACAATTTTCAGAAAAGTACTGCCTTCTATTTAATGAATTGTATTTTCCCATTTTAAATGATGAGGTGAAGTTGTTTACAAAGAATTCCTCAGTCCTAAGTTGTTTATTGGGAACTTTTAAAAATCAACAGCTTCATTTCCAGATCAAAATCTGATAACAACAAATTACTACAAAGATTTTTGTGAATAACTAGAAAATTACCAGAAAAAAATCTCTAACATTGTATGAAGGGGGATGAAAATTATTTTCCTTTCAAGAATTACTCTATATATTCTGAAATATATTTAATGCACTTCAATGATCTTAGATTAGTTTTTAAACGTGCTACTAGGTTGGTATCTCAGTCCCACGCTTTCATTGTTGAATCTGTTAAATCTAGCTGTCTCTTCTACTCCAATAGCTTCATTGTCGGGATTATCTCACCGACGTGTAAGTGAGCGGGGAAAGGAAAGACGATTTCAAGGCTTGCAACGAAAAGTCTGACGTTGCTTACAAGCGAAGTCTACCTTGTAACGGTAACAAAAGTCAAATGACATAGTAACACTCGGCGTTCTCCTCTGTGCAAAGCGAGCTCTACAGAGGATCTGTAGAGAAAAACAAACTAAATTTGCGACTGACAGTAGCACCTTTTAAACTCTCAAGGTCTCGTTCAACGTCATACGATGAGGCCAGAGCGTCTATAAAAATCGTCAATCCTTTGGCTCAGGTTCGGCCCGGGAGAAATTACTATCTTAGATGCCGACACCGCCAGAGCACATACTTCCCCCTCCTGACCTACCCTCGGTGAGTACAATACCTTGTTCTTCTCTTAGTCAACACATAATGTCTTGCATCTCCCACCTGTGGAATTCCCTTCCTATTTCTTGTTTCCCTGATATAATCTCCAACTATTCAAATGCAATGTCAATCGACATCTCCAGATGCCTCAATCTATTCCCTGTCCTTCTCTTCATCCTTTCCTCTGTCAAGCTTCTTTACTCTTGCTCCCACTCTCTGTAACCCCTTGCGTGCTAGTGGCACTCCCGCCTTGCTTGGGGTGAAAAGCTTTTAAAAAAAAATGTTGGATTCTGTTCAAATTTCAAAGAACAAGTCATTTCGTACATTCTTTAAATATTGCTGCCACATCAGGTCTGGTGCTTCTGCTATATATTTAGAGATTCTTGATAAAATACAAAGAAGAATCTGCTATTTTATTGGTCTTGACCAAACATCTTGGATTCAGTCACTCTTCTACTGCTGTAACATAGATTCCTTGTAACTTTTATGTAAATACTTTCATCGTAATTGACATATGAACTCATTGTTATGGTATCTAAACTTCATTAATTTAAACACATTATTAGATTGGCTGCAGGACCACATTCTTCCAGAGTTAAAGTGGCTACATGGAACTATAAATGAAATTTTAACTTGATACTTCCTCATTCAATAACCTTGAGTGGCTCTTATGCCTTGCATTGTCTGAACTATATTTTTAAAATAGACCTATTCAGTCTACCTTGACTTTATAAATTTAAGCACAGTACTGCTGTGGTGTCCTTCCTGTAAGACTGTTAAACTCTTCCGTCTACTATAATCTTAGTAGGACAGAAGGTTCAGTGAACAGGAAACAGTGAATGGATGGAACACTGGTTCATACGATACACACTTATTAGTCATGTCATATTCTTCTGATGTATTTACTGTTTAATATACGATATATCTGCAAACCTGATTTTTGTTATTACTTAACCATTTACTTGGTCACAACAGTACTAGATTGGCTCCAAGGTCACATTTTACTGTTAAAATAGCTGCATAGAACCACAAATGAAATGTTCTCTTCCTCCTTCATCATTAATAACCTTATATCTTGAGCTACATGGAACCGTAAGTTCTACGCCTGTAGTTTCTTCTCTCACACTTCTCAATTGTTGAAATGTCTTCTGTCACCTTGCTTCAAAAATTTAAATGCAATGGCAATCCTGATCTCTTGTCTTAACTCCGGTTCTTTTATTGTTCTCTCTCCTTAATAGTGTTTTTGTTTTCTCATACTTTCACACTCAGCAATCCCTTGTCCCTTATGTATTTTATTGCCTTGAATGGGGTGACATTTTTACAAAACCTGTATCTAATTCTTCTCCACTGTTATAATATCTTAAATTAGAAAATACAAACATTCATTGATTTGGTTATTTCATGCTGAAACACATTTTGGTTTTTAAGAATAATTCTTTTTCTTGCAAGTAAATAATGCATTAAGATGTTTCTGAGAATAAAAATTATTATTCCAGATACAAGTCTTAATATTTAACCCATAGCTGGGGGAGGAGATGTATACATACCTTTCACCAGAGAAATTGTTACAAAACATGTACCTTATTCTTCTCCACTGACTGAAATACTTACCGCTCATATCCGTACTTGTGTTCCGGAAAAGGGGACAACCCATTCAGCTTTTGGATGATCAGTTTTGCAAAGGACTCTACTTTTATGATTATCTAAAAAAAACTGACAGAATTTTATGTTCACCAATTCAAATGCAGGCTGGAGACAAGATTCCTGAAAAGTCCTGTTCATTAAATTGATGCAAAGATGGACAGAAAACAAGATTCCTAAGAAACCCTGGTCATTAAGTTGACTTAAAAGGAAAAAGAATCTATCTATCTCCTAAGGATGTTTGAGAAATTGTATTGCTACAGTCTCATATAATTCTAGCATCATTTTAAACTGACATCATCTTTTTTTACACAAACAAACAAATATCTTGTAATTTTGGAAAAAATGCAAGTTTTCATCTAAAATCAAGGAAAACATTTTTAAAACAAAAAAGTCAAAATATATGGAAAGAAAAGGCATCAGCTGAACCCATAGAATAAGCTGCACTAGTTTTAGTTTTGCCAACACTGCATACTGTTGCAAAAGCAAAACATTAACCTGAAAACTTGTCATGTTTTTAAATAGCCTCAACAGATCAAGACTTTTATATGGAAGTCATGGATGGCGTCAAACATGTTCAGAAATATCTAAACTGGCCACTGTATCCAAAACCTTTTTCGATCAATGATTAAAAATGTCTTTGAAGGAATGAAGCCCGTAGCTCTTAATGAGAACTATGCTTTATGATGGTGACAAGAGAGGCAGTCATCATGGTGACAACTATAGTGAGCCATTGTCAGGTGATAACAATTGGACTATTCACTTGATATTGTGTCAATCGTTTATAAGGGTGTTTCTTTTAAGCAAGTCTGGTGGCTTCCAGGTTCATATCTGTTTTTGGTGGCAACATTCATTATTGGCTATTATAGTATTTTAGATTTATGCGGAGATTTGTTTTGTGGACTTGATGTGATGCTTGGAGCCTGTGTGTAGAGGACAGCTTTTTCTTTACTTTGGGTTTTGTTTTTTATTGCTCACATCCAGTCGATATGGAGAGTAAATAAATGCAGCAAAGAATAACACTGTCAACCGTATACAACTGCTTTCTAAGATCACTGATTAAAAATGAATTTGAGTGAATGGAGACTGCAGGTCTTAGTGAGAATCTTCCTTCTTGAAACCTCATGGGCTGATGTTACAGAATCACAGTGAACTGTGCCAAATAAACAAACCAGCAATCACTAAAATGGATATCATGTAATTCAAAGAGAAAATAATGACATAATCAAGATGTTGACATTCCACACCACTTCAAACAAAAGGTTAGCAAGGAAACACAACTATCAGTACTGGAATATGTGATAACTACTACAGGACTCTGTTTTAATTGAAAGATTTTACAAATTTCAACAGCACTGGCTGGTTGGTCAATGAGTGCCAAATACAGAAATGGCTAATATTACCATTACTGACATATTTTTCTGTGTATCTAAATTATAATTATAAAGTGAAATTTTAGAAAGTAAAAAGTTAATTGAATTATGTTAGAAAAATTCAAAGTTTTCAACTGAAATCAAGAAACTACTGTCATAAAATGAAATAAGACATCTCGGCTGATTTGCAGGCAAATAAGCGAACATACTCAAGAGCGATAGCCGGATGTGAACGGGACAAGTCCCCGTCACAAAATGACCATTATCGTTGTTTACGCATAGGCCCAACGCATGAGTTCCAGTTGAAAAATAAAATAACATTTCGAAGTGCTTCTATTTTTCGACCAATAAAAATGCTTCCCTCCTAATTATACTTGCATCGTTTTTCGAGCCCATTAAGCCATAAAAAGGGTCACACGGAGAAGTACAAGTCAGTCAACAGGAGGCCAGGGAACTGATCTGTCACAGTCAGTCTGGGCAGTCAGCAGCAGTCAGCAGGAGGAACGCCATGCCAACCAGTGAGAACTATGAAAAATCAACCCAGATCGGCAGCCGACTTATGAACTATACCACAAAGTAGCTGTCCCAAAACCACACGTTCCAATTCAAATAAATCACGTAAATCTATTTCTACTGTTGTCGTATTTCTGTCTTGCAACCATACGCTTGTCTATAACAATACAAACTTACAGAAAATGATTACAATATATGGTAAAAAGTAAATATGAGTTTTAGCCATACTCTACTGGTGTCAACTTAAAAATGATGCTTCCTTATGCCATGTAAGTAAACAATAAGAATAAACTCTAACTTTATAAAGTTATAGTTTCTCTGAAGTATGTCAGAAAAATTTCTAAATTTTTACCTTAAATCAAGAAAATAGAAACTTAAAGAAAAATAAATGGATGGGGGGGGCGGAATTTACCAATTTAAACTGTTTCCAGAGGCACATGGATTAAAATCCTCATATTCTTCAAATTTGACTTTTCTTCCCTTGTTTCATGACTTTGGCCAGAGAAAACATGAAAGAGAATTGAAAGATTTGTACAAATAAGTTGCTGAAGTTGTTTTATCCTCAGATGAAATACTTGAGGTTTTAATGATAATGACATTGAGAGATAAGAGAAAGTTTCAAAAGACATTGTTGCTTAAACATTTTGTTAGCTTGCAGAGTTTTGGCAGTTTTTTGGCAGGAAATTGACAGAAAGAATATACCAAGTTCTCTTTGATTGGTTCCCAACCTGAGCAAGTGCAACAGGTTGACAGGGTTCGGCATGGTTAACCAAAAAATGACACGCACACCAAAACTACTCTGATCAAGAAAGATACTTACATGGGGAAAAGAATACGTCCATTATTTACATTATTCAGACTATTGTACTCATGTTTGTCGCCATACTTATTACATTTCGGCTGTTGTATGCTCCGGCCTTCTTCAGGTGGTTGGAATGTCGAACTGAACCCTTTATTTCACTCACTGAGGTAGACTGTTCTAGTTCCACGTGCCATGTTTAATGGATGTCAGTTATCAGTTATCTCCTGTTAATTCCCCTATAGTTTTCCACTGCCTTAACTGGGTATTGAACTCCTAGCTCTTTGGGTCCTGTCACTGGATCTAAGTAACGCCTTCATCCACAGTGTCATGTGTCCTCAAGGATCAGTGAATTCAATAAAAGGCACGAACCCTTTTCTCCCCATTCCATTACCATAGATTTTGCAGATGGATTGGATGAAAAACTCTGAAGAGAACACAAAAAGGAAAAGTAACTTAGATGGAAAATTTTCGAGTGTCACTATTGAAGCTTATCAAAATATAAATTTGTGCCTTAGATATATTTTTATCTTGAATCCATTGCTAGGTCAGCTGCTGAAAAAATCAGTTATATGAGTCTTGTGAGACAATATTTTCTCCAGAATCTATCTTGCTTATCTATAAATCTACCATCCATCCATGCTTAGAATATTGTTGACATATATGGTCCAGTGCCCCTGCTATTTACCCAGAGCTCCTTGGTAAAATCCAAAGAATCAGCAATACTATCAGTCCTGATCTGGCAGCTCAGCTTCAGTCACTTTTCCCCCCCACCGTAAGGTTACCTCTCTCTGCCATTTTTATAAATACCTTCATGGTAATTGTTCAGATGAGTTCTTCGCTATGGTACGTTGACTTGTTGAATTTAAGTGCATTACTAAATTGACATCAAGGTCTCACCAATTTCCAGTTGAGCTAGCTAGATATAACTGTAAGTTCTATGCTAACGGTTTCTTATCCCGCACTTCTTGCTTGTGGAACTCCTTTCTGGCTCCATGCTTTCCAGCCAACTTTAATCAGCAGAAATTATATGCAATGTCAATTGGTATCGACTGTCCTCCGGATTACTCTTTTCTCTTCCTGTTCATTATTAATGTTTCTGTTTCTAATTCTTCCACACCCTGTAACCTCTTGTGTCTTAGTGGCTTTACTGCCTTTCTTGTGGAACTCCCTTCCGTCTCCATGCTTTCCAGTCAATTTTAACCTGCAAAAATTTAAAAGCAATGTCAATCCCTATCTACTGTCCTCCTGATGACCTATATCTCCTAGATCCACCAGTTCAGACCTTTACGTCCAAAACACCCAAGCACAAACCCATCACTTCATATTCCATTTGTTAGAAAGAAGTTCCATTTATGCAGTTTCTTCCCAAAAGTTTCATCTTTCTAAGACGATGCTTCCCTGTTGACTAGATTATAAACCTCTTCAACCATTATCTATCCTACATATCCTTATAATCTACAATTTTTATGTCTGTAGAAAAAAAATGGTGAGAGGGGGACAAAAAGTGCGGTGCTTGCTTGCAGGTGAGCTGTTTTTTCTTCTTCAGTTGCCTCAAGGAAATGGATTGTGTGACTCCCTTTCTCAGCCGTTACACGGGGCAGTTGTGAAACAGTCACCATCTCAGCCGCGCCTACTTCGACTTCCTCTTTGTCTGTCAATCCATACATCAAGCTCTATTGCACACAGTCCGCCGAATGACTTCCCTTCTCTCATGCTGCTGGCACCGCACTTTTTATGCTATTCTAATACGGCCAAAATTTACATGTGTGCAAACATCGTCTCGTTTTGGACGAGATAGGCGCGCATAAATTGCGTCTTCAATAGCGGCCATATTTTTTTCGTCATCACTTTGCAGGCAAGACATGTTTGCACTCGTTTCGAATTCTAAGGTAAGTCATGTCTTTCGTCACAATGTCCATAAAACGACCCCATTAAGTAACCCTCTACCTTGATTGATTCATTCAATCACTTTCTACAGCTTATCAACCCATTGCAGGTTATTTAAAACCAGAAAATATCTTCAAACTGTAAGGTCTTTTTTGAGATAATGATTTAGTGATACTAGTCTTACCAATTAACCTATAGCTGGGGGCAGAAGAGGCGGATTCATACCTTCCCTATGGTTAATTGTGTGTAAATGAATATAATGAACCCAACTGAAATTAGAACTCAGCTCTCCAATTATCATTTCTGAGTCGTTATTCATTACACCACCCACACATCCAAGCTTACACCACCTGGCATTCGCAAGCAATCACTCATTAAGGTACTAACCAAACTTGACATTGCTTAACCTCAGTGATTTAACTCCAGAACTTTCAGCTGGCTAAAATCAGAATTGACCATTTTGTATCATCTGAATTCATTAGTAATTTAATCAAGGAGAGATTAGTACATCAAGAGAGAGGGTCAGGGGGGGAAAAAAAATCTCAATTTAGAATCTCGGTAAATCAATTACTTCAATTTTTTCATGTCATTTATTTTCTGCAAATATCTGAAATTATCTTTTTTAATATTTTATGTCTTCCGGGGTTGAGAATGTTAAAAATCTTTTATGACATGAATTCTAATTGTCGCCAGAGGAAGCATTGCAAAAAATGTCCAGGATATTCAGGCAGCATCTCTCCAGAAACTCTTGAAGGGGTGGATGGGGGGTTGATGAAATACAACATTTTCTGATTGATAACTCTCAAGAAAATGATTTAATGATCCGATCTTCCGGGAATATCACGATTGAAAATACTTTATACTTATAAATTGATAAGAAAAGGCCAACGTCTCAAAGGATTTATTGCAGTCAAATAAGATTTGCCTGCTATGTAAGCCTGGACATTCAACTTTAGTGGAAGGGAGGAATGAGTTCACAATTTGAGATTCACTATTACTTTCTGAGAGATTATAAATGTTTTTATTCTATGTCAAATATAAATTATGTATTCATGTCTTCAAAATAAAACTATATGGCTATATATATATATATATATATATATATATAGTTTTTATATAAATTGAATACATGATATTTAAACATAAAAAGAAAAGCTTATATAGGAGATATATGTATAAAGAATATATTGTTCCTATTTATTACTTGCATTATTCAAACTGTTATACTCATCTTTATTGCCATATTCACAGTGTTTCAGACGTTTTACGCTCTGACCATCTACAGGTGATTGGCAAAATCCCCCCAAAAATGTGCAATGTAGTCAATCCTGACCTGGCATTTCAACTCGAGTCATTTTCTCAGATGTGATGTGGCATATCCTCTGTCTTTTCTGCAAATATTTTTATGGCAACTACTCTGGCAAGCTATTTACCCTGGTGCCCTGACTGCATGAATTTATTCATGCTACTAGGTTGGAATCTCGATCCTACTCTTTTACTGTTAAAACAGTTAAATGTGACCACCACTTTTACTCCAACTGTTTCTTTTCACGCACTTCCCAACAGTGAAACTCCCTTCCTCCTTTTTTTTTTTTTTTTTTTTTTAAGCGTATCACCCCAAGCAAGGCTGGAGGCCACTATCACGCATGGGGTTATAGAAGGGTTGTAGGAAGAGCAGATAGGAGTGGTAAAGGAGAGGATGTGGAGAAAGAGAAAGACAGTGGGTCGATCAAGGCAAGGGGGTTACAGAAGATTTGGAGTGAGAGTGGATAGGAATGAAAGGTGAAAGGATGTGGAGAAGGGAAGTGGATAGATCAAGGCAACTGGAGATGTCGATTGACGCTACACTTAAACCGTTGGAGATTGTATTTGTCAGGGAAACAGTAATAGGGAAGGGAGTTCCATAGGCGAGATGAGCGAGACATGAAGCTATTGGAGTAGAAGAGACGTCTATATATCTAACAGTTTCAACGGTGTAGCGGTGGGAACGGGATGCCAGTGATAATTATAATAATCTTCAAGAATTAAAATGTCTCGTTAATCATCATCTTCTGTTGCCTTGATCCCCATTCTTCTTCTTTTTATCTTTTCGTCATTCCCCTCTATACCCAGTCTTTTCTTTCTTCACTCCCTGTAACCCCCCCTGCATACTAGTGACCTTGCTTGGGGCTAAATGCTAAAAAAAAAAAACATTTTTATATTTTTCCATTGGTGGGGGGGAAAGGAGTGTTAAAACAAACTATATTGTCCATTGCCCCCAACACTTATGGTCACTTCTTTAGCCATTTTCAAGGGGGGGGGGGTTCTTTTTGGATGTTGTTAATTTCTCTTCATGTTTGATGATGTAGTTTCGATTAAGATGTAGTTTTGTTTTGTTTGTCTTTTTAATACTAGTTGAAGTGTTTATTCATGGCTGGAATTTACATGCGTGATAGTCTCTTGTTTCTGGATAAGGCAAGGTTGATAGATATCCTCTAACCCATAGCATCTTAGTGGCTTTATTGCCTTGCTTGAGGTGAAATGATTAAAAAAAAAATATGTATATAAGAGAGAGAGAGAGAATGTAGATGGTGACACTGCTCAACAAAATATCTAAATCCTCAATCTCTCTCTCAAGAAAATCCCAAGAATTTGTATCAAGAAATATTAATTGAAAAGACACTACTCACAGTAAGAGTCTGTCTATATTTCTGAGATGAGGTATTATGTACAGTATTTACATTAGTCGGACTATTGTCCTCATCTTTGTCGCCATTTTTGTCACAACGTTTCGGCCGTTGTATGCTCTGGCCTTCTTCAGGTGGTTGGAATTTCGAACCGAACCCTTTATTTCGATCACTGGGGTAGACTGTTCTAGTTCCACGAGCCATGTTTTGATGGATGTCCTCAAGGACACATGGCACAGTGGATAAAGGCGTTGGTTAGATCCAGTGACAGACCCAAAGAGTGTGAAATCAATACCCGGTTCAGGCAGTGGAGAACTTTCAGAGGGAAAATTACCAGGAGATAACTGATAACTGACATCCATCAAAACATGGCTCGTGGAACTAGAACAGTCTACTCCAGTGATCGAAATAAAGGGTTCGGTTCGAAATTCCAACCACCTGAAGAAGTCCGGAGCGTACATTGGCCGAAATGTTGTGACAAAAATGGCGACAAAGATGAGGACAATAGTCCGACTAATGTAAATACTGTACTCACAGTAATTTTTCAATTAATTTTTCCTGATACAACTTCCTGGGATTTTCTTGGCTTTGGCTGACAAAAATGGAAAGTCTGTATCATTTCTCATTAATTAACTATTTTTTGGGTGGTGGGGCTTGTTTTGAGAAAGATTTTCAGTGGTCATGGCTCAAGTTGTGACACTAGCTCAATAAAAGGTTATAACTTAAAAGCAATAACAATAATCAGTTTTGTTAGACACTCCTGTTTGAATTTAGAAACATATGAAAGGGAATAATAGGTGATTTCTCAAGTCAAATGGAGATAACATTGATTTCATGATATTATACTACTGGAATCAAAATAAAAACATTAAAATATGAAGAATTAACCTGAAAATTACATGAAAGAATAAAAACAGTTTAAATGAGAATTAGTCGATTTATCATTTTATTTTGTTTTCTTTCAACTCCATGTTTGTATGCTTAAATGGAAAGAATACTTTTGTTAAAAAATAGAAATAAAAATATCTCTTGACACCACAAGACATCTAAAAAAATTAACTTTCTGTATCTGATACGGAAGGAATAAATGATTCATTTGTTCTTCATTCTTATTTATGTCTCTTTAAGTTAAATGTCTTCTTTAATTATTGAGCTTGTCTCGTGATGTTTAAAGTTTGGAGAGGTTTAAATTTTCTGAATATTTGGTATTTTCTGTTTTAACAACTTTTAAGCAGTTCTCTGAATCTTTAACTGATACCTAACATGATTAAATTAGCATATTAATTAGCAAAGTAATTTACCCAGGGAAACATAAAATGATTTCAAATTACTTTCTCTAAAATTAAAAACCACTGAATTAGAAATTTGATACTTAGTTTCAAAGAAGAAAAATAATTATTTGAACATTTTTTTTAGAAAAAAAAATGTTGAATATGGAAATATGCCTTCTCTTTTTCTTTCTACATACATACATACGCACACACACATACACACTCTCTCTCTCTCTCTCTCTCTATATATATATATATATAATTAATACAAATATAAAATTTGTCACTTAGCTGATTGATGTTAATTTCAGCATCTCTAATTTCATAGACAGATCTTTTTCTTGTTTTCGTACAAGTGTTTTCTTTTCTGGATACAAAGTGTGTAAAAACTGTCCAAAAGTTCTACAGATCTGAGTGCTTTTGGCTATTATTTTAGTTATTATCAAGGACAATTTTTCTTTTTTCTTTTTAACTGAATGTGCAGGCTTCTTATATATGCATCTGAAGTTATAGGAATGCTTTATTTTCCAAAAATGGTCAGCTCATTTTGGCCGTGTTCATAGTCAATGTTTTTGAGTGTTGGCTTTTTCTTTTTTATTATTAGGGCTTCAATTAATTTTTAATCTTTTTTGGCATGTGGATGAGGCTATTTTACTTGTCTTTTCTACTAGTATTTTTCAGATGGATTTTGGTAGGTTTTTGTGGGTTTTTAAATGAGCCCTAATTGGGCTATGGTTGGGTACGTGCAATGTGAGTTGTCTAGATAGGCATGTAGCAGTATGACCAATATAATCATTTCTGCATTAAAAAAAAACATTCAGTGAAAAATTTAAAAAATCAAAATTAAACTTGATAAAAGTTAAAAGATAGCCATTTTGATAATAGTTTAATTAGCTTGATATGGATGTGTGAAAAACAGGCTTCGGAAAAAAAAAACCCTATTGAAACCAGATGTGTTTCAATAGGGGATTTGGTGTGCCTGTGTATATTGCATCTATTGCACTCTAGACATGTTTAAACCCAACTTTGAATGTCTGATTTCATTTCGGGCCACAAAAAATGACCGGAAATGAGATTAGTCGTGCAGATGTCTAAACACCTGCTTCCTGAATGTGGAAGGGATGTACAGTATAGGCGTGTTTCATGTAACAGTGCAAAAGATAGTTTTGGTGTTGAAGAATTAGGGAAGCTCTTGAAAGTTCAGAAAGGGTCTGTGATGACATTTCGTTCGTAATATAGAGTTGGATTTTTGCTCATCAACTATTAAATCCTGACTCGGGATGTCATCCTCGATGGTATTGATTCCTGCCCAAGTTAATGTGTCCCCAACAGCATTGTCCTTCTCTTTTATGTGTCTCGGGTCTTTCAAAAACTAGGAGATGTAATTGAGGTGTCTAATCTGAGTTATTATTCATTGTGGTCAGTGAAAATTGCTAAGTTCTGACCTTCCAGCAAGTAGTGAAAATTTAGTAAATACATCTATTAAAACAAGATGCCAGTGTTGTTTTCATTTTTATGTAATATAGACAATAATTTATTCATCACTGTGTGTGTGTGTGTGTGTGTATATATATATATATATATATATATATATATGATTAATATATAGTATTTACATTAGTCGGACTATTGTCCTCATCTTTGTCGCCATATTTGTCACAACGTTTCAGCCGTTGTACGCTCCGGCCTTCTTCAGGTGGTTGGAATTTTGAACCGAACCCTTTATTTCGATCACTGGGGTAGACTGTTCTAGTTCCACGAGCCATGTTTGATGGATGTCAGTTATCAGTTTTCTCCTGGTAATTTTCCCTCTGAAAGTTCTCCACTGCCTGAACCGGGTATTGAACTCACACTCTTTGGGTCTGTCACTGGATCTAAACAACGCCTTTATCCACTGTACCATGTGTCCTTGATACCCGGTTCAGGCTGTGGAGAACTTTCAGAGGGAAAATTACCAGGAGATAACTGATAACTGACATCCATCAAAACATGGCTCGTGGAACTAGAACAGTCTACCCCAGTGATCGAAATAAAGGGTTCGGTTCGAAATTCCAACCACCTGAAGAAGGCCGGAGCGTACAACGGCCGAAACGTGACAAATATGGCGACAAAGATGAGGACAATAGTCCGACTAATGTAAATAGTGTACATAATACCTCATCTCAGAAATATAGACAGACTATGATTAATATGTATTTGGGCAGCAACCTTTCTTTTAAACATTTTAAGTTAAATATGACGGACAAGGAAACTTTTATTAAATTTTTATTTAGTTTTTTTACAGCATTCTTATATTTTTCCATTTGGTGGGAGTGAGGGTATACAAAAACTATACATATCGTCTATTGTCCCAAGTGATTTTGGTCTCTCCCCTAATCATTTTCAAGGGGGTTTTGTTTTTGGTGGTGTTAGTTTCTTTTTATATTTTTATGATGTGACATGTATTATTTGTGTGGTTTTGAATTCTATTGAGAGCATTAATTCTGAGCTATCATGTGTTGAGCATGACTAGAATTCAAGTGGACAACTTTCTCTTTTAAGACTTTCAGCACATTGCCCCTATTGTTAAACAAGGTGAGGTTGATGGTTGCGGGGAGATGTTTGATGCACATGGACTGTCTTATAATGAGATCTTTTTGGAAATTTAATTTACAAAGAATACATGTTTTTCTCAAGCACGCGCGTGTGTGTGTGTGTGTGTGCGTGCGTGCGTGCGTGCGTGCGTGCGTGCGTGCGTGTGTGTGTGTGTGAGATATAAATGCGCATATGTATTTTTTTTTTGCTTGAGGACTGACGAAGTAGTGTGATTAAGCTTTTTATCAGTTTTCTTTTCTGGACATCAAATGGGTAAAAATTGTCCAATTGTGCTGCATATCTGAATGCTTTCAACTATCCTCTTACACATTATAAAGCATGATTTTTATTTTTAACTGAATGGATGGATGTTTTATGTATGTATCTTGAGTTATATTTTATGTATGTTTAATTGTCCAAACACAGTCAGCACATTGTGGCCATGTTCATAGCTGATGTTACTAAGTATTGGCTTTTTCTTTTTTATCATTTGTTGTTTTAGACTTGTAAATGTTCATTGATGTCCATTCATGTATAGTTTCTATATTTTTATTCAGTTGATCTAGTTTGGACATACCTGAGTCCATCATTGCAATGATAATTGTCCTGCATCAAGGTCAGAAGGTCATTAGTGTGGCATTCTGTCTTATAACGTAACTGCTCAATGTATGTGATATCTCAGCAACCAGCCCATCTCGTGCCACATGTACTTACAGATCACTTGCAATTCTTGTTTTCTTTGTGTAAGATTGTAGAAACATCAGAGAGGGGCCCATAGAGCTGTAATTTAGTTGGATATTGTCACTAAGAGATGCTAAGTATAGGTTCCATCAAGCTTAGACTCTAGAGTTTTAGTTAATCTTTAAGCAGTGGCACCATACATTAACACCTCGTCTACAAAGGCTAAAAAGAACACCTGTTTTAGGTTGTGTGGTAGATCAGATTTCCAGATCACATACATTTTATACAAGGCAGCCCAGGAATTATCTATGCAGACTTTCAAATCCTTTTCAGTAGAATTTATTTTTAAATATTAATATGATATATATATATATATATATATATATATATATATATATATGTATGTATGTATGTGTGTGTGTGTAAGTATATATATATATATATGTATGTGTGTGTGTGTAAGTATATATATATATATGTATGTGTGTGTGTGTAAGTATATATATATATATCTATGTGTGTGTGTGTGTAAGTATATATATATATATATGTATGTGTGTGTGTGTGTGTAAGTATATATATATATATATATATGTATGTGTGTGTAAGTATATATATGTATGTGTGTGTGTAAGTATATATATATGTGTGTGTGTGTGTAAGTATATATATATATGTATGTGTGTGTGTAAGTATATATATATATATGTATGTGTGTGTGTGTAAGTATATATATATATGTATGTGTGTGTGTGTAAATATATATATATATGTATGTGTGTGTGTGTAAGTATATATATATATGTATGTGTGTGTGTGTAAGTATATATATATATGTATGTGTGTGTGTGTAAGTATATATATATATGTATGTGTGTGTGTGTAAGTATATATATATATGTATGTGTGTGTGTGTAAGTATATATATATATGTATGTGTGTGTGTGTAAGTATATATATATATGTATGTGTGTGTGTGTAAGTATATATATATATATATGTATGTGTGTGTGTGTAAGTATATATATATATATATGTATGTGTGTGTGTGTAAGTATATATATATATATATGTATGTGTGTGTGTAAGTATATATATATATATATGTATGTGTGTGTGTGTAAGTATATATATATATGTATGTGTGTGTGTGTAAGTATATATATATATGTATGTGTGTGTGTAAGTATATATATATATATGTATGTGTGTGTGTAAGTATATATATATATATGTATGTGTGTGTGTAAGTATATATATATATATAAATATTAACGTGACATGTATTTGTTTTTTATGTAAATATTAATGACGTATATATATTTATATGTATTTTATGTAAATATTAATATGACATATATATATATATTTATATGTATTTTATGTAAATATTAATATGACATATATATATATATTTATATGTATTTTATGTAAATATTAATATGACATATATATATATTTATATGTATTTTATGTAAATATTAATATGACATATATATATATATTTATATGTATTTTATGTAAATATTAATGACATATATATATATATTTATATGTATTTTATGTAAATATTAATATGACATATATATATATATTTATATGTATTTTATGTAAATATTAATATGACATATATATATATTTATATGTATTTTATGTAAATATTAATGACATATATATATATTTATATGTATTTTATGTAAATATTAATGACATATATATATATATATTTATATGTATTTTATGTAAATATTAATATGACATATATATATATATTTATATGTATTTTATGTAAATATTAATATGACATATATATATATTTATATGTATTTTATGTAAATATTAATGACATGTGCATATATACAGGGTGTCCATAAAGTTCTTGTGCACTTAAAAAAATTATAATTTTATTTGAATTTGTGATAGAAATAATTAGTAAAAAGGATTAGAAAGAAGTAAATCTATATTTTTTAAGGTTTTATTTAAATTTTATTTAAGTTTCCACATGTCCTCCATCATTAGCAATACAAAGGGTAATACGATTTTGCAGTTCACAGAAAACATTTGCCAACTGCTTTACAGTAATAATGCCTGAAATCACATTAGCTATTTTAGCTATACTTAAAACTAGGTACATTAAACTTTATAACTTTTTTTTTACAAATTATTTCTATCGTTAATACAAATAAAGTTATAAATTTTTTAAAGTGCACACAAACTTTATGGACACCCTGTGTGTGTGTGTATGTATATATATATATATATATATATATATATATATATATATACTATTGATATGATATTGCCACAACAAACCCTCTTCACAAACCTGTTACTTTGTTGCTCATTTTAATTTTGCCAAAATGTTCTTTGACAAAGAGAATTACTTTTGGGAACAAGTACTGTGGAGTGATGAAACAAAAAGTGAGCTTATTGGACATAATGATGTACAGAAGATTTGGTCCAAGATTTTCTAAAAAAAAAGTTTCTAAAATAATTTCATTTACTGAAATTTTCATTAAAATCCAACAATTATTTGATTTTTAAATGAATTTCCAAATCAATGTGATTTTCACTTAAAAAAAGATGGTAAAATTTCCTATAGTATTCTTTGGTCCCCGCTGACACAAAAAAAAAAATAATTTAACCAGAATTTCGAACCTTCAGAAAAGCAAAAAAAATATAATTTAATAATCAAAGATTCCTTTGGTCTTTCCTCTTAATAACATTTGACTATAAAACTTTGAATTTATTAAGTATGGGGTATTTTTTCATCATATATGCTCATTTTTAGAGAATTTGGGAGTTACCTATATATATATATATATATATATATATATATATATATATATATATATATATTTGTGTAACAATCCTTCTTTCATGCACATTTCATTTAATTGCACATTAAGGAATTGTATTCTTGATCCCACAAAATTTGTAAATAATTATACAGGCCACACTAGATGCTTGACACACAGACTCACTCTAAAACTGACCATAGCTCAATTAGATCTCACTTCATGGAGACCTACCAGACACTATTTGTAACATACTTATTGACAACACTAATATAATAGCATCATCTACATGCAAAAAAAGGCTAAACATAATGGAAGCCTTACTAATAAAAACAAAAAAAACAACACTTAATAATATTAACTTTGAACATGGACATAATGTCTTGACAGTGTTTTGAAAAATGAAAAGATTTTATAAAACATACATACAAAAAACTATTTCTTATTTAACAGTTAAAATATTTAATCCTTGAAAATGGCTAAATGTATAGCCGAAAACGGTCAGATAAAAAGAACATTCAGACAGTTTTTATATAAATTATCATCTGAAAAGAAAAAAATTATTAGATCAAATGAGAAATTGTATAAAAAACTAAATAAAAGAACCTCGTCTGTTGTATTCAATGTGCGCATATATATATATATATATATATAAGTATTATGCATGATATAAAACTAGAAGAAAATTAATGGTTTACTTTTAAAGATCTTTTTCATTATTTCTGAAAGATGAACATTCATATTGTGTACCTTTCATGACTCAACATGATATCAAGGAAATAAGCAATTACCATTAATTTAGTTGAAGATATTTTAAGCTTACTCAGACTCCTGACCATTAAAAAAAAGTTTTGCTGTGATTGACAGTGCTGGAATGATTACAGAAAATTTTGCCCTGGATTTTGAAGGGTCCCATGGTTTTATGGCAGATTTGAGCAATATTTTGACTTCCCACATTGAACTGCATGATAGAATCTGTGTGAGGCTAAGCGTACTGTCATAAATCATGACTTCCATATTAGCTACAGCCACTGATGAAATTTGACCTTTGACATTGAGGCAGGCAGACATAAAAGAAAGTTATTTTTAGCATCTTGGAACACTCACAAATCTTTCCCAAATAGATTTATAGCAATTGCTTTTTCGCTTTGTCCTGTTTTTGTATAACTGAGGAAACCTATACAGATATTTGGTCTTTTTTAAATGGGGAATGGCATCAAACAAGCTTTCCAATCATGGAGTATATATGGATTTACATACTTTCTTCCTCTCCAATGATTACTATTACATGAGACTTAGTCTTAGTTTACATATATATATATATATCTATATATATATATGCAAGTTTCATTAAAAATGACAGACAAGGTACTACAGTTAAGTTTTTTATTTAATTTTTCTTGTGTACGAACAAGAGCTTTCTTTGCTGGACAAAGGGTGTGTAAGAACTGTCCAAATGTTTTATTTTTCCAAGCGCTTTTGGCTATATCTTTAGCCATTATCAAGGATGATTCAATTTTTCAGCTTAATTGAGTGTGTGCATTATGTGTATGTCTTAGTGTGTAGTAGTGGTGTTTTAATTTCCAAATACAGTTAGCACGTTGTGGCTTTGTTCATAGTTAATATTGTTTAGGGTAGGCTTTTTCTTTTTTATTATTAAAGCCTCCATTATTTTTAACCTTTTTTTACAGGTGGAAGCAATTAATATATTTGTATTTTCTACTAGTATATTTCTAATGAAGTCTGGTAAATTTTTGTGTGTTTAAATGGGTTCTAATGGAGCTGTGATCGGATAGGTGTAATGTAAGACGTCTGGATAAGCATGTGGTTGTGTGACCGATGTAATTATTTATGAGTCCGGTTTCATTAGGAACGCAGTTCCTTAAGGGGCATTTGAACTCATAAATAATGTTTGTTCTTTGCAATTTTGACTTATCAGGCGTGTTGTTATTTTTGAGGATGAGGTTAGCTGTCTTAAATTTTTTATAAGAGATAATTAATTTGATTTTTTTATTTGGGTCGATTGGGGTGGTGTATTTCTTTATATATATATATATATATATATATATGATAAAATATAGTTTTAAGGTATAAAACATTTATGGGGTTAAAGTGCTCAATATCAGGGATAGAGCATATGTAAATATAAAAGTGGACATTGGAGTCACCAATCATCAAGTTGTGTTTAATCCATAAATATAGTATACTTTAAAACTATATATATGTTGAAGTCAAGTGACCCACCTACTAACATGGCTGCCTTCTTGTGTCCTCTTGAAAAGCAGGCCAGCTAATTTTACCTCATTTTATAGGAGAGTGCCCAATACACCAGTTAGGTTGGTCCATTTTGCTAGAATGGACCTGCCCAATACATTTGCATGAGTGGTCTCTATTCACCGATATATCCCTCCAGTAAATGACTCAAGTCAGTTTTAGCTTCTGGCCACACTTGCCCACTTGTGTGTCGGACCACTAGCAAGCTAACCAATATTCTACAATATATATATAAATAGGTAATAATATAACTGTATATAATCCTAGTGAATCCTATTAATACAATATAAAATATTAAAGATTAAAACAGATTCACATATAAAGCTCAATGTTTTAATTAAACAGACCAACATATTTCATACAATAGGAATTAAGATTACATATAGGTGATGATCATTATCACCTTGTAAATTTAAATAATTTGCAAGGATTTTTTGACTAGCCATTTTTATTTCAATAATTCATCATCCTTGACTGGTTTGAAAAACCTTGTAAATTATCTCAATTTACAGGGTGATAATGATCATCATCTATATGTAATCTTAATTCCTATTGTATGATATATACAGGATGTATGAAAAATACTTTCGCAAACTTTCCTCACACCCAAACACAAGCAAAAGCCTGCATAAACGTATATCTGAAAAACCTTCCTTTATGAGTTACTAAGTTTAAAGAAAGTTTATGGTTGATGATGCTGTGTTGCTATGTAGATTAGGTTACATTTGTCATTTGTGTACATTTAGGATTAATATGTCTTCAATGTTTAACATATGTAGTAGTGAATTAATTGAGAAGTGTTTCATTTAACAATGGCAGTATATTCATATGATGAGGAGGCAGATCTGATTTTTACATATGGACGTCAGGCTGTACAGCTGTATCAGCCGAGTCTTTCAACCTTTGCTGTTGTTTATCATAGTGTTGCTGAGACAGGATCTGTGGCACCACAAACTATGGATCGAGGAAGACTGAGATCCACTAAAACCCCTGAAGAACACTTTCTACAGGCTGCCGGAGATGATTGGCCCTAGCTTGTCATACAAGAGCAGATCCTGTATCTGTATCATTTGCAATGTGTGCAGGGTCTTTTGCCTTCTGATCACTACCACGAGAGAACTTTTGATTTATTGCACAAGCAGCCAATCTGTTGTTTGTCTCTTCAGTCTTGTTTACAGATGAGGCAGTATTTGGTAGAGATGGAATAACAAATTTACACAACCAACATTTGTGGGCAGATCAGAATCCTCATGGTAGCTTAGACACCAGCATCAGTTTACAATTAATGTGTGGGATGTAATTGTAGGTGACTGTCTGATAGGTCCATATGTTCTCTCAGCTTGTCTTACAGGAGCTGTCCTATAAGGACTTTATTTCAAACCTACTCCCAGACCTGCTAGAGGATGTACCCCTACCAATACAAATTTGCATGTGGTTCATGGATGGTGGGTCTTCTGCACATTTTAGTCACATTATTCGCAATGCACTGGCTGACATCTACCATGAAAGATGGATAGGCAGGGAAGGTCCGGTTCCATGGCCTGCACATTCCCCCAACCTCAAACTGGATTTTTATCTGTGGGACCACCTAAAACAATTGGTTTATGCAGCAGACATTAATAATGCAGAGATGTGTCATTAATGTGTCATGGCGGCCTTGAAATATGGAGTATTTGAAATGGCCTACCAGTCAATGATCTGACTGATGTAGAAGTAGAGAACACTTTCAACATTTTGCATATATATATATATATACATATATATATATATATATATATATATGTATATATATATATATATATATATATATATATATATATATATAAACACACACACACAGAATCACACAGATTAATGTTGAACACAGAACAGGAAAGTGTCTGAAAAACATACCAAGGGCTGACCCAAGCATTGTGAATGAAATCGAAATCATCCATCATTGTGGAATCTGGCTTTGTTCAAACTGTTGATCATACCAGATTATGTGCTCTTCCCCAAAAGCTGTAAATAAGGTCTTCTCAGTGTAGTTGCAGTGTTTGTTCTGAAGGTGGTGAAGAAACAAAAATGTACCTTAGCCAACATCTACAATTGGGATAGGTTAGCTGCTCTAGCAGACGTGTTTGCTCAGAAATGTATTTGTGGCCATTGTATTGTTGGTGGAATTTGATAGTTGTGATTAAACTCCCTGTACTCGGATACTTTCAAAGTACTTCGAGTTTTTTAGTTGATTTAAAATTATTAAAAGTAGTGCACTAATGAAAGTCAAATTAAAAATGGTCTTTCTTATTTAAAGCGATCAGATCAGTTGGTTTGCTTTGATGTTGCGTAGTATCAGGTTTCTGCTTATCATGGTCATCAGGAAGACTGAAACAGTGTGACTACTGGCTTCTGAATTCTGAGACACCCTATGTATGACTATGACATTGTGTGCTTTTAAAAGACCGACTTCTATAAAAATTGAATAGATAGATCTTCTTTTATGTGCCATGTCCCGTCAGGATGTAGGCGATCATGGCCTTCCACGTCTTCCTGTCCCTTGTAGGTCTTAATAAGTTTAATCTTTATTTCTCCTAAACCCTGTTCTACCATCCATTTACTAAAGCTCATCGAGTATGTTTTGTGCTGCTTTCCTCTGTCCCTCAATCTGTCCTGTGAGTATCAGATTTTTCAAGCCCACTTTCCTCATTATTTTCTCCAGAAATTTCAACTCTCTCTTCCTGATGCTAAGTATAAGTTTCCTTTTTGTTTTCATATTCTCCAAGACCTCATCATTGCTCACATGTTCGGTCCATGATATCCTCAGCATACAGAAGAGATAGATATAATTCTTTTGAATTTATTGGCTGAAAAAAAAAATTAATTTTTTGTCTTTGTAAAATAACCACAATGGCATTGGTAGTAGTAATTCTCAATTACTTTATTCTCATACCAACCAGATGCAAATACAATCTCCCCCAACCCCCCGGCCACTCAGCTGTTTATATAACACTGGACGAGGTAACTTATGTCTGCCAGTGGAAATTCCCCATTATCTAATGAGACCTTCCATTTCCCTCCTCTGACCACAGAACAGATTTACATGGTCATTTGAAGGCTTGCCCCAGAATATGTGTGCGAGTGTCCTCACATTTATGGGGGACAGATTTTAGGGTGCCCACGTGTTTCGATGTTGGCTTTGCCTTGGGGCTGGTGTCGTCTGATAATATTGGTTTTCTCCAATGTTATTTTGTATTGGGCTGACTGAATCCGTGGTGTTGTCAATTTTCATTTATTCTGGTTCATTGCTCATGGTATTTGGTTTAAGTTGTACATTGTGTGATATGGAATTATAATCCGTGACGATCACAATAAAGGATTCACCTAGTCGCTGCGACCAGAACTGCAGAGATATCATAGTTCTGGCCTAAATGTAGTTAATTTATTTTCTGTGTTACTATCTTGAACCAGCTGTAAATCTGGGTTGAGAGACCCACTCACTGGGTAGAATGATGTGGGATGTCAACAACTGAGTGCATCTTACGGAGGAAGTGGCGGTTGCATCGTTACCCAATTGCTCCAATCCACCGTCACACAGTACTGCCAGTTACTGAGTATCTCCACAATTCTCCCTGTTTTTGTCCACTGATGAGGGTAAGGGCCATCTTGATTCTGGGTCTGAACAGAATCATCAATTTGTAATTTCCGATGTTCATTGTAAAAGTGTTTGTTCTATATGGGCTTTTAGACATTGCTGCCTCTCACAGTTCACCAATTTATCTCCACTTTTTACACATCTGGTATTTGTTTTATAGGACAGGGAGTTCTTTGATGGTCTTTGATAACATGACAATATAGCAACATAGGAGATATGCCAAAATCCTGAACAGGGGTGTTGCGTTGGGTAGCATAGCAGAGTTGTCAAAAGGTGGTCCCCCATTGAAAGAAAGTTCTTCAGGTGCACCATAAGGGCAGGACCAATTTCTCAGGGTGTCACATATATCCCTGGCCTTCCCAGATGACATGAGGGCCACTTCTACCCAATCAGTGTACTAATCTGCATATATAACATAAATTTCTACTGGGTAATTCAAAAAAGTAAATCACATTTTTTTGGAATGGGGAATCAGGGCTAGACAGCGGCATCAAGAGTTCCTTAGACTGTGACAGGGAAACAGTGTTGCATGTCTGACATTGGGCTCTGGTCTGTCAGGTGTTGGCATCCAACCCAAGCCAAAATAAGTGTTGTCTTACATTTACTAGCCTGCCATTTACACAGTGGTGTGCAGAATGTAGGGTTTCAAGTACTTCTTCACAGGGTTTTTGAGGTATAAGTATTTTATTTTCCTTGATCAGTACTCCTTTGATGAAGTAAAATTCTTTGCGCCAAAACCAAGAGATTACCGACAAGAGGTCATGGCATGGTTCGGGGAGAACAGTCAGTATATATTCTGTCAGTCCTACATTCATCATCAATGGCTGCCGCAGCAATGATCCTATCCCATGTGATAGCCCTCTAGGGTCATGCACATATGTGGACATGAATGCAGCTTTGATTGCACTATCAACTGGTTTGACTGCATCAGTTGTAGTCACCTCATAAAATGGCCGTCTACACTTCTGTTTTTTATGTGCAGATGATATTTTGGGATGTTCTGTTGAGTTCACTGATGGGATCCATGCTTGGTACCATAATGCACAGGCAGGTGCAGCATTAAGTTTTCCAAGAAGATGTTTAATGTTGAATCTGCACATTAGTGTGTGTTGCTTGAAATTAAAGAGACGTGGGTTCTTTATGTTCCTGAGGGCCCAATCTGAAAAAGTCTTTACAAGTCGTTGATGGTTAACAGTAACTAGTACATCTGGGCATCCCAATATAAACATCTGACATGATTTCAGTTCATAGGCAAGAACCAGAGCTTCCTCTTTGACCAGTGTATAGCAGGATTCTGCATCGTTGATAAAGTGATATCTGGCCAAAATAATTTTCTAGTGCCCATCACCACAATTTAGGTTTGCTTCACCAGAACAATTACAGTGTTTTTGATAAAGAAATTAACTGATTCCTGTTTTACTGTCGTTTGTTGAAATGTATTTTGTCTTATTTGAATCTGAAACTCCATCATCTATTTTCTGCATGATTACTTTTGCTTTGACTTCTCAAAACATTGGTCATTCTGAATTCATTGCCTATTCGGACTGGGTTGGTAAGTTTACACATCTCATGATAGTGAGTCCAAACATCAAGGATTAATGTCCAGTCATTGTCCATTGTGTTGGGTTCAATGACAGGACAGTGTGGGTTTTATCATGTGTTGGACATTTGCATTGTGTTAGGGGTTCTGTCTCACCGAAGTGCAATAGTTTCCGCTTGTAGCGCTATCATTTGTTGCATGAGTTGAGCAATCAAATCAAGGGTTCTGCCTGATGCAGGTGCCATGTCTTATTTTGTGAAGATAGTTCCGCAGATTCACCAGATCCTGTTCACAGCAGCCGGTAAAATAACCACAACAACAATGGTAGTAGTAATTCTCAATTACTTTATTCTCGTACCAATGAGACAAAATACAAAAATATTTACAAACCCTGGCCACTCAACTGTGTATATAACACTGGACGAGGTAACTTATGTCTGCCTGTGGAAGTCCACCCCCATTATCTAATTAGTCCTGTTTCTACTCTACAATCTTAATAAACATTGAGCTGATTATGAATATTGTTTAAGTTGGAAATTATTTCGCTGAACAGCCTTTGTTGGTTTTTAATTTCCAGTGTATTACGAGCTGTCGAAGCACTTCTGTGTGAGAAGTTCTGTTAACATATTTTAAAGGGCTATGACAATATTATTCACTAATATGTAACATTTCAGTTGATTTGTTTGATTTTTTGAGATGTAGTATTATCATTGTTAAATACTTAACGCTTCAGACCAGATGTTGTTATACTTACAATGTTTCAGCCATTGTACTCTGGCTTTCTTCAGGAGTTTACTTTCTTACTTAGTTACTGCCTTGAAATTTGGAGCTGAACACTTTATTCAATCCATGAGAACATGTTCTCATTCTGCTTACCATGCTTAAGATATTCATGACCTGGTGGATTAGAGGGAGACACACGAATGGATAAAAGCATTGGTTAAAACATACCGAGTTCTGTGGCAGTTTTGAGTTCAATTCCTGGCTCTGGTAGTGCTGAAAATTCAGTGGTAGAATCAAACTAATGGCACAAAACTGAATAAGACAGGTAAGTAATAACTGATATAAAATATCTATTTTTCAGCAAATACTTAATTAAGGATTAAATTCACAATCGTCAGAGAGTCAAATATGCTTTTATCTTAACTCTTTAATCCACTCGACCAGGAATTTTCTTGTCTTGTGAGTAGTAACTGATATAATTTAAGTGTGGAAACCAGAATTCAGCCAGTCTCCCTTCCACTGTGGACTGAATACAGCATTCAGTTCAAATTTTCAAGTTACTGAGTATGAAATCAAAAACCTGATGAAGGCCAACAACAGCTGAAACAGTATAACAACCGCAACAAGCATCCTGGTCCAAATAGCAAAGCATATGATAATAATGGCAGTAATAGTTATTTCTTCGTAAGAAAATATTCAGCATTCATTAAATGAACAGCCAGTGCTACTTGCATTATTTACATTACTTGAACTGTTATCCTCATCTTCATTGCCATATTCACAACGTTTCAGCTGTCGTATGCTCTGGTCTTTGGAATTTCAAACTGAACCCTTTATTTCCTCCACTGTGAGTAGATTGTTCTAGTTGCACATGCTTCTTTCAGATGTCTCAGTTATTTCCCTTTAACTCAACTCTCAAAGTTTTGGTTCATCACTGCTGTGGCTTAGTATTGAATTCATAACTCTTTGGATCTTGTAGAAGTCAAGTGACTTACCTGCTAACATGGCTGCCTTCTTGTGTCTTTTCGGAAAAGCAGGCCGCCTAATTTTACCTCATTTCATAGGAGAGTACCTAATACACCAGTTAATTTGGTCCATTTTGCTAGAATGGACCTGCCCAATACATTTGCATGAGTGGTCTCTATTCACCCATATATCTCTGCATTAAATGACTCAAGTCAACTTGACACCTGTCTACTTGTGTGTCAGACCACTTGCAAGCTAGCCAATATTCTACAGGTCTAGTCACAGATCTAACCAACGTCTTAATCGACTGAGCCATGTGTCAGAGATATAGACAGAGCTAGTGCTACTTTTGAATTAAATTTATAAAATCCTTCTATTAAAACAACTTTTCAGAAAAATAGGTTTCTGAAGTCCAGCATCGCTCTGTCCAGTATTGATAGGGTGCTTCCTTCCTAACCATTTGTTTGAAGTAGTGGGGAACATCAGCCTCTTTATTATGTCATTATTTTCTGCTTAATTTACATGTGCTATACATTTTAGTTGTTTCTGCTGTTGAAAGTCTTCAAGTAATGTGGTTTCTGTTATCTGCTACAGTTCTTTGTGATTGTGTAGCGCCATTCCACAAGGTTCAAAGAAAAATGGTCTATTAAAGGGAGTTTCTTCCTAATGTTCAAAGTAGTGTGGAATGTCATTATCTTGATTATGTCATTATTTTCTCTTTGACTTACATGTGCTATCCATTTTAGTTGTTGCTGCTGTTGAAAGTCTTCAAGTAATGTGGTTTCTGTAATTTTGTCTAATTATTATTTATGACTCTGTCGTGCCAATCCATGAGTTTCAAGGAAGGATGGTCTTCACTAAAACCTACAGGCTTTATTTGTTGGAAGCTATTTTTAATTATTGATTTGAGGAATCTCTTGTATAAAGCTTACAGTTTAGACATTTCTGAATAGGTTAGGCACCTTGTATGGTATCCATACGAAATTTTTGGTCTGAGTAGGTTATTTAAGTATATTACTCAAGTTTTTAGGTTCATGTTTTGGCTTTGTAGCAACTTGTGGTTTTCTGGGAAACTAATTTTTAATTTTGGTGTGTGAACAGATCTCCAGAACTGACTTCATGATTCACTCTCTTTTTACAATGATTGCATGTCTTTACCACGTGAACTTGGATATCTTTCCTGTAGTCTGCTTAATTAACTGCCATCAGTTCAGTGCAATCTGCTACATTAATATTCATTAGTTAAAAAAACTTCCAGATCAGTTAGATTTTGTTGAATTGAAGGCTATTGATATCAGTTGGAGAAACATTAAACATTCAAAGGAAAGACTGGATCAATAAGAAAACACATCACAAGAACACATGTGAACCAAATTTTTGAAACAATCCAAAATATGAAACTAAATATTGGTGCCCCTAATTATTGTAACACAATCAGCAAAAACCCCAGCTATCATTCTTGCTTTCACTGATTTTCTCTACCTTATTTATAATTTCACTGTAACATTTAAGCCATTTTCTACATATCATGTCCCTTCAGGATGCAAGCAATGATGGCTCTCCATAATTTAGTACACTCCTGATCAAAAATTTAAGACCACTTGAAAATTTTTATAAGAGACTGTTTGTCATGGATACATTATAAACTTTTTCTTACTTAAGGTTACTAGTTCTATAATCTAAAAGGTTATGTAGACAAAGAGTTATAATCCGATCAATTTATTCAAAAATGAACATTTTTATAAAATGAGGCGTTTTACACTTGGGCAAAATTATAAGACCAGGGGGTATAAATTGTTAGATCTAGGGTAATTCCAATGTTTTTAGTTCTGTTAGAGATTAGCAATCACTGCGTAAAGGTGTCACCATGCCTAAAGCAAGCAAACTTACCGAAGTTGAGCATGCTCGAATTCTAGATTTCCATAATCAAGGTTTATCACAGTGGGCAATCGCAGCTAAGGTAAATCGCAGTAAAACTGTGATTTTCAACTTTCTAAAGGACAGTGCGAATTATGGAAATGCAAAGTCTGCTGGTAGCCCCCCCCCCAATTTCTCTGGCATTGAGTAGGAGAATAAGACAGATTGTTGTGAAAGCCAGTTGACTTTCTTCTAGTCAAATTAAGGCAGCCACAGACGACAAAAAGGCATGGTAAATAAAAAGTGTAAACAAATTCCTTGGCTTCTTCCATGTCACAAAGTGAACTGTTTTAGGTTTTGTTGTGAATACCAAACATGAAACATTGAGAAGTAGAAGAAAGTCCTGTTTTCTAACGAGATAAAATTCAATCTAGATGGTCCTGATGGCTTCCAACAATATTGGCATTACAAAAACCTGCCTCTGAATTTTTCTCCACATGTCATAGTGGCAGAGGGTCCCTAAGGGTATGGGGTGCCTTTTCTTACAGAGGGACGATGGAGCTCCAGGTGGTGCAGGGTTGTCAGACAGCGGCTGGTTATGTTAGTATGCTACAAAAAGCATCGTTGGTGACAGAAGGCCATCATTTGTGTGGGAATGGATGGTTATTCCAACAGGATAATGCTGCAATCTGCCCTGCATGCTGGACCTTGACCTTTCTACAAGAAAATGGGCTCCATCTCTTGGGACATCTTGCAAGACATCTCAGCGGACTTGAACCCAATTGAAAATGTTTGGGGATGGATGGCAAGAGATGTTTATCGAAATGGCAAACAAAAATGAACTTTGTGAAGCTATCTTCAGAAGCTGGAGCAATATTCCTTGCAGCTTAATGGAAACACTAATTTCTAGCATGCCCCAAAGAAATTTTGAAGTCATCCAAAGCAGTGGAGGTAGAACTCCTTATTAAATTTGGTTGTTGAAAGTTTTCGTACAATTTCGTACAATTTTTGTCTCTGGTCTTATAATTTTGATGAAGTGTAAAACGCCTCATTTTATAAAAATATCAATTTCTCAATGAAATGTTCAGATTATAACTTTTTGTCTACATAACCTTTTAGATTAGAAAATTAGTAACCTTAGTAAGAAATGTTTAAAACTTTTCCATGAAAAAGTCTTTTTAAATTTTTGATCAGGAATGTACCTTTCCTGACTAAATTTCTGGAATGAGAAGTTGTCACCATTTCCATTCATTCTGTTGTCCTCATCTTTGTCATTGTTAACACAGCATTTCACCTGTGGCCTTCATCAGGTGTATATTGATTTGGGACAAAAGTGTTGATCATTAATTTGGTGACTTAGTAATTGTCAGTCTCTTGCCCTATTAGTTTTTTTTTTTTTTATATACAAGGTCTTGTGGGTGATGAATTATTTCCAACTCTACAACCCCTTTCCTATACATGAAATTTTGCAAATCTTTCACGACTCTATTGATATATCCACAGAAAGTGTACAGACAAATGACATTCCTTAGTTCCACTTATTCTCACCTTCACGGCTGAGACCTGTCATGGCATAGCCACCCTTATTCCTTTATTCCTTTCATTATCCATTAAATTCTACTGATCTGATATATGGTGTTGCTTTGATTCTTCTTCTTCATTATACTTTTAGTGGACTTCCAAATAGCTAGGTCGCAAACACCTTTGCTCATACATAGACACTCAAAAAATTTCATAAACCTGCCCTTTCAAAATTATAGTCTTACAATTATTGCAGTTCTGTCAGCTATAGTAAAAACTCTCAAGGCTATTTTTTTGTCTGGGAAGAGGTTTTACTCATAGATTGTGTGCATGATGACATTTCAGCTTATGAAAGCTTTTATCGGAAGGGTTTTTTGAATAACAATGGAAGCTATAGAGATTCTCCCTATATAAAAAAAAATATCAATTGCAACAAATTTAAGAGAACAATAATGTTTTTCCCTAACATGAAGTGGAAAGATTATATTGAATCTATTGCTAGGTCTACTGCTTGGAAAGTTGGTTCACTGTGTCATGTTTGACAATTTTTCTCATCAGAATTTATTTTAAACATTTATACATCTATCATTTGTCCATGATAGACAAGCAGACTCGGAAATGAAGAGTCAAATATTATCAACAAATTATACCTTTTATTCCACTTTTTGCCTTCCCAGGTTGAGATGAAGTGCAAAGATTATATTGAATCAATTGTGAGGTTTGCTGTTTGTAAAGTTGGTCCACTGTGTCGTGTTTGATAGTTTTTCTCATCAGAATTAATTTTAAATATTTATATAAGTCTACTATTTGTCCTTGCTTTGAATATTATTATCCAATCTGGCCTGATGCTTCTGCTATGTATTTAGAGATTCTTGATAAAATCCAAAGATGAATCTGCAATGTTATTGGTCCTAACCTGGCATCTCGGCTTCAGCCACTTTCCAACTACCTATAACATAGCTTCCCTTTGCCTCCCTCTATGAATATTTTCATGGCAATTGTTCTGATGAGCTTTCCTCTTTGGTACCTAGACTCTATGAATTTAAATTCATCTTAGATTGGCATCATTTTACAGATGAAATGGCTATTTGTAATCGTAAGTTCTATGCCTATAGTTTCCTCTCTCACTTGTAGAACTCTCTCTCTGTCCACTTGCTTTTCAAAAATTTAGATGCAATGCCAATCATTATTCTCTCTCCTTTATCATGTTTTCTTTTTCTCATATTCTCTCACACTCCATAACTCCTTGGATCTTAGTGGCTTTATTGCCTTGCTTGTGGTGAAATTATTTTTTTAAAAAAAGGATATGGAAACAGAATTATATATTTACAATAATTTGTAATGTGAAAAGAAGATGAAGAAGTAGCTCAAAATATTCTTTGAACATCTAAAGAAATTAGGCTACATAGAAAAATGTTTTTAAGTAACTGGGGTCTTATAGGATGAGCAGAAGATAAAAATCATTAATTGAAAGAATAAAAAGCCAGCAAAATTCACTAAGTGCTCAGACAATTCTTTAAGGGATGGATAATTGTCAATTTTGGGAGGCCATTCAGAAGTTGGAAGTGTAACAATGGTGGGGGGGTAGACATTTGATGAATGGAAGGAGTTGCAACATGATTGTCATTTATCCAAAAAATTCAGATGTTGGAACTGCTTTGTAGAATTATAATTGGAGTGAGTTGACTTCATACTTTTACGGAAAACTTGATCTGTTTATATACTTTTTTTTTATAAGCATGTTCATATCATTTTTTTAAGTTTTTGTATATTGTCTTAGAGTTCTTTTAAAGTTCTTTTTTCAACTCACTGCTAAGGTTCTTTTTTCCATTGCATTTAAGTTGACTGAAAGTTTTCCTTTTAACTGTTCTGACTGGCTCGGTAAGCTACTTTTAAAAACTGTCTCAGGTTTCAAATTCCATCAATTTGAATAGTTGGAAATCATCTTGAGAAAGAATTAATGTTGAAGGCTTTTTTCCAGAATATTTTTCCAAAGTCTTGTGAAGCAAGATTTACCAAAAAGTTTCCATCTGTACACCTCATTGATTATAAGTGTCTTCACTCTAGATCAATAGTTCCCAAGTTTCTTTTTCTCTGAACTGCATTTTTGGAATTGTGCTTGTGCTTCACAAAATTTTATGTGATAAAAAGTACATTTAAAAAAAGAGAGGATTAAAGGGAGATAACTGTGGATGTGAAATAACATTATCATGGATAACTCTTTCCTCCATTTTGAAAACCCTAGTTAATATATTCTTAATACTTGATAAATTGCAAAAATATCACAATGATAAAAACAGTCAATAATTATTTATAACTATTTATACTGGGACTCATGCATGCAATTAAAAGTAATCCAAAATAATATTTAAAATTTTGAGACCATATTCATTGTTAGCATATAAACTTTTTAGAACTGTTTCTAAATCTTTGTCTTTCAATCATTCCACCTTACCTGCTATCCTCTTATGCCACACCTATGAGGCACGGTGCACCGTTTGGGAACCACTGCTCTAGATAGTGGGAAGGGGTAGAGGGTCATTTTATTTTCACATAATTTTTTTTATAAAGCCTGTATTTTGATTTAAACATTCAGGCCAGTAATATATGCATCAATCAGTATTCTAAAAAATAATTATATTAAATTCTTCCGAATTTCACAACTTAAAAAGATAACCCACACTAGGCCAAGAGACCAGATCTAGTCAACATAAACAATAAAACAAAGACATCTAAGATTGTCGTTCTTCCAGTAGAGGTCATAAAAATAAACTGAAAGAAATCAAACTTAATATCAAATTGGCCTTCAACATGTAATCAAATGGTATCAGTACAAAGCAGGGATTATTCTGGAAAACAAAAATCACAAAATACCCTAGACACCTAGACAGGCCATTCCACTCAAGCACAGAACTGGATTTGATAATTAGAAATAAAAATAAATAAATTCCAGATTTTAGATAGAGCTGTGCTGGAAAATAACAAAAGTAATGAGAAAGAGAATAATAAATTAGAACAATACCAGGACCTTGCTCAGGAGCTGAGAAAGGTGTGGAATATGAATGTTATGGAATTTTCAATAATAAAATATACTCTTGGAACTCCACTAAATACCATGGAAATATGATTCAAAGAGTTAAAAACCTGAAAAGAAGTTAACACTAAATTATAATGTTCCTATTGTTAGCATGGATTCTGAGAAAGGTGCTGGAGATTTGAGGAGACTTTCTGACACTCCATCTTCAGTGATAACCAACAGATCTTGAGGGTGAGAATCCAAAGAATAATGTTTGAAAAAAGTTGTGGGTAGATATCTGCAGTGGAAACCTGAAGGGAGAAATCAATATTGACAAAACCTAAAAAGGACTAACGGAATAGATGCCATTTTTATAGGGAGGGATCTGAAAGAGCAAACCACACGATAAGTGAATGCAGCAAGCTGACCCCAAAAGAATACAAATGCACACATGGCAAGGACAAGTGTCATGCATTGGGAGATATGCAAACAATTTGGATTTGACTATTAGCTATATTATAAATTGATTCCATTGTAGTCATGTTCATATCTTGGTTCTTATAATTACTGTGTTTTGATCAATATACCCTCTGACATTCTTCAGGTGTCACATATGATAATCTTCCAGAACACACATTCTAGTGGATAAAAGCATTGGTTAAGTGGACCTTCTTATCTGGCAGTCATGAGTTCAATCTCCAGGTCAGGTTAAGGAGCAATCAGACACTCAATTGTGATAGCAAAGACTAGTGCTATCACAAGGACAAATTAACAACTGAAAATCTGAGATATCAAATTGCATGCTTAACAGAATCAAAACAAACTATTTGCATGGATTCAAGAAATGGTTTAATTCAAAATTCTCAAAATGTTACCAATTTCAAGACAACTGAAGTATATAATTGTGACAACACTGTGACTGTTACAACCAAGATGATAACAAGTAAATCGGTGTATAATAATGACAATTCCTCATTTGAGGAATGGTTAACATCTTGTCATGTTTTTTGTCTTGTCATCTTTGTCTAAAAAGTAATTTATCAAGAAACCAGACTCTTTATCCACTCAATGACACTCTTTGTCTGGGTTCTTTATGTTCTTTGTGAGGTCAACTTCACTTAACTGATAATCATTCAGACAATAACTGTCTGAAACAATTTTCGTAACATCTTTCAGATGTTTTCATTTAACAGGATATTGGCTGACACTGATATTGCTACAAAATGGTCAAAGCTTTGTGATTTCTAGAATGAGTAAATCAATGGATAAGAAGGATTTCTCATCACTGAAATAGTCAAAACATTGTGATTATAACGACCAAAATGAACATGATAGTTTGAGCATATCATTGTATAATAATAATTCTTCATCACTGAAATAGCCAAAGTTTTGTTTATAACAATCAAGATTGCAATATTAGTCTGAGTAAATCATAATAATTCCTTATCACTGAAAAAGTTGAAGCCAAGTGAGTGAAACACCAAGATGATGACACTAATTTGAGAAGGTCAATGTATAATTATAATTACTCACCAAAAAAATCAAACAAAAGCATTTTATTTTTTGTTTTTGTAAACTTTGAAATATTAAACTTAATTTTTTTTGTTTGCTTCCTTTTGGGACAAAATATTGTGAATTTTTTTTTATGTTTCTCTAATATGCTTCTGATTAAATAATCGAATAATATATCAAAAGCCAAGAGATTTCTGTTGGGGCCAAACCATATTGTCAGTGCATATCTGTCTGATAAGATGTTTACAAATGATTCCCAATTTCTACAGAAAAGTATTTAAACATCTTCAACCATTTTATCAATTCCAAATGCAGATGAAGAAGCAGATTCTTTGAGATTAACAAAATCTGACTGCTTCTGCATGATTGCCATTTTAATGAGTTTTCTGGGAACAACATGAAAAGATAAGAATTCAGATTTTGAAAAAGAAGAAAATGTTTAGCATCAAAAAAACATCTACTGATGTCTTCATCTGATACCAACTTTGAAATATAAAAAAAAATTCTGTCAAACCAGATTTTCACGGCAATGTATAAAATTTTAAATTTAAAAAATGTATTGCGGAAATAAAAACTCATCATAGAAAAATTTGATATGTTCGATAAAATCAAATTGGTAGAAGATATAAAAAATGACCTACCTGTTAACTCAGGTAAGAAATAGCTTCAGTATCTGTCTATATTTCTGAGATGAGGTATTATGTATGTTATTTACATCATTCAGACTATTGTCCTCATCTTTGTCGCCATATTTATTAGAACGTTTCGGACGTTGTACACATCGGCTTTCTTCAGATGGTTGGAATATCGACCTGAACCCATTATTTTGCTCACTGGGGTAGACTGTTCTAGTTCCACATGCCATGTTTAATGGATGTCAGTTATCAGTTATCTCCTGTTAATTTCCCTCTTAAAGTTCTCCACTGCCTTAACCAGGTATTGAACTCTCACTCTTTGGGTCCTGTCACTGGATCTAACTAACACTTTTATCCACTGTGCCATGTGGATAAAGGATATCATCTGGATAAAGGCATTAGTTAGATCCAGTGACAGGACCCAAAGAGTGTGAGTTCAATATCCGGTTAAGGCAGTGGAGAACTTGGAAAGGGGAATTAACAGGAGATAACTGATAACTGACATCCATTAAAAATGGCACATGGAACTAGAACAGTCTACCCCAGTGAGCAAAATAAAGGGTTCAGTTCGACATTCCAACCACCTGAAGAAGTCCGGAGCGTACAACGGCCAAAACGTAATAAATATGGTGACAAAGATGAGGACAATAGTCTGAATAATATAAATAATGTAAGAAATAGCTTATTTTAATTCCTCTAAAATGGAAGTGGTATATTTTAATAGTCTTAAAGAACTAAAATATCAATGGAGTCAATTCATTCAATTTGATTCTTTCACACACCTTGTTCAAGATTCCAGCATATGTGACAAAATCTTTGTCTTCTTTTTGCGTCAGATTTATACACTTCCAATGACTATTGAATAACAAACTTTTCTCGCTAAAAATTTTAGTCTAAATATTTACTGTTTCTTGAAATCAAAATTTTCTGGTTTTCTCTAAAATTATCTTCAACTATCATTCCATATTAACTTAAAACTAAATTTTAAGTAAGAGAAATTACCAATCTAAAAATAGTGTCAAATTAAATTCATGAATAAAATTCAAACTGATAGAGAGATCACCTTAATAATCAATTACAACTAGAAGTAAACTTAGATTTTAAAATAAAATTTTAGTATTTTAATTTAAATTCTATGAATATTTTTCTAATAGAATTTCCATATTAAATCCCCAAAATTTTTGTAATAAAGTTTTTTAAAAAACTTAAATCGCTAACAAACATCAAATTAAATTCCTTATAGACTGTTTAAACATTCAAATTTATATCAAACATAATATTTATGAACTCTCAAAGTAAAGCAAAACGACAGCGTCTATTTCGGGCTTTTTATTCCAAAGAAAGTTAGTGACACTTTCTCTCATGACTTCTTTCTCTCTTTTTCCCTTTTTATCTTTTTTCTCCTTCCCCCTTCTATATCAATATATAACTTCCATTAAGTTAACCGATTAAATGTGTCAATGTCACTACTTCCTCAAACAATATTAAATTTGAAAGAATAGAAATTTTAAATTTCATCTAACTCAATCATGTCTCTCTCCCCCCTCACTTCCTCACTTCGTTAATTTACATATACTTAGTACTGCCCGTCAAAAATGTGTAAATTTCTTTTCATTTTTCGTTTCAACCTTTGGAAGTAAAGTCTGATGATCCGCGGTCCTTTAAAAGGGCTGTGGTGAAATAATTTATTACATGGAACCTTAAAGTGGTCTGTTCTTATTTTTATTTAAATTAATATATATATATATATATATATATATATATATATATATATATATATATATATATATGAGAGAGACCATAGTGTAAAAACTGCACTTGCTAATATATAACACCAGATATCTTTTCAGAGAATAAAATTATAGAAATGTATTTTAATCTATGCAAAACAGTTTACACTTGTTATTTTTGTCTTTATAATGCGGTGTTGTTTAAAAATTTATAATTCCATATTCAAATAAAGTTTCAGTGGGCAGTCAACATCAATACTGGAAACAACATGAAGAGTTAGTGTGCTTGACTGTTGACTGATTGATATTTTTTATGGCTTATCAACCCTTTTTCAGTTATCTAAAACCGAAACAGGTTTTAGATTGAAAGAATAATTATTTTTGTATAAGTGAATGTTGCATCAACGTTTTAGAGAAAGATATTTATTCTTTCAGATCCAAGTCATACTATTTAATCCATAGCTTGGAGGAATTGATTCATACTGTTTCCAAGTATATTGCCATTAGAAATGAGAACAACAGATACTACATTTTGATCCCAGCCTGTCAGATAATGAAGATATGTGTAACTCAAGTGGCACTAGCTGCTTGCTCAATAAATGCTGAATGTTTCTTGATAAGGAAACAGCTAATATTACCATTAACATATAAAATATTTTCTTTTCTTTTTTTTTACTTACAGGTGAATTGCTCAAATCACATTATCCTTATATGACTGGGGATCACTTGTTAATCCCAAATTTTCACTGGATCTCTTGATATCAATTTGCATATCCTTCAGGGTATGGCAGATTCATTTGACAGATTCAGCTCAACCAATCCCAGGTGAATGCTGCAACAAGTACAAGTTACAGGTGAGTATAACTAATTTTGAAAGATTTAAAACTTCTTTGGTAGATTCGGATCTGAAATTTTGAGACCAAGATGTGATTTCGGGGATCAAATCTGTATGTTGTCATGTCAATATAAAGCTCACACACTCACTTGCTGACCCTTGCGTCTCTGCTTGATACAGTAACAAGTTGCAAGTCTGCACTCGTCAAAATAAGAAATCACTTTGCTGCATGCAAAACAACACTGGACATCAGAGATCAAAATCTATTGACATAACATGCCACTTCTTTAGCTCCAGAAAAATGGTGTTCCCAGTTTATATATCTTCTTTTAGTGCAAGATATAAAAAAAAATATATTATAAGTAGTTTCTTGATGAAAAGCGGAAAAAACTAAGTTGAAAGAAATACAAGTTTGGTTTGTTTTATGGCATATCAACCTCAATGGATCATTTAATGCCGACAACATTTTTAGGATAGAATCGTATGAATAGAATATGTATTCTTTGGTTTAGATTGGTTTATTTTGTTCAAAGGCATATCAACCTCAATGGGTTATTTAATGCCGACAACATTTTAGGATAGATTCGTATGAACAGAATATGTATTCTTTGGTTTAGATTGGTTTGGTTTATTTTGTTTAATGGCATATCAACCTCAATGGGTTATTTAATACTGACAAAATTTTTAACACTGGTAATATTTTTTCAAAAATATACTGCTGGTAATAATTTTTCCAAAAAAGTACTGCTGGTATTAAAACCTATTTTTACACTTTCACAGTGCTTTGACCCCAGTTTGGAGGTTAACTATTTGCCCAAAGCTGGGACCCCCCCCAAACAGGTGCTTGGGTGGACCTGGGAATACCAGCAATTAAGAGGTGGTTCTACGCTCCACAAAGTCTCCTGATCAGAGTCCTTGCTGTTGGATGTAGTTTATCATCTTACCCAGGATGCAAATGTAGTTAATCATCATACCCAGGACACAGAAATACTAGTCAAAAATTAGTAATGGTTAATAATATTTCATATAATATTCAAGATAATATTATTACAAATGTTACTAGATAGAAAGCAATTGAAATTAAGATGAAAGAAATATTAATCAAAGATTAATATTGGTTGACAATGCTCCACCTTTTTTTGTTTTAATAATTTTTTCAAGCCAAGCCATGCAGGAATGCCACTGGTACACAGGGGGGGGGGGGTTACAGAAAGTGAAAGTGAGAGAAAACACTGGGTATAGGATGGACCAAGGAAAGGATAAAAGCTGAATTGGGTTCAAAAAGAAATGAAGATGACAATTGATGATACACTTAAATTTTTGAAGATTGTAGTTATCAGGGAAGCAAGGTAATGGGAGCTCCACAGGTGGGAAGTGCGAGAAAAGAAACTGTTGGAGTAGAAGTGGTGGCTATATTTAACTAATTCAGCAGTAAAAGTTTGGTACCTACATGCCAATCTAGTAGCACACTTCAATTCATGAAGTTCAGGCCTCAGAGAAAAAAAGCTCGTCAAAGCACTTGCCATGGAAATATTTGTAAAATATATCTTTTCCAGGTATAGAAAGAAACTCCAGTTTGCAGTCCTCAATTTGGGAAAACCTAAGGCTTGCCATTTCAGAAACATAGTAGAGTCCATGGTAGAGCCTTGGGGGAGACTCACATTCATGTGAATGGATCTAAAAGCAAGCCCATTCAAAATGACCTTCATTTCATGATTTGATAGGAATGTTTGGATGTCCTGAAATACCATAGCCTTGGATCTTACATAGAAGGTCAGCATATCAAACCATATGAGACACTTTCAGGTTATCTAGGGTCACAGCTCAAGATGCACTATTATTATCAAGAGCTTGATATACATATTCAGTGATGGTCGTTAGCATGTCAGTGATAGACTGGGCAAAACGGTAGCCATTTTGTTTGTCTGAGAGTAGATTGTGAGAGGTAAGATACTTAACCAATTCTGCATTGATTAAAGCCTTGAATACTGTGTCGAAATGTAGTAGGAGACTAATGGGGAGATAGTTAGAAGGGGTCAGATGGGTCTCCAGAGTTCTTAAAAATAGGAACTACAGAGAAAGAATTCCAACAAGCTGGAAAGCAGAAAACAGCGAGGTAATAGTTGAAGAGTTTGGAGAGAACTGGAGCCAGTTTGCAAACACATTTCTCTAGGATGATGACAGATCTCATCACCTCTGCTTGCCTTATGGAAGTCTAATTTAGAAATGATGTCTGAGACCTAATAAAAATTCACGATAATATTGTAGGGATACAAAAGGTCATTATTTCCCTTTAGTGGGGATAAGTCACATGGGTCACATCACAGACTGCTTAGTGACATCACTTCATATGACAAGAATGTCTAGTCATTCAGTTTGTTTACAGTAGCCAAACCAAGAGGTTGCTTTCTTTAGCTTGGGTTTCCCACAGCCTGGGCAAAGGCTAAATCTGTCTCCAACCAGCTTACAAGTCTATGGTGTCATTTCATTTTGGGAATATATCTTTTGCAGATATAGAAAGAAACTCCAGTTTGCAGTCCTCAATTTGGGAAAGCCTAAGGCTTGCCATTTCCCTTTCATGGAGTATGCCCTCCCCTGGGACATAATAGATGAATCTGGCCCATTTGAATCTGGAGTCCTAAACATAGCTTCTCCAAACAAAGAAGTATCTCCATATTATATGTCAAACCCTTCCTTTTTTTATTTGCTCCGTAGATATATGGTTCACCACATGGGACACCTCTAATACATACAAAAAATCTATATATACATATAATATGTATATATAGATTTTTGTATGTCTTAGTAGTATAAAAAGCTGAGAACAAAGCATGTTTATCATTTCTGTTTCTTTCCTCCATTTATTCCATCTATGAAGTACAGTGTGATTATATCATAGATATGATAATGCCCATAATGGGGGAAATTTAAATGGCAGAGTAAATTTTTCTTCCCTAGCTGTATCCCATTACAATGTTATATATTACTCATGTTTTAATGATTTCACTGCAAGCAAGTCAGGAATGACACTAGCATCCAGGGGTTAGAGTGAAGGTGAAAAAAAAAACCTGGGTATAGGTGGTAACCAAGGAAGGATAAAAGCTGAATGGAGTTCGAGAACATATGAAAATGATGACTGATGATGCACTTAACTTTTTGAAGATTGCAGTTATCAGAGGAGCAAGGAAATGGAAGGTGTTTCCACGGGTGGCGGGGAATGCGAGATAAGAAACTGTTGGAGTAGAAGTGGCAGTTATATCTACCAAATTCAACAATAAAAGGCTGAGACCTAAATGCCAATCTAGTAGCATGCTTAAATTCACATAGTCGGGTCACCAGGGGAAAAAAAGCTCGTCAGACCAGTTGCCATGAAAATAGTTGTAGAAAAGACAGAGGGAAGCCACACTGCGTCGGTGAGAAAGTGACTGAAGTTGAGATGCCAACTCTGGATCAATTACATTGCAGATCCTTCTTTGGATTTTGTCATTTGTTGGTGTGTATGAAAAACATTTTCATTTTTTAATGAACTGTATACTTTTTAAACTTATGTAATGCTCTAGGGATAGTGTTAATCTCTGAAAGTTTTTGATTTTACCCTACCTTATATTTTAAAGATTCATAATTGACATCTTAAATCGGTTTCGAGCAATACTATCAAATATTGTTTCATCTCTTTTCACTTCAAAATTTCTGAATAGTACTTACCCCTCACACACACACACACACACACACACACACACACACACACACACACACACTTACTTCACTGATTGAGCCCTATGGGGAAAGGCAATTTTTCAAAAAGTGGCTGCTCCTGCTTATAATACATCACTCATCAGTTATGAATTGAGCGCTCTGGCTGCTGATTTGACATTTATATACATCACGTATATAACACATTAAAAGATTGCCTTTTTCTGCCATGCATTGATAGCTTAGGGGTAGAGTCTCTGGCTGATGCCAAATCGGTCAAGTTTCAATCCTGGCTTGAAGCAATTGGATGTCTAGCCACACTGATGAGCTGTGATACAGCAAAACAGTCTTGTCATATATATATATATATATATATATATATATATATATATATATGTGTGTGTGTATGTGGGTGCCTGGCCAAGTGGTTAAAACATTTTCTTTCTGACCATGAGACCTGAGTTCAAATCTCACCATGGTTGATTTGTCAGGAGTAGACTTCCTGATCTTATTGCTCTGTTGGGGGCAATCCCAACATGCAGCACTTTTGGAAAGTGCCTGAAAACCATACCATGTGGGTTGACCTAAGCATTGGGGGTGAAATTGGATAGACAGAAGGCTTGGGAGCCATCAATAGCTGTGCTAGCACAAAGTCACAAGTCAACATGACCGAGGGTTTGAGTGTGCTGGCCTTTTTCAGATTGTTGATCATGCTAGATAACATGCTCTCTCCCAGAAACTGTAACTAAGGTCTGCCCAGCATAGTGGCAGTATAAACCACAGGTGGGCTCTGTGGGTGTTGAACAAACACAAAATGTGCATGAGCAAGCATCTGACACCCTAATAGACAGGTATCCTTGCATATGAGTAGCCAACTATTTTTTTTTTTTTTTAGATATTGGGGTAAATATGCTATTAACCAGCTAAGTTTTGCAGGATGGGTGTCAAATTTTCACTTGTTGATTGCAATTATTACAAAAAAAATTGAGGTAAATTGTAGTAATCATCATTTTCTTCAGCGTAATCATTAAGATTCTACCATTATTTACATTATTCGGACTATTGTCCTCATCTTTGTCGCCATATTTATTACGTTTCGGCTGTTGTATGCTCTGGCCTTCTTCAGATGGTTGGAATGTCAAACTGAACCCTTTATTTTGACCACTAGGGTAGACTGTTCTAGTTCCACGTGCTATGTTTAATGGATGTCATTTATCAGTTATCTCCTGTTAATTTCCCTCTGAAAGTTCTCCACTGCCATAGCTGGGTATTGAACTCACACTCTTTGGGTCCTCTCACTGGATCTAACTAATGTCTTTATCCACTGTGCCATGTGTCCTTGAGCACATCTGTGTATGAATCTACAGGAGATAACTAATATCCATTAAACATGGCACGTGGAAGTAGAACCCCAGTGAGCAAAATAAAGGGTTCAGTTCAACATTTCAACCACCTGAAGAAAGCCAGAGCATACAAAGGCTGAAACGTTGTAATAAATATGGTGACAATGATGAGGACAATAGTCCGAATAATGTAAATATTGTACATAATACCTCATCTCAGAAATATAAACAGATACTGAAGATTCTACCACTCTAAGATTTCAATTTCATCTGATTGGAAAAACCTCATGAAAATGAATTATGAACAAGCAGTCTTGACAACAAACTAGTTGCTTGTGCAGATGTTAGGGTTCTCTCTTTCCCATAAACTTTCTTTTATATAAAAGTGTCTCTCATTTAACAACTATCAGCTGCCATCTGTCAAAAGAAATTGGGATTTGCATTATTTGTCTTGTGTTACTACAAGTGAAAGTGAATGAGAAGACTTTGCTAAGGAGAAAGGGCAATAAAAGAACGGGTTTCAGGAAAACAGAAGATGGCAACTGACATTGCATTTAAATTTTTTAAGAACGTAGAGGGCAGTGAAGCAAGATACTGGAAGAGTACTGCAAGTGAGAAGTGCAAGAAAAGAAACTATGAGAATAGAACTTAGTTATATCTAACTAAATTAGCAGTAAAATGATGAGACCTTGTAGTATGCTTACATTCATGTGGTCAAAGGACAGTAAGGAGAGCTCATTCAAAAAAATGCTATGAAAATATTTATAGAAATGACAGAAGGATAATATGTCAAACCTAGGGATGGGGCTAGGGTCTCACTCGCCCATCCCCGAAACTTTGATATGGGGCTCCCCTCTCTATAACATCAATTTCAAAGTTTTCCAACCTGGTGGCCACAAACATTCTAAGGAAAATTGGGGAGGAAGCAGCACTTTTTTGAATTACCAAAAATCATGAAATTATCAATTTTAAATGAAAATTTCAGTACATATTCATTTATTTACTTTTATATTGAATCGGTCTTTTATTAAAAAATGTTATTCTTTTTGTAATAACCACAAATATTTTCATGACTAAATTTTACTCAAAAAAATGTTTAAGTTACAAATTTTTACATTTCCATAAAGATTAATTACCGATGCATCTCCGCTGAAAAAAGTTTTACAAAGATTCTAAAACAATACAAACGGGTTTGTCCTAAAAATTTGTTTTAAAAACCACATTTCAGTTTTCTGTAAAATTTTTCATGTGTTGAAATCTTTAAACATTTTTATTTTTTAAGCAATCATTTTCTCATTTTAGGGACTACAAATCTTAGTTTAATTACTAACCATGGACTTCTAGTTAGCATAACTATTAATAAAAAAAACAAAATCAGAAGTCCTCCTTAGTGGATGATCTCAGAATAAAAAATGCTTTTACCAAGATATATTACTGTCATAATTAATATAAAAAGAACTATTCAGAAAGAAAATTACAATTTAAAAAAATAAGCACTACAGAAATTAGCACTTCTACTACCCCTACTCAGTAGGCATGGGGCTCCCCATGCAGTTGAGAGGTTTGGGGTTATAGGCACCACCCCTATTAATTATTATAGTTTATGATTAACAATGTAACTGAGGTAGAAAAAAAAAGTAAAAATTACAAAAAGCAAAAAATGGTGTTAAAATTAGCCCTTTTGGGGCTCCAACCCCGTCAGGTGTTCCTACCTAGTATGCACCCCACTGGGCATGCAGATACACAAGGTATATAGTGATCAATGTAACAGTAGTTTAAAAATTAACTAAAAACTGGTGGATGGGCATAAGACAGTGCTGAAAAAAATGACAGAGGGCTGAATGTGGTCCAAAAAACATTCCCCTCACTCCAGTTGGGGATAAGGCACACTGGACCTGTTCAGACCCTTCTTTGGATCTTGTTGAGATTCTCAAGACATGTAGAAAGAACACGAGCACAGATATAGCATCGGTAGTTGTTGCACAGATGAATGATAGGTCTATAAATGTACAAAAGGGATTGTGGTGAGACAAATTGTCTGGCCTGATGCAATAATGGAAGCACAGTGGAGTAATAAATTGTAGCTCAGATTAAGGAATCTGAAAACTGTGTCTGAATTCTGGTCAAGTTTATTACATTCACTTACATGCTAATACCCTTGAGAAAGCTATGAATTCATCTTTCTTCCACCAGCTAAAATAGCAGGACAGACCGGGTTCTATAGCCTTGGATGGCCACTGGTCTAAAAGAAGGAAAACTCTGAATTTAAACCAGCCCGGAGAGAGTTCGGCTCCATCAGGCTATCTTGTCCAAGACACACCACTTCTACAAGTGTCACTCTCACTGCTGTTGATGTATAGTCTGTGTGGAATGGAATGTAGAAAAAAAAATATCAATGAAACACTAATTAGTATCAATAGAACTTTTCCATGTTTATTATCAAACAATTTACATAATTTAGTGCAATCAGTCAACATTTGTTCATTTAAACATGTTTTATTGAAAAGTATTTAATAGACATTTTGTGTCTATTAATTTTTAAACAGCTTTTCTAGATTGCAAATAATCTTCCACAAATTGAAAAAAAAAAAAAAAATAGGAAAATAGATATATATATATATATATATATATATATATATATAGAGGGATGACAAAGGTTGCTGTATGAGTGCGAGGATTGTTCCTTTTTTTTTATTTTATTTTAACCGGTTCCCCAATAATATCTTGGTGCTTCTAGTGTGGGGAGAGAAAAATTGTGGGGAAAGGAAAAAGAAAAGCAAGAAATGTTTCTGATTATAATTCCTATAACCAACAAATGTGTATAAATGTTGTTTGGGTTTTTTTTTTTGTTTTTTTTTTTTAAATGAAATATTATTTCATAGGAGATTAAACCTTTCCTGGGGACAAGTAGAAATTACTTACCTGTTATGTCAAGCAGTGTTCGTTGAGAGTGTGGGTCTTTCCACATCTTGGACTTTAGAGGGAAAAGACGAGCAACTGTGTTTGTTCTTTTCTTTATCTCGTCTTGGCTGAGGAGAAAGTGACGTAGGGCGTTTCTGATTTGTCACTTGCTATTTAAAGATCAGCAGTAGCAGTTCTTTATATGTCCGTTGTTACATGCTTGGTATATATTTGCTTTAGGATCGCCTCCCAGAATAGGTATTGTTTTGGTAGAGTCACTTGGGTAAACGGGTATGATGTCAAAACACCCTAAACTTGTCATGACCTCAAGTCATAACATCACTGAGAAGGACATCTTGTGCACCTGTTGGAGTGTATTCATAACAGATTTACAAAATATCTAAAATCAAGGCCATTATTCATCATGATGACTGTGTACATCTTCTTCCATATGCCGAGTACCTTCTGGACGTTGGTGACCATGACTCTTCACAATTTTCTGTCATTTGTAGATTTTAATAAATTTTATCTTTTTATTATTATTTATTAAACCTTGTTCCGTGATCCATTTGCTCATGCTTACCATCCCTCTTGCCTTCAATTTATTCAGTGAGTGTCAAATTTTCTAAGCCTTCTTTCCTCATGTTCTCTTGAAATTTCAACTATCTCTTCCTGATGTTAAGTATAAGTGTCCGTTTTGTTTCCATTTTCTCTAAAACTCATCAGGGAGAAACATTTATAACAGGAAGGCTGGAGAATGGTTCAGCCAAAATATAATGTTCACCATAAAAATAGTGATGCCATTCATCTTCAGATTTCATAGACTGATGCCAAGAATTCAGAATTTCATGTTAACCTTTATTTTTAAAAGATTTTATGAAACACAATTTTTGAAGAATTGAAATCTACAAGATAAACTATTAAAATTGTTATCTCTCCTTAACCTTGCTCTGCCATCCATTTACTGAAACTCACTAGATATATCATGCATCGTTTTTCTATCTCTTTTGGCTTCAATTTGTCCTGTGAGCATCAAATTTTCCAAGTCCTCCTCCTTTATGTGCCATAAAAATGTCAACTGCCTCTTCCTGATGATAAATATAAGTGTCCTTTTTGTTGCTATTGTCTCTAGAATATGTCTTGTGAGTATCAAAATTTCCAAGCACTCTTTCCTCATTATATGCCCGAGAAATTTCAGCTGTTCCTTCCTGATGTGTTGTATAACTTATAAGTGTTTTGTTTTCATTTTTTCAAAAACTCATCAGGGAGAAATATTTATAACAGGAATGTTGGAGAATGGTTCAGCCAAAATATAATGTTCAGAATAAAATTGGTGATGCTATTCATCTTCATATTTCATAGACTGATGCCAAGAATTCAGAATTTCCATTTAACTTTTATCTGTAAAAGATTTTATGAAACACATTTTTTTGAAGAGTTGAAATCTTCTTCAAAGAAAACATTAAAATATTTTGTTTAAATATTAGACTGTATAATGTTTGGATAATGGCAACCAATTTGTCTTCAACTCTGGTTTTCTGATTAATTTAATCTTGTGTAATAATTTTTTTGAGAGAAAAGATTACAATTAAAATTTGAAAAAGATTTTATAATTTATTTTTTAGATATTTTTGTTGAAATTTTAATTATTCCACACATTTGTATGAGTTGGTCTTAATACAATATTTTTATTTTGATATTTTTGGATATAAAATTAAGGAAAGTTCATTGGGTCGTTCACTGTATACAGTCATTCTAAACAATCGTTCAAATTTGGTATGCACACTTAGTGTGCACAGAAATATATCCAGAAAAAGCCTGGCATGTGGAATTAAAACAATCTACCCTAGTGGACGAAATAAAGAGTTTGGTTAGAAATTCCAACGTATATCACCTAAAGAAGGTCAGAGCATACAACAGCTGAAATGTGAATGACAACAAAGATAAGGACAATAGTTTAAACAATATGAATAGTGTAAATAGTTACAGTACCTCATCTCAGAAATATAGACAGCTATTTATGACTGTCATAAATTGTCTCTATACAACTTGTCTATATTTCTGAGATGACGTATTATGTACACTATTTACATTATTCAAATTATTGTCCTCATCTTTGTCGCCATATTTATCACAACGTTTCGGCCCTTCAGTATCTGTCTATATTTCTGAGATGAGGTATTATGTACACTATTTACATTATTCGGACTATTGTCCTCATCTTTGTCACATATTTATTACAATGTTTCAACTGTGGTATGCTCCGGCCTTCTTCAGGAGGTTGGAATGTCAAACTGAACCCTTTATTGCGCTCGCTGGGGTAGACTGTTCTAGTTCCACGTGCCATGTCTAATGGATGTCAGTTATCAGTTATCTCCTGTTAATTCCCTTCTCCAAGTTCTCCACCGCCTTAACCAGGTATTGAACTCACACTCTTTGGGTCCTGTCACTGGATCTAACTGACACCTTTATCCACTGTGCCATGTGTCTGTTAGACATGGCACTTGGAACTAAAATAGTCTACCCCAGTGAATGAAATAAAGGGTCCAGTTTGACATTCCAACCTCCTGAAGAAGGCCGGAGCATACAACGGCTGAAACGTTGTAATAAATATGGTGACAAAGATGATGACAATCGTCCAAATAATGTAAATAGTGTGTACAGCTTGTATAAGAAAAAACAGAAAAATTTGAGAAAACTATGAACATGATTTTCATTAATTCACGATCCAAACATCCAACTGAAAATTCCTTGGTCTTGAGAAAAATGTTTTACCAGGAAAGGTTTTGCTCCTTGTGGTGATTTTCTAAGCATCGATTAGATGTGGCACAAGGCTGAAATTATGGGGCACCCAACCAGGATCAAACTCACTATTCAATCTTAATTGTTCTCACAAGTCAAGCTTGCTTACCATTACACAATGTTGAGATTCCCAGGATTTTGTAAGAGTAGCTTTGATGTGGCACAAGGCTGAAAGTATGGAGTACTCAGTGATGACTAAACTCATTACTCAGTTATAATTGTTCTAGCAAGACAAGTTTGTTAACAATTACACCCCGTCAAGGTGCCAAGGATTTTCTAGGCATAGCTTAGTTATGGCAAAAGACCAAATGTGAGGGCACCCAATGAGGATAAAATTCACTACACAGTCATAATGTTGAGGTGTTCATGATTTTGTAAGCATAGATTAGATGTGGCACAAGGCTGAAATTGTGTGTCATCCAGTGAGGATTGAACTCAATTTTCAGACATAAGTGATCTAGCAAGACAAGCGAGCTAAAGTTTTTGCTCCTTAAAAATAAAGTTGTTACCCGCCTCTTTTCGACTATATAGATTGCTGCTTAACAGTAACAATTATTGTTTTTAACTTCTTAGTGTAAGATTATAATTTCTTGTAATTATTAATGTCTACCCAAGAACATCACTTTAAAAAGCAATATTGTAGAACCATTTTTTTCCAAAAACTATTTTTAATCTATTTCACAATATTTCTTCATTGGAACTTTAGAAAGAAAAGTCTTTTAAAAGCTTTTTTTTTTTTTTTTTTGTTGGAACAGGAATTATTTTAGAATCAGGAAAACAAGATAATTAGTTTTAGTTTTACAGATGGTTCCAATATAGAATGATCATAATTGCTCAAAATGAAATGCCATGTTCAGTTTTACTTCTTGACCTATTGATGGGCCTAAAGAGAGGCATATATGAAATTGATGTTTGATTCTTTTTGTTTGAAACTTTTCACATTTGAATCTTTTATATATTTTTCCAATTATTCTATTATAATTCTGTTTGATCTTTAATTAGTTAGCATAGCAAGTACATTAAAACGTACCATTGCCTCAGATAAATAATGGGCTATTCCTGTTTGATTGCAAGAACAAATGGAAGAAATGATATATCAAAGGCATTGGTTTTAGGGAAAGGAAGGCAAAAGAAAGAAAGAAAGGAAGGAAGGCAAAAGAAAGAAAGGAAGGAAGGCAAAAGAAAGAAAGGAAGGAAGGCAAAAGAAAGAAAGGAAGGAAGGCAAAAGAAAGAAAGGAAGGAAGGCAAAAGAAAGAAAGGAAGGAAGGCAAAAGAAAGAAAGGAAGGAAGGCAAAAGAAAGAAAGGAAGGAAGGCAAAAGAAAGAAAGGAAGGAAGGCAAAAGAAAGAAAGGAAGGAAGGCAAAAGAAAGAAAGAAAGGAAGGCAAAAGAAAGAAAGAAAGGAAGGCAAAAGAAAGAAAGAAAGGAAGGCAAAAGAAAGAAAGAAAGGAAGGCAAAAGAAAGAAAGAAAGGAAGGCAAAAGAAAGAAAGAAAGGAAGGCAAAAGAAAGAAAGAAAGGAAGGCAAAAGAAAGAAAGAAAGGAAGGCAAAAGAAAGAAAGAAAGGAAGGCAAAAGAAAGAAAGAAAGGAAGGCAAAAGAAAGAAAGAAAGGAAGGCAAAAGAAAGAAAGAAAGGAAGGCAAAAGAAAGAAAGAAAGGAAGGCAAAAGAAAGAAAGAAAGGAAGGCAAAAGAAAGAAAGAAAGGAAGGCAAAAGAAAGAAAGAAAGGAAGGCAAAAGAAAGAAAGAAAGGAAGAAAGGCAAAAGGAAGAAAGGCAAAAGAAAGAAAGGCAAAAGAAAGAAAGAAAGAAAGGCAAAAGAAAGAAAGAAAGAAAGGCAAAAGAAAGAAAGAAAGAAAGGCAAAAGAAAGAAAGGCAAAAGAAAGAAAGAAAGGCAAAAGAAAGAAAGAAAGGCAAAAGAAAGAAAGAAAGAAAGAAAGGCAAAAGAAAGAAAGAAAGAAAGAAAGGCAAAAGAAAGGCAAAAGAAAGAAAGGCAAAAGAAAGGCAAAAGAAAGAAAGGCAAAAGAAAGGCAAAAGAAAGAAAGGCAAAAGAAAGGCAAAAGAAAGAAAGGCAAAAGAAAGGCAAAAGAAAGAAAGGCAAAAGAAAGGCAAAAGAAAGAAAGAAAGAAAGAAAGGCAAAAGAAAGAAAGAAAGAAAGAAAGGCAAAAGAAAGAAAGAAAGAAAGAAAGGCAAAAGAAAGAAAGGAAGGAAGGCAAAAGAAAGAAAGGAAGGAAGGCAGGCAAAAGAAAGAAAGAAAGAAAGGAAGGAAGGAAGGCAAAAGAAAGAAAGAAAGAAAGGAAGGAAGGAAGGCAAAAGAAAGAAAGAAAGAAAGGAAGGAAGGAAGGCAAAAGAAAGAAAGAAAGAAAGGAAGGAAGGCAAAAGAAAGAAAGAAAGAAAGGAAGGAAGGAAGGCAAAAGAAAGAAAGAAAGAAAGGAAGGAAGGAAGGCAAAAGAAAGAAAGAAAGAAAGGAAGGAAGGAAGGCAAAAGAAAGAAAGAAAGAAAGAAAGGAAGGAAGGCAAAAGAAAGAAAGAAAGGGAAAACAGATGAGTTGATAACACTCTCCCATGTTTAATGTCTTCAGTGAAATGGCAAACCATGTCAATTTAGAATATGTTCATTTGTACCCCCTTACTTCTTTAAATAATGACCTACATTCATATTTATGATTGTTATTGTAATATTTTGTTAAATTTGTTAATAATGCTATAGAGTAATTTCTACGGGTATTTTTATAGTTGTGGAACTCACAATGATCTTATTCAGTCATTAAATCCCAAATCAATATTCATTAGAAAATTAAAATAGGAAAAGGCTGAAATTTTGCAGCTGTTCTGAGGAAGCATTATTTCTTGAGGAATCTGTTTATTACTTAATAACAAAAGAAAACTGTCACTCACTTTATATCTAGTAGCATCTAATATTAATGTGTTTATCCATGCCACCAAAAATAACATTTTTTCTTTCTTCTTTTACAGTAAGGCTCACTCTATACAAGCCCCATGGGCTACTTGATGTAGAGTGTTACATTAAAGGGTAGTTTATGTGGCTATGAGGGAAGATAATGGTTAACCCTAAACTTGAAAACATTAAGATTGTAGTGTTCAAAAAACTTCCTCTTGGGAGCAGTGGTTTGCAGGAAGAAGCTGTTTTGTGGAACATGTTTCACCAATGGAATATGGAGGGAACGTGAGTGGTTTGATACAATGTAAGTGGCATGGTGGATTCTACCCTGTGATGAAATAAAAAGAAAAACGGCCACCAGCGAGTAAATTCGAGCTCTCCCAGCTGGTAATCCAACCTCTAGTTGTTCCGTCTCAAAATCGCACAAACAGACTTTTCCACCCGACAACCGGGAACGTCACTCCAAGCTTCTCCCGAACTGTGAAAAACCAGGTGCTTTTATATTTGTCCATATACCCATAATCCCTTGTGTCTTCGTGCGATCCCATAGATCGTTCCGTTTCTGTCCCATAATGCATTGCATATTCATTGCATAAAAAGGCGATGCAAGTCTCCCCTTATTCTTTTATGTTATCTGGCTGAGGACGGATTACGGCAGAGCGGTAAGGGCTTTTTTTTTTCCTCCTTCATTTCAACTGCAGTAGCCCTACATGCTAAGCAAGTACGGGCTCTTTTTTGGCGGGGAAAAGGCAAGTCGGAACCAGTTGTGCTCGTCCCAGGTTCTGCCTCATCATGTCTGCCACAGACCCCCAAGAACACAGACACACTTTTGAACACTATCAAGATTGGAATGTAAGAACTATGTATTTCCTGCCCAAATATCCCACAGCAGTTCTTCATTTTTGGCCTGATCTGTCTGTTTTAAAGGTAGAGAATAACAGGAGTTGGGTACTTACTGAAGCAGTACAGGTAATCAACTATTTTACCTGCACCTTTGGTGATTGATCAAATATATGAGTTCCATTTGCAGTCAAATGTAAGTTTGAAAAACAATTTACTCTCAAGCCATGCTGCCTCATTCACAGAACGTCTGTTCAACATGAATGGCATTTTTAATATTTTAAGTGTGTCAGACTTCAATTACATAATTTCCCAATTTTAGTTTACACATTTACACTCTGACATGGTACCATCAGTCCAAGGAGGATAATTTCTTATTTTCCTTTGAACACTTTATTATTCTTATAACGAAGACACTCTGACCTGGCATCATCAGTCCAGCCAAGATAATTCCCTATTTTCCTTGTGGAAGTGACATTGAAACTTACACATGTTATAGGCAAAAAATACACATGGCATAATAAATAAAAAAAACAAAAACATATTCCTGAAAAATAACTGAAGAATTAGTTCATTAAATTATTTTATCAAAGATGACTGTCTAAAAATGCATTTCCCTAAAAAAACTTCAGAAATTCTTTCAAAAATTATATTTCTCTGATATTTAACACTTGTAGGTAACATAAAGATATGCTGGAAGTTAATTCAGATTCTGGGCTAGTTGCATTCACTTTCACACTATGCCCTTGTGAAATGCATGAATATGTTTCTTTTTCACCCATGTCGGGATTCAAAAATGTTGTGACTGATACTACAGAAAGAAAACAACACATATCATTTCAGCATTTTATCTCCTTTGGATTAGCCCCCCTCCTGAAGCCATACACTTTAACCAGCCTCATTTCCATTGATGGGAGCATTCCTGGAACTCCTATTTTGTAATAGCTAGCAACTACCTCGTCTTGGATTTCCTCAATATTCCTTTCAAATGGGCTTTGATTTTTGAAGAAGAAAAAGTTGCAAAGGGTGAAAACTGGGGAATATGGTGGTTGTCAGTTCCAGGGATGTTGTTCTTGGCCAAAGACTGCTGCAGAAGCCATGATCACTGTTGGAACCTCTGAGGTGTGGTGAGACGACCACACTCTACACATTTTCCTTCCAAGAAATGCTATAAACAACGGAATTGATTGAAAATGTTATAAGTTAGTGTGCATGTGTGGCAGAATTCAAGGTCAGTCTGGGCCAATCAGCTTCACTCTGCACACTTTCACTCCATTACCATAGCAACAGTCTCAACACTTCTTGATCAGACCTTGTAGAACATGAAATCAAAATAATGGGCGTCCAGTAGAAATTGATTGGATGAAAAACCATCAACAGAAATACTGATATTTTATTTATGGCATGGTAGTGATTAAATAATATTTGTGTTGATGTTATAGTTTCCAATAGCAAGACATGTCTTGTTTTCTCATCAGGACTCCCCCTTAGTTCCCACATAAACCATGCGTTGTATCATACACACTAGAATATCTCCTTTCAAAAGAAACCTCATATATCCGCAACAATATCTCCACTACAATGTGAGTACATATCTCTCTCCAGCAAATATGACAGTGCCAGGGAAACTAATTATTTCCATAAAAAACAGGTACTCTAATTCTATTACAAGAAGTCAATCACTTTCTAGCTTACAACAGAAAGTTAGTAATTTGATGAATTGTTTTTCTTATTTTTTTTTACACCTTTACATTCCTGTGATACTATGGGAGGGCAGACTAGCTTAATAACAAAAATATATTTATATATTTTAATGCACAACACTCAAATAAAAATAATTTTCCCTCTAAGAACTTTTTTCCTTGATATAAAAAGACATTATAAAAAAAAACTAACGAGAAGTGAAATTAATATTAGATAATTCCAGCATTTGAGAAATCTAAGCTAAAACTTAATGTTCTTTATCAATTGAGAGATATTGAAGAAGACCCAAAGTTAATATTTATGTGTAAGCCTGTTTAGATTAATAACTCGACTGGTGAATTAAAGCCATTACAAACTTTTTGTCTTTTACCCTCATTTGGCTTTGAGAATAAACCATTTCTGATTTTTAATTTACCAGTTCATTAAGAGAGCAATCAGTTTGTAGCAGGGTTGTTTTGCTTGTTGAAATGAAATACTTTGTTGTGTTGAAGAGATATGTGTGATGAGGTATTGTAGCTATTTACACTATTTACATTGTTTAGACTGTTGTCCTCATCTTTATTGCCATATTCATGACATTTCAGCCATTGTACGTTCCAGCCTTCTTCAGGATCTGTCATATTTCTGAGATGAGGTATTGTAACTATTTACACTATTTACATTGTTTAGACTGTTGTCCTCATCTTTATTGCCATATTCATGACATTTCAACCATTGTACGTTCCAGCCTTCTTCAGGATCTATCTATATTTCTGAGATGAGGTATTGTAACTATTTACACTATTTACATTGTTTGGACTATTGGCCTCATCTTTATTGTCATATTCATGATGTTATATGCTTTGGCCTACTTTAGGTGATATACATTGGAATTTCAAACCAAACACTTTATTTTGTTCACTGGGGTAGATTGTTCTAGTTCCACGTGCCTTGCCTTTTCTGGAGGTCTCAGTTTCAGTTATTTCCTTCTTAGTAACACAACTCTCCATATTTACACTATTTATATTGTTTGGACTGTTGTCCTCATCTTTGTTACCATATTCATGACATTTCAGCCATTGTACGCTCCAGCCTTCCTCAGGATCTGTCTACATTTCTGAGATGCCGTATTGTAATTATTTACACTAATTACATGGTTTGAACTTTTGTGTTCATCTTTGTCATAATCATGATGTTACAGCTGTTGTATGCTCTGGTCTTCTTTAGGTGATATACATTAGAATTTCAAATCAAACCCTTTATTTCATTCACTGTGGTAGATTGTTCTAGTTCCAATTGCCATGCCTTTTCTGGAGATCTCGGTTACTGTTATTTCCCTTTTAGTAACACAACTCTCCAAGTTTTTTACCTCTGCTGTGGTCAAACAACTCTTTGGGTCAAGTCGCTGGATTACATCTCACCAGGGGAATACTATGGGAATAGGGGTGGTTTTTTTGATACAGTTTGCATGACATGTTCGGTCCTAGATGTGAAGGTTAGAATTAGTGGAACTGTTGTAGTTCACCTGAACACTGCCCATGAAAATAGAGAAGCAATGGACTTGCATCAATTCATCTGTGACAAAAGGAGTTATAGGTTGGAAAATAATGTCACCTACAAGAATGGGGAGATTCTTTTGGTGTCTGTCAAGTGGAAAATGAAAATTAGACAGCTCCCACCGATATATGGCAACAGTATTCCATTTCCAGCCTGATCTGGTGCGTGTAAAGGCATCACATAGCAGGAAAAGGCAGGTAAATGGAACAGTACAGGGAATTAACCATTTTTCCAGTATCGTTTAGTGATGGATCATATGTATGAGTTCCACTTGAGGTCTGGATTGAGTTTGTCTCAATAGGGGCTCAAGGCCTCGGCCTTTCCAAAGGAACATTCGTTGAAGAGAGAAATAAAGGAGAGAGGGTTTTACTTCTATACTGCTTTATACAGACACACATTGGACACTAGGAGAAGAAGTTCCCATGGCATTACTCCAACAAGAAGTTGGAGTAATGCCATATCACTAGAGATGTTTGTTTTTGCCAAACAAAGGATTGAGAGTTTAAATAGTGATCCAAATGATTTCCATTTTTGGTATTTTAGATTTTTCATAGCAGAGAATGTGGTTTGATGCACACGATACGAAACATAGAAAAAACGCAAGGCAAATTGTCACATCCCCAGGAATAGGGTTGCCAACACAGAGCTCCAGAATTTGGCACCAGTAAGATGCTATTTGCTGAATAGAAAAGCATTACTGTGAAAATTGCAAAGCCTAATTTGATATAATTCTGATTGATTTTCAATTGCAAAAGTCATGAGGCCATTGAAGATGCTGATGTCAGGTTTCACTGCAACAACAGTCTGTAAATCTTTTTGAGAGCTCATTCATAAGATAAATGACTTTCTCTAAAGCAGGTGACATTAACACTGCTACATTCAGTGGCCATTTTCTGACATGAAAGAAGGCAGACAATGTTATTGTGCAATGTTACCGCTTTGAACATCAGAAGTTTGCTTTGATTCTCTTTTAACTGGCCATAAAAATACAAAACATCATCCATTCTCCCTACTTTTCGATAGCCGAAATGTTTGATACATACTTAATATTTGTTCAGTAAGACCTCAAGGAATGCAGTCTACCTGGAACTAAAATCATTGAAGCAATGGTAGTGCATATGCAAATGATTTAATGCAGGAGTGGGCAAAATTTTCCGTGCAAAGGCTACATTAAAAAATTCTCAATTTTATTGGGCTGCATAGTATATTAACCCAAAATAATTAATATTTAAAATAAAAAAAAAGGCTTTAAAGAAAAAAATGAAATTTTTTTATTAATTACTATTTTAAAATACTGTAAAATATTTACCTGAAACAGATTTATTTGAAAGGTGAAGTAACTCAGTTTAAAGTACTTTAAAGAAAAAAATATTAATACGTATTTTTAAGTTGAGGATTTATATAAAATACATTTGAAAGACAAAATGACTTTGTTTTAAGAAAAAAAATTATTTTTATTAATTAATATTATCAAACGTATTTATTTGGAAAACAAATTAATCCTGCGTAAAGAAATAAAAAACAATTCTTACTAATATTTTAAAGTAGAAACTTCAAATTAAACACATATAAAGTAACTAAATTTAAAGGAAAATGTAGATTTTAAAGTAGTAACTTCACATGAAACGGATTTATTTGAAAAACGAAGTAACTCAGTAACAGAAGGATCTCAATGACTCACTGAGAATGATGCAACTGACTGCAGTCATTTACCAGTTTGTTCAATTTAGGCATCAAGTTGCTTTTAACAATTATTTGGTGATGCTTGGCAAGTTTCTCTTTCAAATTTACTAACATTTGGCAGGTTGCATGAATTCTTTTGGTGGGCTACTTGTGGCCCGCTACTTGTGGCCCGCAGGCCATAGTTTGTCCATCTCGGTTCAATGGATAGCAACTCTGAATGAAAAATCACAGAGCCAACTTAAAATTTCACCTAGGTCCATTGCATTTACTTGTATGCAAATACACTTGGGAAAGGTACAAATTCATTTTCTATCTCCCCCTATGTGTTAAATAGTATAATTTATCCCTGAAAAAATCAGTTATTCTCAAAAGATTGTTAATGCATTGTTTACTCACAAAATAAAGTATTATTTTTTTCAAACAAAAAGCAACAAATTAAATCTGAAACAATGGTAACCATTCAAATGATAACCGTTCATTTAAAATTAGTTGTTTCTAGAAAGACATCGGTGACAAATTTTTAATCATAATAATAGATTTCTACCATCGAATGTAAAAATTTGTAGTAAATACTGGACAGTCACCTAAAAGATGAAGAAGAGACTTGAAACAACAGAATTGTGGTTCTACTGAAGGATGCTGAGAATACCATGAACTGAACATGTAAGCAACAACAAAGTTCTAGAGACAATAGCAACAAAAAGAACACTTATATTTAACATCAGGAAGAGGCAGTTGAAATATTTACAGCACATAACGAAGAAAGAGGCCTTGGAAAATTTGATACTCACAGGACAAATTGAAGCCAAAAGAGACAGAAAAACGATGCATGATATATCTAGTGAGTTTCAGTAAATGGATGGCAGAGCAAGGTTAAGGAGAGATAACAATTTTAATATTTATCTTGTAGATTTCAATTCTTCAAAAATTGTGTTTCATAAAATCTTTTAAAAATAAAGGTTAACATGAAATTCTGAATTCTTGGTATCAGTCTATGAAATCTGAAGATGAATGGCATCACTATTTTTATTGTGAACATTATATTTTGGCTGAACCATTCTCCAGCCTTCCTGTTATAAATGTTTCTCCCTGATGAGTTTTAGAGAAAATGGAAACAAAATGGACACGTATAAGTTATACAACACATCAGGAAGGAGCAGTTGAAATTTATAGGGCACATAATGAGGAAAGAGTGCTTGGAAATTTTGATGCTCACAAGACATATTGAAGGAAAGAGCGACAGAGGAAAACAACACAATCTACCTAGTGAGTTTGAGCAAATGGATGTAAAAACAAAGACAAAATTTCGTAACATCTACGAAGAAGAGGAAAGTGTGAAGAGCCCTGATCACCTACGTCCTGAGGAGATACAGCATATTAAGAAGAATCCTGGTGATTAGTGACAGTCAAATCAAGAGATACATAGATCACAATGAGACTTGAGGCAACAGAAATGTTGTTCTACAGCTGGATACTGTGGACTGAATATGTGAGCAATGTTTTAAAGAAAATGGAAATAAAAAGGAAACTTATACATGACATCAGGAAGAGACAGTTGAAATTAAATTGTGAGGACACATAATGAGGAAAGAGGGCTTGGGAAATCTGATACTCACAGGACAGATTGAACGTAAGAAGGAAAACAATGCATAATATAGTAAGCATGAGTAAATGAATTGTGGAGACAAAAAAGATCGTTCAGGCCTTCAATAATGGTACCAACATTCATATTCTGGTTTCCATCTTCAAAGTCTGTTCAAGAACCATCAAGAGTGAATGATCTTTTTCCTCCCACCATTTCCCAGTTGGGAAGATATAGTAGGGCTGACACAAAGTGATTTTAACCTGTTTGCTCAAATCACTTTTCACTGATTCTTACAACAAATGGTGTCAAAATGGCTCAACATCTTATCTGAAAACATGGAAAAAGAAACTCAGTTTAGTGATGTTTTAGATATTAAACATTTTGTGGGATGGACGATTTTGTTGAAACATGATTTGGACGATTTTGTTGTAACACGATTTTGTTGTAACATGATTTGGACGATTTTGTTGTAACATGATTTGGACGATTTTGTTGTAACATGATTTGGACGATTTTGTTGTAACATGATTTGGACGATTTTGTTGTAACATGATTTGGACGATTTTGTTGTAACACGATTTGGACGATTTTGTTGTAACACGATTTTGTTGTAACACGATTTTGTTGTAACACGATTTTGTTGTAACACGATTTTGTTGTAACACGATTTTGTTGTAACACGATTTTGTTGTAACACGATTTTGTTGTAACACGATTTTGTTGTAACATGATTTGGACGATTTTGTTGTAACACGATTTGGACGATTTTGTTGTAACACGATTTTGTTGTAACACGATTTTGTGGTAACACGATTTTGTTGTAACATGATTTTGTTGTAACATGATTTGGACGATTTTGTTGTAACATGATTTGGACGATTTTGTTGTAACACGATTTTGTTGTAACACGATTTTGTTGTAACACGATTTTGTTGTAACACGATTTTGTTGTAACATGATTTGGACGATTTTGTTGTAACACGATTTTGTTGTAACATGATTTGGACGATTTTGTCGTAACATGATTTGGACGATTTTGTCGTAACATGATTTGGACGATTTTGTTGTAATACCTGGTGTACTACAATCTGGTCTGAGGCAGAGGAGCAACACTTTGATTTCATGCAAAGTGCACAGATATAGCAATTTGATTCTGGGCACAGTGCACAGACACTACCTTGATCCAAAGTAGAAGTCCTAATTCGTACATAAAAATAATTCTTTCATCAATAATTAATTTATCATTCATTAACAAATAAGAATTACAATAGTAATGTTAGTATTTCAAAGTTTATTTCCATCCCCATCATCTTTTCAAGTTGTTAAATGTCAGGGTGAATAGCTGGCCACAAGAATTAACCAGTGAATAGCAGAAGATGTTTGTCATCAGGACAAATAGCTGGTAGGTAGACACTGACAAAATGTTTCACAAACCTTACTATCAGGATATGACAATCGCCCTCACACAAAAGTTTCCAACTAACCTCCAGTTGACAGACAAAAAAAGTGGGTTGTAACTTAATATAGACCCCATGTTCAAGTATCCTTGTCACAGTATACACCAACCTCCTTTTTTTTCTTGTACCCCTCACCTTGGGGTGGCAAAAAATCACAGATTTTATTGTAAGAGGGTTGTTACAACAGACACAAAGTTTCATAATTTCTTTATAGCTAATAATTAAATATGGAGTTATTAGGATTTGCTAACAATGTTATTCAAAAGGAGTATTTAGATTGTGCCTCAATAATCAAACATCTAAGAAAAACTGTAGTTGGTTCTTAAATCTAAATAAACTCATTACTTCACATAGAAAAAGTTCAGTGAAACTACAGAGGAAGGGCAAGGTTACAAAATATATTCCATCTGCCATGATAGCATGAACAGAATAGCAAGGCACTGCAATAACACAAGGTGTCACAGATTGAAGGTGACATTGTATATATATTTTTTTAAATTCTGGAGTGTAATGGCTGAGGAACAGAGACTCAAAAAATCTCAAAGGGAGGTTTGCATGCCTCCAGCCTGTGACGTCAAAATTAATGTTGCAAATTAACTCCACACATCTCTTAATTGTGATATCTATCTCATTTAAGAAATCCTGTTCAAGGTAGCAAGTAGAACTTCAAGGAGTGTAGAGAAACCTCGGTAGAGAAAAACTGTTCTACATGAGGAAGAGGGCTGGGTTTGCATCAATTAATTGCGATCTCTCAGTCATTATTCTTAGTATCCAAACACTCCTGAATTGGAAAGACTATTGGAAAAGACTAAAGCACCAAGAATGTGTAATTTCTCCTTAGGAGTTATTTTTATATCCTCAAGGATAAGTCTAATATCCTGGATAGCACCCACGAAACCGCCTGTACTATAATTCAAATTTATTATCTCTGACTTGGATGAGTTAATCTTAAGTCCAAGCAGAGATAAAGCAGGAATAACTCATCAGAGGTCACCAGCTACAGCCTCAAAAGTTCCTCCCAGCATTGCATCACCAAGATACCATATGTTGAGAGGAGAGGCAATGCAAGAACTTCAAGGAGTGTAGAGGAACCTTGGTAGAGAAAAACTATTCTTCACGATGAAGAGGGCTGGGTGTGTATCAATTAATTGCAATCTCTTAGTCATTCTTGTTAGAATGACATACTTAGTATACAAACACTCCCGAATGGCACTATTTACATTATTAGAACTATTGTCCTTATCTTTGTCGCCATGTTTATCACAACGTTTCGGCCATTGTATGCTCCAGCCTTCTTCAGGTATTTGGAATGTCGAACTGAACACTTTATTTCACTCACTGCGGTAGACTGTTCTAGTTCCACGTGCCATGTCTAATGGATGTCAGTTATCTCCTGTTAATTCCCCTCTGCAAGTTCTCCCCTGCCTTAACCAGGTATTGAACTCACACTCCTTGGGTCCTGTGCCATGTGTCCTATATATATATATATATATATATATATATATATATATATATATATTTTATGTGAAAACCATTTGAATGATGGAAATCTTTTTTCTTTAACTATTAAGATCTTGCTCATTCCATATGAACATTACTCATTCAGAAATATTTAAACTGTCAACTGTATAAAACAGCTTTCTCAAATCAATGGCAAAAAATGGCTTTGATTGTGTAAAGCCAGTTGGTCTTGGTGAAGACTATTCTTCTTCAAACCTTGTGGACTATCACAAAGAATCACAAAGAGCCATTTCAAAGAACAGAAACCACATCTCTTGACGACTTTCAACAGCCGCAACAATGAAAATGGATTTTACATGTAACGCTAACAGAAAACAATGACCTAATTAAAACATTGACTTTCCACACTACTGCAAACAAAAGGTTAGGAAGGAAACCCCCATCCCTACTGGAAAGAGTGATAACAGTTATTAAACTTGAGAAATCTATTTTCTGGCTTTAAATAACCTGCAAAAAGTTGTTAAGCCATAAAAACAAATAAATCAATATCCAATAAAAATAATTTTTGGTCTTAACCTTAAATATTTTTCTTCTTTGCTTTGAAGTCAGAAGGTTATACCCACTTGACTGTATCCTTTTGCATGTGAACACTTATTTTGTGACCTTTTTACTTTCTTTCTGTTTTATAGTTGCTTTGATTTACCCTGCATTACATTGACTTTCCTAGTTTTTCTCCTTCTTCATCTTATTGTTATCTTGTCAATACCCCTTAAGAATGCCTGCTTCTTCAACATAAGTGAACTATAGAATTTAATTGTTAATATTATTTTGTCTAAGCATTACCTTAGCTAGAAAAGGTGATATATAATAAAAACCTGTCTTTGGTTAATTGAATTCATTTAGATGATTTATGATGAATAAATTTAACCATTTTCAAAATTGAAAGGATTGCTTATATTTTTATATGGGGGAATAAAAAATGCATTTCCAATGTTTTATGGATCTTTTGTTTTTTGTAAGTCCATAAGGAAAACTATTCTATAATAAGCATGTAATATATCAGAGTATGTCCCTTGAGAAGTGAGAGCATTATAATACAGACTATCAAGAATGGACATAGAAGCAGATTCCATACTATTATTAGTAATTAGAGAATTGTATAGAAATTGCTTACTCTTTAAGCTAGTGTCGTAACAGTATTGCTCTAACAAAATTCTTGCTGTCATGTGCCATTGTTTTTTGTATAATTATAACTAACACAGCCACAAGCAGAAATTAAATTCTGGTATTTAAAGACATAAGAACGAGAGGAAATACTGAAATATCAATCAGAAACCATTGCACTTTATCTGTTGTTTAAAATTGTTTGACAAAGTTTTTCTAGCTTTTATATAGTTCACTGGTCACTTAACATCAGCAAATGATATGTGTCCTTGTAAAACTTTACCCACAGACATATTCGCACCAGACCAGTGAAAATCAATTAACTATTTATTTCCATTGAATCTCACCTGTAGGTAAGATTTTGCATCGGTCAGTTCTTTATATGAAGCCCACTTAATCACGTCTCATTAAATTGAAACGCACCATAGTAACAATCTTGGAAAGAATGAAAAATAATCTTTTTTAGAGTGGTAACTTGGTACCAGACTGTTTATGCCGCCAGTTAGGAAATGCCATTTATCAGAAGCTCTGAAGATGGGGAGCAGGAGATAAACGCTGAAGGAAAAACTCCAGCCTTAATTAATGCAGAGTTATGTTATAAGCAAAAAGGAATATTCCAGAAATTGTTGAGGTGATTTAGAAAAGTTGTTTTTCCTCTTACTGTACTCCAGTTTTCATATGACATAGAATAGACAAGACACAGAAAGATTTCTTAATGACTTTGACTCTGACTGTTACATCTGGCTGCTACTCTGACTATCAAGCAGACTCTTACTTGATATGTTTATCTTTCATGGGCATTTTTTTTTATTATAATCGGTGTTTCATTAATGTAGTAAAAATTAGTTTATATCACTTATTTAATAGTTTTGTTTTGGGAAGACAAAGCTAATTATTCAATTTTGGGGTTGATTGTTGTAGTTTATTCTAACTATTATTTTAGTGAGAGCAGTTTTCAACTTGTTTATTACTTCATGTAAGTATTTGGATTCATTATCTTTATTTGTTTTTTCTAACAGTTAATTAAACAATACTATTTTACTTGAAAATTGAAAAGAGTAAATAAAAATATACAGTATAATAAATAATAAAAAAACAAGTAAAATAAATTAATCTAAATTCATCCAAATAAATAAACAAACTAAAAAAATTGATCCCGATAAATTAACTGTAATCAGGATTTCAAAATCATATCTTCAAAGCAAGAAGGTTGTTCCATCCTACTTGGAAGACTGGTGCAACACAGTCTCTTCACCTTTTTTCTTGACACCTGACCTTGGATTTCACCTCAACTAGGGAACATAGTACATTATTTATATTATTCAGACTATTGTCTTCATTTTTGTCGCCATATGTCAGTGTTATTTTAATTTTTGCATAATTTAGCTAACAAAATCCAATGCACCATGTGTGTACATACATACATATATATATATATATATAACTATTGAAAAAGATGTTTAATATTCCTAAAACTAATAAACAAACATTTTAGTAAAAATGAACCATTGAAAAAGATGTTTAATAAATATGCATAGGTACCTGTGCATATCAATACATATGTGTGTAAGTACACATGTAAATGAACGTATGTATA
>OZ038503.1:8922535-8932535 GCA_964036315.1 Acanthosepion esculentum
AACAGTCTACCCCAGCAAGGAAAATAAAGGGTTCAGTTTGACATTCCAACCACTTGGAGAAGGCCAGAGTGTACAATGGCTGAAACGTGGTGATAAATATGGCAACAATGATGAAGACAATAGTCTGAATAATGTAAATAGTGTTCGTAAGTTTGAGGTTGTAATTCCATGGTTCAAAACTCTGTCTTGCAAGTTTGACATCAGAAAATGTCAGGTGCAGAAGTCAAAAGCATCAAAAATCCACATCACAACTTGCAATGCACAACTTTTTTCTTCTTTTTATTTTTAAGCATTTCACCCCAAGCAAGGTGGGACGACACTAGTACACAGGGGGTTACAGAGAGTGGGACCGAGAGTAAAGAGGTGTGATAGAGGAGAGAATGGAGAGAAGGACAGGGAATAGGTCAAGGCATCTGGAGATGTTGATTGACATTGCATTTGAATAGTTGGAGATTATAGCTATCAGAGAAGCAAGTAAGAGGAAGGGAGTTCCACAGATGGGAAGTGCGAGACATGAAGCCATTGGAGTAGAAGAGACAGCTACATTTAACCGTTTCGACAGTGAAACGGTGGGACTCGGATGCCACACTAGTAGCATGTTTAAATTCATGCAGTTTGGGAACTAGCGAAAGTAGCTTGTCGAAGCAGTTACCGTAAAAGTATTTGTAGAAAAGAGAGGGAAGTAACAGCATGTCTGTGAGAGAGCGACTGTAAACAAGATGTTAGATCAGAGCCAATCCCATTGCATATCTGTCTCTGGATTTTGTCAGCTGTATTCAATGCAAGGGCAAATAGTTGATTTATAGATTTGAAGGATTGACTTGGGTGAGAAAAACTTTCTGGTGTGACACATAGAGCCAAATTTCCTTGCAGTAGATGAAGCTATTGATTCAATGTATTTGTTCCATCTCAGGTCAGTGGACAGTGTGAGACCAAGCAGGTGCAGAGAGGCGCTCACGTGGAGTTGGGCATCAGACATTCTAATGGGAGGCAGGGAGGGTTCTCTGGGGTGGGTAAAAGAGAGCAATTTTGTTTTGGAGGCATTAAAGTTAACCAGCCATTTCTTGACCCAGTCAACAACAGATTGGACGTCCTTTTCAAGACCAATGGCCATCTTAGTTTTAGTTAGTTAACTACCTTCTTCACCCAGTTTGAGCCAAGCATATATGTAGTTTAAAATAGTGATCTTTTATTTAGATAAAAAAAATGGTTGTCATTGGTCAAGACTTGCTGGTAAGAGAAAGCAATTACCATATTTTGAGGCCTAGTAAAGTCAACTTGATTTTGATTTCTGAATTGACAAATAGTACAAAGATCCAAAATTCTTTTTGGAGATAAGACTTTGTTTTCTCCTTCCTTGCCAAATAACATTTGGTGGATTTTGAATCTATTTTTATTCCACCTCTAAAAATGTGACATTATTTTTCTAACAATCAAGACAAGGGTTTATCTTGATGATATTTTAAAATCATAAAGCCCAAGGAAATGAACCAAAATATGAATTTATACATTTCAGAGAGATTTATAAAATAAAACAGAGAATTACAATATACAATGATATGGCTGCTCATATCAAATATTTGTAAGAAATTTTAGCAAACATAAAACTGAAACTACAGAAGAATAATGTATAGACGAGGGTGCACTGAAAAGTGATGCTAGAGCTGTGAAGCCTCCAGGTATATATATTGACAAAATCCAAAGAAAGATCTGTAATGTTATCAGTCTTGCCCTGGCAGCTTGACTTCAGTCATTTTCCTACCATTGTGACAAGAATAACAAAATTAAATAGTCAAATAACAAAAGAAAAGCAAGCAAGGAAAGACATATTGGCAAAAGAAATAAAAAAAATTTAGAAGGGAATTAAGTGTTTAAATATTTTAAAAAAGAAAAAGCAGTAAAAATTTGGTAATTCTAGGAAAGTAGTTACTATTTTGTGTGAAAAGACAAAATTGTAAGAGTCGATAAAATCAGTGTAATACAGGCATTTTCCATCTGAAAAAAAAATAACTTTGGCCAAATTTAAATCAGTTTTTTTTTATTTCTTAAATTATACATTGAGCTTAAAAACCATTTTGCTTTCTCTTGGCTATTATTTATTTATTTTATCCAACAGTATTTTATATTTTTATTTTATATGCAGAACTTTATTTGCTCGCATAATGATAGTTTTCAACTTTAAACTGTACACAGTAAAAAGGCAAACATAAAATTTTGTTCAACAGACAATTTTTTTCTTTTTTACTTATGTCCTTTCTTTTTCAATCTTAAGAATTTTTTTTTTTTGTTGTTTTTTGATATACTTCAAGAATTGAAGAACTTCAACAGAAAATTATGATTTTGATATTTATTTGGTTTCATATTTTGTTTGGCTTGCAAAATTTATAAAAAAATAAACATTAAAATATATTTTATTTTCCCATATTGAATGAAATGGTAGATAAAGGAAAGTGAGAAGATTCTCCAAAAACAAGGAATTCCGCAGAGCAAAGAATATATAATATTTGGTATCATTTGTTCAAGCTAACACTGGCAGCTGACCTCAAAAATGACCTCCAATCAGTTTTGTTAATTGGAACAAGAAATAGGTTTTAATTGTAACACTCCAACAGAAAACTGTTATCGTTTAATCATCAGAGAGAACCATTTTTGCCAGATGCCAACCTCCAGGAGAGCGACTCTTTGGTCTCAGGTTTTCTACTGAAAATGAAGTGGAGTGATTATATTGTTTCAATTGCTGGGTCTCCTGCTAGGAAAGTTCGTTCACTGTGTTGTGTCAGACAATTTTTCTCATGAGAATCATCTTATACATCTATATATCTACCATTGAAGATTGCTGCCATATCTGGTCTGGGTTTTATATCTTGAGATTGTTGACAAAATCCAAAGAAAGATCTGCAATATTATCAGTCCTGACCTGGCATCTTGACTCCACTCACTCACTCACCAACATGACATGACTTCTCCCTTTTTTCACCAATATTTTCATCACATCTGTTCTAATAAGCATAACAACTATCACAGTTATGACGACGTCAGATCTGCTGATGATGATTTTTTTTTATCAACTGGATGAGTAGTCTTCTTTGAAGAGTCAGACGTTAGTTTACCAGGAAAGAAATAATGCAGTTATTAATGAGAAGAGTTGGAATTAATGCAAGGAAGATTTCACATCTCTAGCATCACTCCTTCATAGTCAGCCTATGAAGTTTTCAGCCCACCCACAGACCTGGAAAGAAATAATGCAGTTATTAATAAGAAGAGTTGGAATTAATTAAGATTTCACTGCTTTAGCATCACTTTTCAGTCTGCCCTTGTCTATATAGATGTGAGTACTCCTAATCCACCCTTGATTTTGGACCTGTAGATTTGTTCATTTACTGTAATCTAGCAATATTACCCGTACCTTTTTAATCTTGGAGTAAACCAAAACATATTCAGGATACTGAGATATTTTCCGTTAATGTATTTGTAAATTTGGGTTTAATCTGGCACAAGTTAACAAATATGAAGCAGCTGATGATAATGAAACTGAATATATGAGTGAATCTTATGGGTTTTTGCAAAGACCACACTTTTTCAAACCTTATGGATTGGTGCTACACAATCACCAACATAAAACTACCAAATAACAAAAAAACACATCACTTGAAGACTTTCAACAACAGCAGTAACTAATAGCAGGTAAGTCACTTGACTTCTACAGATAGCACATGTAATATAATAATGATATCATGAAAATGTTGACCTTCCACAATACTTTGAATAAAAGGTTAGGAAAGAAACTGCAGTCAATACTGTAAAAATCAATAACAGTTCCTGGGTTTGAAAAACTTATTTTACTGAAAAAATTGTTTTAAGAGAAAGATTTTATGAATTTCAACTGAAAGTGACACCGACTGCTCAGTCAATGAATGTTGAATATTTTCTTATAAGTGTAGAGTATATCTGGCCACTCATATTTGAGGATACCCGTCTTCTAGAGTGGCTAGCTAATCCCTATTGCAGACGCTTACTCAGGCGCATTTGTGTTTATTCAACACCCACAGAGCCCACCTGTAGTTTATACATCAACTATCCTGAGCAGACCTTAGTTACAGTTTCTGGTAAAGAGCGTGTCATCTAGCGTAATTAACAATTTGAACAAGGCCAGCACGCTCAAGTCCACGGCCATGATACCTTGTTCTGTCTACCCAATTTCACTCACACGGTTTGGGTCAACCCATGGTATGGTTTTCAGGCACTTTCCAAAGGTGCCGAATGCTAGGATTGGCCTCTTGTGACGATAAATATTCGCACTTACCAGAGTCGAAGCGTCCAAGATGTTTTTCTTGTCGGGCTGCCATTTTGTGATGGATATGTGCATAAATCTAAGCTAGACAGTTCGTCATTTCGTCAGCCGCATCCTTTCCTCTTGCAAGTTTGGTCCAAGAAAAGTACATTCTCCGACCTTTGTTTATTTTAGGCTGTTTGGTACGATTTGTCTAGTGTCGATCTGCATGCTGATTGGTCGAGCTGGGGACTCTGATTGAGAACGAGGCCAACGGCAATGATTGGTGCGTTGGCCATGTTTTTGGTCAATAAAAATGGTCTGGGACATTGGCTGGGTGTGCAGCTGGGACCGTGGTGACATGCACTGTTATAGAGTTTTGTATTAAGTTATGACTCTGTTTATTTTTGTCTGGAAGTTGGATGCTAGCTTCGAATCTACCAATAGAGCGAGCGGTGTAATTACCAGTGTCTACCGAAACCTGGGAGGAACACACTGAACGACAACACCCCTCCAGTCTGATAACATCAGGAAATCTCTTGGTGAGGTTTGAACCCAGGTCTCATGCTCAGAATGTCAACATTTTAACCACTCAGCCACTCTAAGTGTAGAGTTGAAATGTATGATCTCATTTTATAATGGGGAGATTTTCACAGGCATATGTAACTTACCTCCTCTAGTGTTATATAAACAGCTGAGTTCTATAAGAAATAAGAGATAAGATTATCTGCCCTTATCAGTTTAAGGTTAGCCAATCAGCTTACAGTTACTGATTAGCATGCTTTTCTGCCTCTTTTTGAAGAACACTCACTCTTGGTAAGACCTACAAAATGAACTCTTGCAGAACCAGCTGGCTCTACAATGTTATCACCATAAAGTCTGTAGATGGTGAAAACATTGACTCTTCTTCAGCAGCTGTTTGGTTGCAGACACCATTAAGTTTGCAATGACTTGTAATATTGTTTAATACAACTTGTATAAATCAGAGGTCAGTCGTGTTCTATTCTTTATTTATTACAACGTCTGCATCGACCACATGGGAATCTTATATGGGGCCCACTTCAATTCTCCATAATATTTACTGTAGACCAACAATTGAAATTATTACAGAGTTGCTAACTGGGTTCCCTGTGATTGGATGAAAAACAACCAATCACAGGCTACCTTTTTAGATCTTCACCAAACTCCCACGTGAGCATTTTTTACAAACTCTCTTCCTCTTTTGCTTGTTGGGACCCTCAGAGGCAACATGTTCCCCGTCTGCACTCTCCGTCATCTAAACACCAGGACACGTATGAGGATTTGGACAGCAACTGAAGCACAGAAGTCAAGGCTCTATTTCTTCAACCCAGCCAAAATGACACAGGAAATGTAAAACCGTTAAAAGGACGCATCTTTCAGATAAGTTCCGCAAACCGACTATTTGCAAGAAAACTTTCCTCTCTTTTCCTACAATACAAGTATTTTCAGACATCTTCATCTGCGTTTGTGTTCCTTTCTTGCCGGCGTCACAATATTTTCGCTACCAGATATAATTGGGGAAATCCCAATACAACTACTAAACCAGAGATTTTTCTATGGAACAACTAACCAAAAGTTTTAATTCAACTAAAAAGTATTTTCACTCCTATTTGGCTCTTTTTTTAATTCATGTACAGGATTTAATATTTAACTGTGGACGAAGAGTTAGAAGTCTTTTTTCAACCATAGATATTATAAGAAATAAGATATGATTATCTGCCCTTGGCAGTTTAAGGTTAGCCAATCAGCTTAGAGTTACTGATCGGCATGCTTTTCTACCTCTTTTTGAAGAACATGCACTCTTGGCAAGACTTATAAAATGAACACTTACAGAAGCAGCCTGCTCTACACTGTTATCACTACAGTCGTAGATGGCAAAAACATCGACTCTTCTTCAGCAGCTGTTTGGTTGCAGACACCATTAAGTTTGCAAGGACGTATTTGTAATATTGTTTAATACAACATGTATAAATCAGTCACATTCTATTCTTTATTTATTACAACATCTGCATCCACCAAATGAGAATCTTATATGGAGCCCACTTCAATTCCCCATATTAGTATATTTTTGTATTTGTATTTCATTGTATGAGAATAAAGTATTCCAGAATTACTACTACCTTTGTTTTGGTTATTTTACAATAAAGAAATAGTTAATATTAACATTACCATGTGTACCTACATATATACTAATTTTAACCTGGCTAGAGAATGAGCATGCTAGTAGATAGTAGACATTCCAATAACATTTTAGTTTTCAACTGTCTTGGGACATAATAAATCTCTTATCAGTCAACTGTCTGTCTGCGTATGAGTGTTATTTAGTCATATGCTGTGGTGAAATCAAGTTTCTTACCACAGATGCATGCATTATAAGTTGATTTATATGAAAATAAATTGATTTCTCTTTCAAATGATACACTTTGGTATGACAGTTTATAAGTTATGGGTTTGAAGATTTACAACTTTTACAAAGTCGTAGATTTTCAAAAACTTGTAGATTTCTGGCACATCTTATTGATCAGATGAAGGTTGTTAACACTGTAAAGAAGTAGTTTTATAGAATCGTCCATATTTTCTACTCACCTCCATAAAAAATACACTCTTCCATTAGAATCAGTTTTAACCAATCAACACCTCACATTGTGAAACTCGACTTTTTATTGGTCGAGATGGCACCAAAACGTGTATCAATTGTAGAAAATCTACTTTCCCGCCAAGCTCGCTGGAGCCTACTTTGACTTCCCAAAACATATAAAAGGACAAATTTCAGTCCAATTCACCAGTCAGTAACTCGGCTTCAGAGAGATGCCACACAAATCCACGCGCGATACTATTTTTACTTAAGAAACTTTTCGCGCGTCAACTGCTGACTCAACCACCAACATCATTCTCTCTCTAAGTCCATTACAACTTTCTTAAAAAGTGTTCATTTACATTACTAAATAGAAATTGTAATTCCAACAAAAGACAAACAAAAGACAGTCCAAGGTAAACAACTCTGGAAGAATAAGAAAACAAATCCTACTTTAATCTCGCATATTTACTACCTAAATTACCTTTTTGATAAATTTTCCTTTCTTATTCTATTTGAACATTTCTTCAACAATTGAGCATTGCTGAACTGTAATTCATTAACATAATTAATACACACTTCGTTAACTTTCATATAACCAAAACACAAGCTTTTTCCAATTGTATTAATTGTATATAAATGTTCAATGTTTTTTAATTGAATTCACGACTACCGTTGTTTCTTGTTCAATTTTGCCTTGAGATTTATTCAATTTGTATGTCTATGCTTTATATTGTTGTGATTAATATGAAGAACATGCATTCAAACTCATCATCTTAAAACAAAAAAAAACTTTGATTACACACTCATTTCATAGCAATCCCAACAATTTCACATGGTTGTGAATTGTTAAATATTACTGAAAAACGTCCACATCTGGTAATGAATGTGGTGATTCTCACAACAATATTAAGAGTATGGACATAGAAATCAACACTGCATGGTGACTGACAGTTAAATGGCTTAAGCAATCATCAGATCGTATTGTAGTTGACATTGTATCCCGTCCACTAGTGGCTTATAAGAAGTGAGAAAAACTAGTTTTGGTTAATTAGTATTTCACTTCTGTGATAAGTAATTGTCAATGGTCTTGTATTATTTTGAACCTTTCTTCTCATTACTTGCATTATTTACATTATTCCATCTGTTATCCTCGTCTTCATTGCCATATTTACAACTCTTCAGCCATTGTACGCTCAGGCCTTCTTCAGGGGAATTGGAATTTCGAATCAAACCCTTTATTTTGTTGGTAGATTATTGGTAGATTGTGCCATTTCTCTTCTGGATGTTTTATTTATTTCCCCTTTAACTTAACTCTCCAAGTGTTTGGTTCATATTAAACTCACAACTCTTTGGGTCTAGTCACTGGATCAAACCAACTTCTTTATCCACTAGGTCATGTATCCTTGAGGACATCGCTATATGAATTTTTGGGACTTATAAACCTAATGTCTCACTAACCTTTCTACCAGTGCTCATATTACAATTTTTTCTGTTATTATTATTATTATTACATTTTTTACCAGGGCTCATATTGCAATTTTTGTTATTCATTTCTTTTCTCTAGCACTCCTTATTACTGGTTCCCATATTGTATTCATTTCTATTCTTGGTTGACTCGGGAGATTTTTGTGGCCTAGCATATGTGCTGATTCCTTAAGATGAAGATGACAGTCAGAAAAATGTAAATAATGCAAGTAATCATTATGCCTCATCTCAGAGATATAGAGATATTCTTCTCATCTTGGTTGATATAGACTATTTTGGGAGCTTTTATATTCAATGTCAGATGGTTTGTAATAACATCTGTAATATCTAAGAATATTAGAAATGAAATACTAAAATATAATAATTGGTTAGAACTTGTCATCATAAGCAAATATCAAAACAACATCTGACATTAAATATAAAAGGCTTCAAAAAGATACTACTAACATCCTTTGAGGCAGTGGCATAGTGGATATAAGAGTTGTTTATATATGGAATACTATCATCTAGTGGTCATGGTTTCAATTCTTGGATCTGGTAGTGGCACATCAATTCAACAGGAATGAGCAATAACTGATATCAGTGTGAAAATGAAATAAAAGCTATAATTAAAATAACAATAAAGAATAAAAAAAATGAAATTCATTTTACTTTCATGCTAGTAATATGGAAACTGGAAAGGGTCTTTGGTCACCTGCACGATTTAATGACCCTATATCAGGAAAGGACAAAATCTTTCTCTCTTTTCACTATCCAATGATATAATTCAGATGTGCCTTGCAGCATTACTCATGAAGTAAATAATTTGGTCATTCCAACTTAGTGCAAAGTTGACTTGAGCTCGACCATTTTAACCATTGTTATTCTAAATTACTCTAACTTACTTCTGAACCTAAAAACGAAAACAGACATACCTAAGAAACTTTGAGAACTTTGTTCCATCATGGTCACCATAAAAAGAATAAATGGTCTGTAGCAGAAGCCCAATTTTTGGTATGATTTTTCTTTGTTTATCATATGTGAACATGCACGCACGTAAAATACCCACAACTATGTGACCTTTTAAATTCCATATATCACAGGGATAAAATATCACAATAACCAGTAGATATTCCATATTAGCAAATCAATGGACACCTGATGATGACCAGAGGGTACTTGGCTGAAATGTTGAGTCTATCAACCAAGATAACAATAGTTTGGAATAATACAAGAATATAGTTTTGGTCAGTTCTTTGACCTTGAATTTGTTTATTTGATTTTTAGTTATTTTACTTTTCATTTTGATTTATTTGTATTTTATCATTGGTATTTGCTTTTAAAGAAAGCTTATTAGTATAAAATTATGCATTATTAGTTGTTTCACCATTGGAGTCACAATGTAGCAGTATAATAAGAATTTGTTTTCATGACTGAATTTGGAAATGATCTTCAAATATATATTGTTCTTGAAAGGTGATTATTGCTATATTCTCTTCCAGACAGAGGCTACATATTTTAATGTCATTGTAGGATGACACTATATATATATATATATATTATGGAACATCAACTTGTAACCAAGCCAAACCACTTTTACACTCGTTTTGTTTTCCTCAGTCTCTGATGTTTCCTTAAATGACTTTTGATCCCTACATTTCATCTTG
>OZ038503.1:8940035-8982535 GCA_964036315.1 Acanthosepion esculentum
ACAACATTTAATGTCTAATAAACAAAAGTTAGTAAATGTTTTTATTCATTTTTATTAAATAATATAATTACATCACAACACTTACTAGTTCTATGAAACTCACTAATTGTCTCTAGCTAGCCTGACGATGAGTGAAGAAAGTCGAAAGCTTGGATCATATTTTTTGTACTTTTCTTTCAAAATGAAGTTTGGATAATTTCTGGTGGAATTTCCTCCTTGTCTTATTATTAGGATTATTCATAAACTGGAAAAGTCAATCAGTAAAATTAATTAATACAAAATGTCTGTTTTCTTTAATATTTGCCTTAAAGAATATTTACTACCTAAATAAACAGAAAATTATATATATATATATATATATATATATATATATAATTTTATCATATAGACTAAACCATTTTACTCACTACAAAGATGCAACTTGGTTTCAGTGCATTTTAACTGCACATCTACGGGTGAGGGTCGAAAATGGTTATGAACGATCCTGTTTGTCTCATCGCATTGGAGATATATATATATATATATATATATATATATATATATATATATACATATCGCTTGTATTTCCTTGCTTCTAATGCTCTGGAGGGAGCAGATTGGGGAAGAAGATGTGGTTCTTAGGGCACAATCTGTTCGGTTTTGAATACTTGGATGAGTATCACCACAGAATTTAGTGAGAACTAGCACTATATCAAGTCTAGTCAGTTTCTTCTTCATCACTGAGGCTCATTGGTTCAGTGGTATGACGCATAAGTTGTATCATAACAGCCTGAGTTTGATTCTTGGTAGTAGATGCACCCTGCCGATGAGTCCCAAATAGGATGTCCAGTTCTTTCTGCATTCTGTTGAGGATTCTTTTAGACTCAATGAACTACTATATATATATATATATATATATATATATATATATATATATATATATAACCATCATTTAAGAGGTGTAATATTGGAGGAATCAAGACTTTTCTTGTACAGTCTCAGTTACGGTGGACTGGTCATGTCTTGAGAATGTCTGATTACAGGATACCCAAGATCCTAATGTACAGCCAGTTAGATCTGCAATACAGGAATGTAGGACACCCATGGCTCAGATACAAAGACAAGCTGAAAAGCAACTTATCAGCAGTCAATATACCACATAACACCCTTGAGTGCGTGGCCTTGGAGTGGGTAGAATGGAGATCAACATGTTTTAGTGGACTCAGCAATTTTCAATCTGCTTGTATGAATCATCTTCAAGAAGTGAGAGCAAGAACTAAAAGGTCAGCCAATCTAACCGTGATCTCATCTCACAATCCTCACACTTGCTCCATATGCGGATCCTTTGTAAATCACTAGCGGGTCTTAAATGTCACTTAAGATTATCGCACAAAATTTCATAACTGAATCAACTAAGCTGTCAGATCCTCATACGTCGAAACTGACGGGAGACTCCATTATTATTATATAACCATCAGCTTAAAAAATAAATTGTTAAAAATGACAGAAAATCAAGTAAAGAAAATTGTTTTGCATTAAAGAAAACCTCCCTGTCTAAAAAATCAGCATTGAAACTTTTGTTTAATCTTGAACACACTCTGGTGAGAGATATACAGCTATTTTAATCAGAAAGAAAACTCTTATAATATAAACAATAGTTTTCAAAAAGTTCTGATTATAATCCATGTTTCATAAAAGCATTAATTCTCTTCACTTTTCACTTACCATTTTTATTCCCAATTTCTTGCCTTCATTCTCTCCATTTATCAACTAGTTTGTAGAGAATCGAATGGCCTCAATTCAGTCCCTACGATTTTTACTTTCGACAAATGTGTAAAGAAACAAACAAGAGAAATAACAAATTCTACATATCAATGCAATAACAAAAAATAGATTTTTCTTTTATCGGTAACAAAAGTGATACAAGTTGTGTTGTGTTGAATTGAAATTATTATTGCATTTAGATTGTGTACAACTGATATGTTGTTGTTATGTAGAAGTTTAAATTTAGTTCAACCTCCTTTCCTAGTTTGTTTGAAATAGCAATGAAAGTTTTGTGGAAATAATGTGTGTTGAATAAATTGGTGGATGAAAGTTGCTTAAGTTTAATGAATATTAAACTTAGTTAAAATTAAATAGATTCTTGAGAGCTGAATTTTAAGTGTAAATTAGTTTCCAATTCACAGTTCATTCAGAAGTTGTCTCCCTTTGATTGTTTAAATGTTGAGTTCCATTATCAATTGTTTGTGATAAAGTTTCAATGAATTCACTGGCAAGAATGAATTATGATTGCTGTGCAAGTTAGTGAGTGTTTCCTCTGCATGCTGGAATTATGTTCAGAAGTGACTTTAAGCCTGCGATGTGAATTCAGGAGACGGTTAATTGCTTGTAATTTTCTCACTGGAAAAGTTAAGTAAGTAGATGTTAATTCCCTTGCAGGAATGAACAAAAGTTGCTGTGTGAACGACTTCACCGAGTCAATGTTCTGGAAGGCTGACATTATGTTAATAGGTAACTTTTAGCCTCAGAATGTGTGATGTAGTTTTTAGTAGGCAATTGCATTTTGCTGTCATGACAGTCACTAGCAAAGATGGAACAATGTTAACTAACTGGCAGAAATAAACGAAAGCTGCTGTGTAATTGAGTGAGAAAGTGGATGAATTTTCTGCTGGCTGGGATTAAGTTAATGAGTAACTTTTATCCTCATAATGGTGTGATATAAATTCAATTGGCGAGTTGAAGTCATGATGCTCACTGGCGAATATGGCTGGTGTACCATATTTATTGTTGATCACATGATAGGCTCAAGAACACATTTTCAATATTTTGCCAGTTCTCTGGTTTAAACATTTGTGCGTAGACAGAAACATGACCTTGGCATTATTGGACCAATCAGAATATATCGGTTGCAGAAACTTGGTTTGGAGTCTATATGTGTTCAGCTTGCACAAGATTTTAGAACTTTGCATGTGAAGATGCATAAAATATAATTTTAATATTTATTGTCCAATCAAGACGTTGTTAAATAACAGAATTAAGGAAACTTGGGTGTGATCCACTAAAATGTAGAAATTAGGTTCTACATACGCTTCTCAAATATCTTTCATTAATTTCTGTTTCTTTTCACTCTTCACTATGTTCGTTTTCATTCATTTTCACTTTTCTTCATTATTATTTCATTTAGCATTTATTTGTTTTCACTATTTACTCCTTCATTCCTTATTCATTACATTCATGATTCTTTTTCATTCTCATCTTGTCATTTTTTCACTTTTCTTTCAACATTTATGATTTCTTTGGTTTGAATTTTTCTCTTTCCTTCTTCATCTTACTGTTTATCAACTTGCTGTCTTCCAATCTCTCTCATTATTTTCCTTTTTTCATTCATTCCTTCCTTTTCACTCTTGACTGTTATTGTATAGGAGTAAAGTGTCGCTACCGACACTGTAGTTTGAACATAGATCACCAGTGAGCAAACATGAGCAATTTCATTATTTATTAAGTACATTACATGATCATAAAGAAAAATGAATAAATAGCAAGTAGCATGACATCTAAGTGATCACTATATCTACTCTATCCTCTATTACGATACAGATCACTATTTCTACCCTATCCTCTATTACTTAGTAATAGGGGATAGTGAAAAAGAATAATGTATGTAATGAATGAGAAAGGAAAAAGTAAATAGTGAAATGAAAATGCTAAATGAAATAATAATGAAGAAAAATGAAAATGAACAAATATAGTGAAGAGTGAAAAGGGATCACCACTTCTACCCTATCCTCTATCACTATAGGGATCACTATTTCTACCCTATCCTATATCACTATATGGATCACCATTTCTACCCTATCCTCTATTACTATACGGATCAACATTTCTACACTATCCTCTATTGCTATACGGATTGCTAATCTCTGCTCTATCCACTATACTATTTCTCTAGACTGATTATTATTCTATTCGACGATTACTATTTGAAAAAGTATTATTAGTGTGAGTATTATTTGAAAGCATTACTACTACCAGTACTTGCATTACAAGTCTCATCTACAATTAGGCATTTCAGCAGTGATAACGAGCATTGGTTGCCCTAACAATGTTACAAGTGAACGTCTAACATCACAAAAACTATATATCTTGAATGTTTCAGTCATCATTCTTTTTCATTCTTCTTCTCTTCATTTTTCGTTTATTATTTCATTCAGCATTTATTCTTTTCATTGTTTAATTTTCATTTATATCATTTCATTCAGCATTCTACTTTTTCACTGTCATTCTCTTTATTGTTTCCTTCTCTTTTCTGAATGTCAGTCACAAAAAGAACCTCTTCCATGGAAAGAGCAATTCGATCTCATCAATCACCATTACTTGCTCGTTCTTCTGAATATGTTTTTAATTTTTATTCTATAATTCTCTTTTTATGTTTTTCTTTTGTTCAGTTACATCATTTTTGTTTTCGTGTAAAATAATCTCTTATTTTTAGTTAGACTTTTTTTTATTTTTACATATACATTCTTGCTTCTTTCATTATCACAGGTTAAAACCTGAAGTGTTAGCTAAATAGAATGAATTAGCTTGTATCCAGGTTTCTTTTCAATGGACACATCACAGACTAATTTGACAGACATTTTGAAAATCATTTCTTTTTTCTCACAAATGTTAACAAATAAATTAATGAAATAATCATGTTCTGGCAATCATAATTTCTCTCTTGAAAACTAATTTGACAGACATTTTGAAAATCATTTCTTTTTTCTCACAAATGTTAACAAATAAATTAATGAAATAATCATGTTCTGGCAATCATAATTTCTCTCTTGAAAACTAATTTGACAGACATTTTGAAAATCATTTCTTTTTTCTCACAAATGTTAACAAATAAATTAATGAAATAATCATGTTCTGGCAATCATAATTTCTCTCTTGAAAACTAATTTGACAGACATTTTGAAAATCATTTCTTTTTTCTCACAAATGTTAACAAATAAATCAATGAAATAATCATGTTCTGGCAATCAATTTCTCTCTTGAAAACTAATTTGACAGACATTTTGAAAATCATTTCTTTTTTCTCACAAATGTTAACAAATAAATCAATGAAATAATCATGTTCTGGCAATCAATTTCTCTCTTGAAAACTAATTTGACAGACATTTTGAAAATCATTTCTTTTTTCTCACAAATGTTAACAAATAAATTAATGAAATAATCATGTTCTGGCAATCATAATTTCTCTCTTGAAAACTAATTTGACAGACATTTTGAAAATCATTTCTTTTTTCTCACAAATGTTAACAAATAAATTAATGAAATAATCATGTTCTGGCAATCAATTTCTCTCTTGAAAACTAATTTGACAGACATTTTGAAAATCATTTCTTTTTTCTCACAAATGTTAACAAATAAATTAATGAAATAATCATGTTCTGGCAATCATAATTTCTCTCTTGAAAATTTATATTCCATGCTAATAGGAATATATACCTGAAAAACAAGGTGGATAAAATAAGTAAATGTTTATTGTACAAAAACCAGTACAATAAGAATAAAGGTAACAGTTACACACAAGGTCGTTTCAAGTCAATCCAGTAGTGAGTGTTACTATTGGAAGGTTGGTAGTTGCATAAGTCTGAGTCATACTCAACAGATCCCAGCTAGAGTATTTAGCTACTGCCGCATGCAGTCACCTGTGGCACAAGGCCGAATTTAATGTGGGGTTTCCAAGCTCATAGGCTCAGTCAAAAATCCCCATAGAATCCGCATAAACAGGATCGGGTTGGTCTACCTCCCCAAACAAGACTGTGCCCTTCGGCATAGACTCATCCGGGTTCCTCTCTGCCCAAAAGCAGATAGTTTGACTGTATAGTTGAAAAGATTGCAGCTAGACTCTGTAGACTGTTGACTTACAGATACATATAGGTAGTTACTACCTATAGTGTAGTCACTCAGGGGAGGTGACAGGTTATTCCATTACATGAAAAACAAACATCTAACATAAATAAAATAAATATTCTATTGTTTATAATGTCATTATTAATATTCACAAATCACCTCTTATCTGAACCATTGATATCTTCAGTTTCAGTTGTCCATGGTCAAATCCAGAAAAAAACATTTTGTAATTTTTATTTAATAATGGTTCTAAATCCCAAACTAATCATCATAATAATTATTATCATCATAATCAGTCACATGACCGGCTGTGATCATCGGGTCATTTTGCAATTGAATACCTGACCATTTTATTTCACGTATCTGGTTTGAAAGCAAGAGAAGTATTCATTCAAACATAGTGTGTCTTAGACATGTAGATCTGGACAGTCAATCCCTGTCCAACTCAAATCACAGCCGATGTTCTCCAACTTGAAGGCTCACCATGTTCACAGATATGTGGCCCTAGTTTTCATTCAGGGATCTGTCTGTCTAAGCCATTGGCTTCAGTCTAGGAAGCCCTCTGTCTAGTGATTCTGTGTCATCATAGCTGGTAACAACCGTAATTAAAAGGTGTTTCCACATTCATCAAAACCTTTAATCTTTTTATCAGAGGCCTTGCTGCTGGATGTAGTTTATCGCCATACTTAGCACTCTACTGATTAATCAGAAATGAACAGTTCTTTTCTGTCACATTGCCCAACTACACATCTCAAATGGGACTAATTTTTATATTCATAAATATTTTATTTCCATTATAAGATGAAAATACAAAATGTATTGTCAGAACAATTGTTCTGGCAGCAATCATCTCCAACTTGAGAGATCATCTTGGTCATAGATATGTGGCCCTAGATTCCATTGGGGGTATGCTCCACGTTGGCCATTGGCTTCAGTCTCGGAAGCCCTCTGTCTAGTGATTCTGTGTCATCATAGCACTGGTTGCATTCATAGCCATGGAGTTATATATATATTATACTAGATGACCGTTGGCCTTAACAGAAGATTCACCTGCACTTTGACAGGGCTTCTTTTTATAGGAATATTTGATGATGATTATGGATGTAACAGAGAATTGGGTCAGCCCAATAAGAGACTCTGAGTTGGTTGTATATGGTGCTGTAAGCATCCAAAGCTGCGTCCTCTTCCACAATGGGCTTTTGAGAGAAGACATTCTACTTAGAGTAGGTGGCACAGATTATTTGTATATGAACAATACCGGGCAGGTATTAGCCAATAGTCAGCATGGATCTAGGACTGGGAGAGCTATATAACACCAGTTTTTTTTTCTCAGTTGGCAGAGTTCTCTCAACATACGAACATGTGAAAACCCAGACCAGATGACCCACATGGACTCATCCACCTGCTATAGGAAGGTTGTCACAAAGAGTCACAAGACATAGCATTTGAGTTGTACACATTGCCGCACTGAACTATGGTGTTCTTTATTACTGTATTACTAATCCATGTCTCTTATGTGATTAAACCTGCAAACTTTATAACAAAGTATAAAAATCTTGACACATACAATATATATATATATATATATATATATATATATATATATATCAGGGTGTTTCATTAAGACGGATTATATATCAGGGTGTTTCATTAAGACGGATTATATATAAGGGTGTTTCATTAAGACGGATTATATATCAGGGTGTTTCATTAAGACGGATCAAAGCCAGCAGTAAACAAATCAGTGTTATTGGTGAAAATTTATTTATTTATATATTGGATCATGTTATTTAAGTCATCACTCAAATGTCTGCCAAATCTGAAAGAAAAAGTAAAAAATCATTAGATGCTTAAAATTAATTCCCATTTAAAATCTGTCCAAGTTATTAGAACACACTTATATATATATATATACAGGTTGCGATGGATAAATTGTTGACTAAATGAGGTAAAAATGAAAATAACACTGACATCTCATTTTAACAGATATATTTACCAAAATGACACAAAAACATCTTGGAATACTAAAGAGTAAATGTAGAATATTGGTTAGTGGGCTAGTGGTCCGACACACAAGTGGGCTAGTGTGGCCAGAAGCTAAAACCGACTTGAGTCATTTACTGGAGGGATATATGGGTGAATAGAGACCACTCATGCAAATGTATTGGGCAGGTCCATTCTAGCAAAATGGAACAACCTAACTGGTGTATTGGGCACTCTCCTATAAAATGAGGTAAAATTAGCTGGCCTGCTTTTAAAGAGGACACAAGAAAGCAGCCATGTTAGTAGGTAAGTCAATAAAATCGTCATTGGCTTCAACCACAGCCTCTAGATGACTTTGGAATATCCTGCAACTCTTCTGGATGGTCTCCTTGTTTCAGTTGGTGAATGCTGCCATAATCCTTGCCTTCACTTCATCTTTGGTGTCATAAGGAGTTTAGTTGGTCTCTCGGTCAACTGTGCCCTACACGTAATAATCAAGGGAGTTGCAGTCTGGTGCATTAGCTGGCCAAATGTAAGGGGTGATGACAGCTATGACTGTGTTCTTCTGCTTGTGTGGCATGGTGCAGAGTCCTGTTGCAAGACATAAGGTCTTCCAGCAGCCACCATCTTGACCCAGGGCAGTACTACCAAGGCATTTAATGTTTGGGAGGTCTTATCAGAATGAGTTTTTTGAGTTCTCATATCTTTTTAATCACCATTAGACTCATCCAATTCTTCCCAAATCCTCTGAAATGTTCATATTGGAGCTTCTGGTGTGAATGCCAAGCTGTAAAGAATGCCAATTCCAAATTTCTGACAGAGTGAATTGCACCATGGTGATCTTTTTCTGATAGATGGTGCCTAGTTGACCCTACTGTACTGTATAGTTGACAAAATCTATGTGCAAAATTAAAAATATAAAATGGTGATAATTTACCCATCAAACCTTGTATAGAAATTTAGAGAGAGAGAAAATGTTCAGGAGGATGTATGTATGTATGTACCCATATGTATTAGCTGATTGCACACAATATGGGTGAAGGAAGGTAGCCTTGTAGAAGTGGGTTGCTTAAATAGATGGGGAGAGAAAGGATGTATGTTTTTTTACATGTAGCAGGATACTGTAGCCTTCTCAAGTCCCCAGCTGGCAAATTTTGCATTTCAGCTCTGCTTATGTTACAATGACTGCAGAATTGGAAAATGTACAAAATTTATTTATTGTTGATGCTTTAACTGGTTATATACACATTTATGCATTTGCTTCAAAAAGACTGCTCTGTTTCTCATTGACTCTCAGTCTTATATCTTGGTTGGGAAAGCTTTCTGATTGGTTGATCAAACTAAGGTTTTGATTTTGAATAATGCATCTATTTTTAGGGATGATGAAATTTTGTTCTTCTTGTTATTAGTTATTTGTTTTCTTATATCCTGGTTGTGAAAGCTTCCTGATTAGTTGGTCAAAATAGGCCTCTGTAGCCTGGCAATTCTGATTATACATTTATTTTTAGAGATGGTGAAATTTTGGTCTTATTATTTATTTTTCTATCTCAAGAACTGGTTGATTTGGCTTAATGTAACTTAAAAACCAATCTAAGAGAACTTTACTGTTTGCATGAAGAGACACTCTCACATGATTCTCTTCACTTGGCAGTGAGACATTATTAAGATTGAGTATGTGTGAACTATTACATCGACAATGACCCAGCCAGTATATTCTTCACATCTTATGCATAGATCTTTAGGCAAAATATATTACCACTCAGGTCTGTCAGTGTGACTTACAGTCCAATTTTTTTTCTAATGTCTTTCGGTTTTTTCCCAAAGCTAAAATGTCCATTGAAATGTTATGGACAAGATTAAAGAAAACGTGACCAAGCAGCTGATTTTGATCCTGAAAAAAAAGAATTTCAGACTTTTCTGAATAGTGGATGCCAGAATCAGTGTATGAGGTAGTAGAAAAAAATATTTGGGAGATGTATAAAATACTATCGTGATATGAATAGTGTTCATTGTTGTTACATGTACATGGTGGTTGGTTTGTCTGGTGAAAGGTTATAGTATCAAGCAGTTTATATCAATTCATTTGACTAAAAGAGCCACTAAAAATAGAAATTTGCAGACATATTAGAGAGACAGTCATGTGAGATGAAAAGATATTTCAACCAATCACAATTGACCTAAAGTAAATTCAGAAAGAACTTATTTACAAGCAGTGATGTGCAGAGGTTTGGTGATGCCTGGGCAAAACTCTTTTATTGTATGCCCTAAGACTCAAGTATTTATCAAAACATTGATCCACATTCACACCAGTTTGTGGGACGGTAAGGTTCTTGTACAACAAAGTTAACAGAGACAATTTAAAATTTCAAAAACTAAATTTTTATTTCACCCAGGGCCATCACACCCACTGTCTCCGTACCTGCCTCCCCACCCTGTTTTACAAGCATTATAAGTGTTAAAAAAAGAGAAGACTTTTCAGTAGTTAGCCAGTCAACTCAGAAATTCTGGCTCAAATGTGCATCATACAAGTCAACTCTAAAATGGCGATTTCCTTTACACAATTTCAGACTTGCCAGTGATAAAATATCAAACATGTAAGATCAACAACAGCGAAAAATTAAACTGGGAGTTCAGAATATTTATACAGGGTGTCCATAAAGTTTGTGTGCACTTTAAAAAATTTATAAACTTTATTTGTATTTGCAATAGAAATAATCTGTAAAAATGTTATAAATTTTAATGTACCTAGTTTTAAGTATAGCTAAATTAACTAATGTGATTTCAACCATTACTGTAAATCAGTTGGCAAATATTTCCCGTGGACTGCAAAATCGTATTACCCTTTGTATTGCTAATGATGGAGGACATGTGGAAACTTAAATAAAATTTCAATAAAACCTTAAAAGTTATAGATTTACTGCTTTCTAATCCTTTTTACAAATTATTTCTATCACAAATACAAATAAAGTTATAAATTTTTTAAAGTGCTCACGAATTTTATGGACACCCTGTATATAACTCTCTGAATGTTTACAATAAATCCTCTTTTCTATAAAACTTAAAATCTATATAACACATAAATTATACATTATACAGAGATTTCATTCTACAAAAAAAGTACGCAAACAAATCAAAATGCAAAATCTTGTATAAATAATAAATAAATTAGAATATTGAATATTTTAACAATTTATTCAAAGTTTATTTTATTTGAATATTGTTGCCGTACTTGTCTGGTTCTCCTGCTATGCATTTAGAGATTCTTGATAAAATACAAAAAGAATCTGTAATGTTATTGGTCCTGACCTGACATCTTGCCTTCAGTCACTTTCCCATTGCTGTAATGGAGCTTTCCTGTGCCTTTTCTATAAATACTTTCATAGTAATTGTTCTGAAAAACTTTCTATGTAACTATTGTAAACATTCATTAGGATTTTATTTTTAAAAGTTATTCTATTCTACCACCAGACAAATTGTACATATGGGGAATAGTTAGGACTTCATAGGGTCTCTCAGGTATTGTGGTAGCTGTAGTAAGAATAGTAAGAATGTATTGTTTTGGTGTAAGAAGTACTGTGGGATGTTTGGGTTAGAGATTGTGGCCAGCGAAGTTTAATTATAAAACAGATGACTACCCTTCTTCCCCATCCCCCTTTTTGGCTTTGTGTTACATTTTTGTACTTTACAAAATAAATATTACTTTCCTCTATGTTATCTTGATTTTATGAATTTAAGCACAGTACTAGATTGGCAGTTAGGTCTCATCATTTTACAGTTGAAATGGCTAGATGCAACTGTAAGTTCTATGCTAACCTTTTCTTCAATTAAATTTCTCACTCCTGGAATTCTTTTCCAACTTCTTGTTTCCTTGTTAACTTTGATCTTCAAAAATTAAAAATGCACTATCAATTATTATCTTCTTCATAATCCCTTGCATCTTTTATAAAAACTCAAAATAAAAGTTGACTGCAGTGGCCACTCTTTTAGATCAATTTGCATTAATGTTAGCATCCCCCTGTTTTCTATTCCTGGAACTTACTTCATTCTTTATTCTCATCAATAACTTTCCTGGTGTCATCAGTTCCTGACCAGGTGGATGACATAACTATTTATTCCCATCTTTAAGTTAATAAAATCAAATTGGCAGGTAATCTCAAATGATTTTCTATCTGTTGTTAAATGAGGCAAGTAATGGCTTGTTAATTTTAGCACCTCTTTAACAAAATTATTCTCTATTAAACATCATAAAAAAAAAACTTTTCTGCCATCCATGAAAATGGCTGATACTAAACTCCAGGCGAACAAATCAATTCACCTCCTTGGTCTCACATTTTCCACTGATATGAAGTAGAAAAAATTGTATTGCATCAGTTGCAAAATTGACTGCTAGAGAAATTGGTAATCTAGGTTGTGCTAGATATTTTTCTTGATAGAATCCATCTTGCAGATTTACAAGTCTGTCATTCATGCGTGTATTGAATATTACGGTCACATTTGGTCTGGTTCTTCTGCTATATATCTAGATATTTTGGGCCAAATCTAAAGAAAGATCTACATTGTTATTGGCACTGACATGGCATCCCAGCTCCAGTTATTTTCCAACCACCATGACAAAGATTTACTTTGTCTTTTCTATAAATATTTTCATGATAATTGTGCTGTTGATCTTTCCTATTTCATAGCTTGACTTCACAAATTTAACTGTTACTTACTGCATTTAAATTTTTAAAGACTGTATCAGTTGTCATTTTCTGTGTCTTTGAATCATGTTCTTTTATTGTTCTCTTTGTTTCTTTCATTCTCGGTAAACCCATCGACTGTTATTATTTTGCTCCAAAAACTTGCATAAGGAAAAACTGTTTGATTACACTAAAAAAAAACAACATTTAATTAAAGGAGGTAATTTAGATGACTACAAAGGTCATCTAGAAAATTGCCCAAATGTTTTACATTCTTTGAAAATGGGGTTAACAAAGCTCTTGCCTGTAGAATGAGTGTTAAGACATATATGAGAAATGGCAGATATTTCCAAGAATTGCAGTGTATTCTTTGGAATCTCCAAGAATTGCAGTGTATTCTTTGGAATCTCCAAGAATTGCAGTGTATTCTTTGGAATCTCCAAGAATTGCAGTGTATTCTTTGGAATCTCCAAGAATTGCAGTGTATTCTTTGGAATCTCCAAGAATTGCAGTGTATTCTTTGGAATCTCCAAGAATTGCAGTGTATTCTTTGGAATCTCCAAGAATTGCAGTGTATTCTTTGGAATCTCCAAGAATTGCAGTGTATTTTTATTATTGTTTTTTATTGCTTCTGTGATTTTAGTTAATGTATCCTTGTAAAAAATATAGTTACCAACTTATAGAAACAGTTTATATCAAGGTTGAATCAAAATTTGTGAACTTGGGTTAATGTTATACAGGGTGCCCAGTAAAAAGGCGGCAAATTTATTATCACTCTTTTATCTTTCAGGAATAATTGACCTCGAATATCCTTGAATAAATTTCTCAAATATTCATGACCTTGAATAATCATTTGACTCTCATGTAATTACTTAACTGTGATTGGTTCTTTTATGATTGATTAATTGCTGCTTGATCTTGTGACTCATCATTTGAACATTATTTGTAGACAACTTTCTTCTTTCATTCTGCCCTTCTTGTATGGTTAAACTCCTCACCGATTTTGAACGTCAAGTTATCATCCTTTTCAAAGAACATCCATCATAGGGATTGATGAAATGTGCAGCAATTCTTCTTGAATTTTTTCAGTCATGTCAGTCGTCACGAGTTTTCAACGGTTGTCTCATGTCTTTCTGAAATTACAATTTTTTTTTTATTAGGCGCCCTATAAAAAGCCAAGAATTTAAAACATTTTATTCTTAAATTCACCTCATAGATAAAGGTGTTGCATCTTTCTCACCAATGTCAGCATCTGATGATTAAACACTGCTAAAACCCAGGATTTATATACTGTTTTTTAAAACATGTACTTTTTCTTCATTTAAATGATTGGCGCTATATAATCCTTCCAGTTGTCACTAGTTTTGAACAGTTGTCTCACATCTTTCTGAAATTACTGCTTTTTTACTGGGCACGCTGTAGTTGCTTGGTCTGCTACTTGATAGTTTGTGTTGAAACACTCTATAAGATATATTAGTAACAGGCTAGAATGGTTTAATTATAATGTAGTTTGTGATACTAAACATGCATTGTATTGGAGCTTATGAAGAAATAAAGAAATAAAAATAGAAACTATATTGTAAAAATAACAAAAGACAACAGCAGTGACTTGAAGACGGGTACAGTCGCAAAGAAGTTCATTAGAGCTGAAATGAGTTTTCAGCAAATTGTACTAATGTTGAGTTATGTGATGTGTTAATGTCTTTAAATTCTCATATTAATGTTTATTTAGAATTTTGTGAACAGTCTGTTGGTCATAGCTGTGCAAATAGCATTATTGGTATTGTTCTTGTGTTAAAAGTTACAGATGATCTTATTGACTGCTAGAGTTTATTTCATCATTCTTTTATCTTTCTCGAAATATTTTTCATTAAGATAGTAATAAAAATGTCTCTAGAAGATAAAACAGTCATAAAATAATGCCTGATCTATATCTTGGTGTGGGTTATGGATGCTCATTAAAAAGCTATATCCAGGTGTGATCTTTCTTCCACTGTTAACTTCCAATGCTGCCGATTATAAATCATTATTTGCATAATTGACAAAATGGTGGAGACACCAAATTTCAAGTTTTCAATTTTTTTCAAATGAGACATTTGAGAAAATGTTTAAAAACCTTTTATGCCACTGAAACGATCACTGTCTGTTACTGTGAATTTCTGATAACATGTAAATTGCCATTCAAGGCGAGAGAACCCAGTCTGTCTTGCTATTTACCCATAGCTGGGGGGAGAAGAGGACTCATACTTTTCCCAAGAGTATTAGCATGTAATGCATGCAATGGATTCGACTGGAATTTGAACTCGGCTCTCCGGTTCCTCAACCCAAGCCTCTATCCATTACTCCACTGTGCCTCCCACTAATCTTAGTGCTCATAATTATGCAGCAAATCTTATTTGTCACAAAACTGGATAATACCATTACAAGTAGATAATAGAATCTTCCAGTATCAGCAGGAGCAAGGGAAATAACCTAATTTTTATATTACATGTGCTATTCACTTTAGTTGTTGCCGTTGTTGAAAGTTCTCAAAGGATTGCGTTTCTGTTATTTGGTACAGTTCTTTGTGATTGTTTAGCATCAGGGGATTTCTTCCTAATGCTCAAAGCTGTGTGGAGTGTCAATATCTTGATTATGTCATTATTTTCCATTTGACTTGCAAATTACTATCCATTTTAGTTGTTGCTACTGCTGAAAATCCTCAAGTGATGTGGTCGCTGTTAGTTGATACACTACTTTGGGATTAAGTATCACCAGTCTATAAAGTTCACAGGATAGTCCTCACTGAGACCTACAGGTTTCATTAGCTGAAAACTACATAAACATAAATGAACATATATAAATGCATACAAAACCATATGAATATATATAAAAATCTATATAAAATATGGATGTGCACAAAATGTGGGGGCATCACTTTGTAAGACCAGTTATTGTACAATCACCAAAGCAACATCAAGCCTGGTTAGTACCTAGATGGGTGATTGCTTGGGAATACCATGTGTTGTAAACTTGGATGTGTGGGTGGTGTAAAGGATAATAGCATCGAATTGTTAATCAGAGAGCCAAGTTCCAATTCCAGTTGGGTTCATTATATTCACTTACATGCTAATACTGTTGGGAGAGGTATGAATCCTCCTCTTCTTCCCCAGCTTCTTGCATCACTAAATCATTATTAAGTCTAAAAAAAAAATTCTTACAATTTCAAAATATTTTTGGCTTTAAATAACTTGCAAAGGGTTGATAAACGGTAAAATATGAATTAATAAATCAAGATAGATGTAAATTTAGTCTTTGGTTTGGTTTGTTTTAGAGCATATCAAAACCTCAATGGGTTATTTTTGTTGTTTTGTGTGTCATGTACATGTTCACCGTTCAAAATATACGTTCACTTTTTAATTTTCTGTTTCTTTATAACGTAAGGGATCACGGTACTCTACAGCTTCCTTTCCCTTAGTATCTATGAATTTCTGGCTTACTGTGAAAAATATTGGATTAGTTTCTAGTTGCCGCCTTCAGGATTTTCAAGCCAGTGTAATCCTTCTCTGAGAGTGGCCGCCAATCAAGGCATGAGATTCCAGTATACCCTTCTACTTAATTAATATCTGAGAGAAGAAAACTGAAGTGAACGCAACTGCCTAGACTGGAATTTGAACTTGGCTCGCTGACTTTTCTTTCTTTGCTGATAACCGTTCGCATTCATGGAATTATGAATATCAATTATATTTTATATCCGTGAGCCAAACGGTTCCCGTACGATCATCGAAGTTAAGAAAACTTCAAGCCTGGTCATGACCTAGATGGGTGACCACATGAGAATACCAGGTGCTGTAAGCTCAGACATGCAGGTGGTGTAATGAATATTGTTAATCGGAGAGCCAAGTTCCATTTCCAGTTGGGTTCGTTATATTCACTTACTCACAAAATACCCATGAGAGAGATATGACTCTCCCTCTTCTCCCAGCCATGGGTTAATTAGTAATGTTTGGTTTGGTTTGGTTTGTTTTAACAGCATATCAACCTCAATGGGTTATTTAAAACTGGCAAGATTTTTATTGCTGGTAATATTTTTTTTCCAAATTATACTGTTGGTAACACCTTTTTTGAAAAATGTATTGCTGGTATTAAAACCCATTTTTACAATTTCGTAGTGCCTTGACCTCAGTTTGGGGGTTAGCTTGCCCATAGCTGGCACCTCAACAGGTGCCACCACTGGGTCAGGGTGGACCTGGCAACACCAGCAATCTATAGGCAGTCCCACTTCAAACTTCCTGTCAGAGGCCTTACCATCGGATGCAGTTCATCATCTCATCCAGGGCATGGATGTAGTTTATCCTCATACCCAGGACTTCATTTAGACTTTATCTTGTTCTACTGATGAGCGTTGAGAATAACACAGACTGAGCATGTAAAACAAGTGGAAGTTTTAAGAAGAAAGCCACTATAAAGGAACTGCTGCTAACAATTAAACAGAAATTGCTAGAAATTTTGGAACACATAATGAGGAAAGAAAACTTGGAGAACTTAATACTTACAGGGTGTTCCAAGATCAAGCAAAACTGGGTAAAAGAGTAGGATATTTGATATTTGTTCTACCGTACATATGGACTATAATGGGTATGTCCCAATCCTTATAAATACAGTGGAATATACTGTAAGGGGTTTCATTTGGGTTTCACCTTGATTCACTTCTAGTTCACCACTAGCAGTTGATTACTTACTACATGCCACTGGCAAATACTGTATGTTTTTTTTCCTGTTATAAATATTATTGTTCCATTTCCAGCTTTTGTTTTGGTTATTCTGATTCAGTAACCTTTTCCTACATTACAACAATCAGTATAAGAGGTTGAGGTTGCGAGGGTGATTGAGAACACCTGACATGATGATTAACCAGGCAGACAGGAAAGAGATGAATGGTGGGACTACAGATAAGGAGAGGAAGGACAAAAGGTGCCCACAAGTTATATGTCACCTTGGATCTCTGTAGAGAAATGATATTGGGTTAGAATTGGCTGGGCCAAGAAAGGGCCCAGCTAAAATTCAACCCTGCAGTATTGCTGGTTGTTAGAGTGGAGATACCACTTGGGAATTTACCTTGATTCAATTCTAGCAGTTCATTACTTACTACATGCCACTAACGAATATTGTACGTTTTTCTTCCTGTTATAAATATTATCGTTCCATTTACAACCTTCATTTTGGTTATTTTTATTCAGTAACCTTTTCCTAAGTTAAAACAATATCACAAAAACAAAGTTGGGTAGTAAAAGAGCAAGTCTTACTTACAGTGACAAAAAACATGAAGTTGTGGAGAGACATGACCAGTCATGTTCTGAACAGACAAGGCACAGAAAAATAGAAATCAAAATATATATTCAGGTCAATGCAATTTTCTAAATGGGATGCAAAGAAAATACTTGAAGCAAAAAAAAAATGCAATATTTAATAAAGTTATGCATTGTGTTCACGAAGAATAACATATGAAATTGAAACGAAAGCAATGCACTCAAATATGCACATTAATCATTATTTTGTTCTATTTCTGCCTGAATAAGTTGCTGGGATCATAAGTTGCTGGAATCATAAGTTGCTGGAATCATAAGTTGCTGGAATCATAAGTTGCTGGGATCATAAGTTGCTGGGATCATAAGTTGCTGGGATCATAAGTTGCTGGGATCATAAGTTGCTGGAATCATAAGTTGCTGGAATCATAAGTTGCTGGAATCATAAGTTGCTGGAATCATAAGTTGCTGGAATCATAAGTTGCTGGAATCATAAGTTCCTGGATTCTGAATCTTCAAATTGCTTCACAAGCAAAACTGAAAACATAGAATTATCTGACAATCTTAGCTTTGACAATTCAGCAAGTGGTCGGGTATGCAGGCTAAGGCCCACGATTGCATGTTTATGATGATTGAGCAATAACACAAGGAAATAAGATAAAAAGTTTCTTTCTTCCTCTAAGAACAGTAACAATTTAAACTTAATTATATCCAGAAAATTACATTTTCCAATACGTTAATCTTTTCACTGATACAAAATTGTTCTTGCAAAAAATTTAACAAAGTTTTTGTCTGCCCAACATACAAAGATTATCATTTTGCATTAACATTTATCTGTATCTTAAAATACTTATTCATACCTGCTTATTTATTTTTATTACACCATTGTTCACCCAAATGCAAGGCTCAAGAGCCGCTCAAGGCAGAGGGTTAATGAATGAGTTTTATGGACATAAGAAGTGCAGGTTATGAAAATAGACAGGATAGATAATAGTTGATCCTAGACGGGAAGAGATTAAGATTAGAGAATATGAGAAAAACTACTATTATTTTATATTATAATATAATATATTATAATATTATATATAATATATTATAATATTCTCTAACACTCAGTAACCTCTTGCATCCTAGTGGCTTTATTGCCTTTGATTATTAAAAATTTAAATGCAATGACAATTGTTATCTTCTGTCTCATTAATTCTTATTCTTTTATTGTCCTCTCTCCTTAATAGGAGTTTTTCTCATATTCTCTAACACTCAGTAACCTCTTGCATCCTAGTGGCTTTATTGCCTTTGATTATTAAAAATTTAAATGCAATGTCAATTGTTATCTTCTGTCTTCTTAATTGTTATTCTTTTATTGTCCTCTCTCCTTAATAGGAGTTTTTCTCATATTCTCTAACACTCAGTAACCTCTTGCATCCTAGTGGCTTTATTGCCTTTGATCTTCAAAAATTTAAATACAATGTCAATTGTTATCTTCTGTCTTCTTAATTGTTATTCTTTTATTGTCCTCTCTCCTTAATAGGAGTTTTTCTCATATTCTCTAACACTCAGTAATCCTTGTCTTAGTGTCTATATCACCTTGCTTGGGATGAAGTGTTAAAAAAAGGCTCACAATCATGTAAATGATAACTCCTCACCTGAGAAATTCAGGCAGAAAGTGATAGGAAATATGTTTGAGATTTTTTCATTCACAGTTTTATAAGCAAATGTGTATTTATGAATAAATTGATGATTAAATTGACGTCTCAAGTGTGCAGTAAAATGCTGAATCAAAACTTTTATAACAGTGACCATTTAAAATGAGTTAACTAATATTAGATGAATTAAAAAATGATTTGCTGTAAATTTTTAATACATTGAATTGATCAAAATAGCAAACAGTTTGTACATTTATTTCTTTATTTGGTTTTGGAAATTCTTTCTTGTTTTCTTTTGACACATTCATGGCGCTTTCAATGAATGGAATTTGTTCCGATAACGCTCACTGCAAATCACAAAACAGAAGCATTTAATTCAATTACGACCTTTAATATCTTTTTTCCCCCACCACAAACACAACTTTCTTTTCTTCTTTTGTATTCATTATCATTACACTTAAAGCAATGCCATTATTTGCAACATTTTTCATTTCATTTTCTCTATTCCTCTAATTCTCGAAAGCAAAAAAGCCACACAAGTGGTTGTATATGTTAACAACTTTTAGTGAGATGAAAACTGATAAGCTTGCTTTTCTTTTTCTTTTTTCTTATTAACTTCCTCTCCCACAATCTTTTCACTGGCGCCTTAATTGAAAAACACTTGCTTGGCATATCAATAAATGTTAGTTTTAGTAAAAGATAAATTGCTCTTTAAACAAAGATCAGACTGAACGATGTTGACGGAGAGGCAAGTTTCTGGCGAGCGTTTCTCAAAATTAATTGTGAAAATAAATAGCAGCAAATCAAAAGTAAAATAAAATTTCATAGAAAACTAAAATATAAATATCGTATTATAATGGTGCTTGTACCTCTGTTCGTTAGTTTGCACGACCGTTATGTCCTGCAAATACCTCATAAATAATGGATTATTCCGTTTTGATCGAGTGGAAATAGGAGGAAAGACGCTACTTGGTTTCAGTGAAAAAAGAAAGAAAGAAGACAGAAGTGTTTATTGTCTCCTGCCAATATCTCATAAATAAAGGACTATTCCATTTTGATTGCATGGAAATGGGGAAAACATTTGGTTTCATTACGAAAAAGAAAGAAAAAAAAGATCGAAGTGTTTAACAGCTGTTTCGGTGACATGCAAAAGTTGTCATTTTCAAACCTTTTCATTTGTACCCCCTTACTTCTTAAAATAACAACGCACATTTATATTTATGATTTGTTAAAGTTGTTCAAATATTTACATATCTCATCTGCAGCTGCTCTCCCAAACACGTGCCGTTGCCTCCCTCTGTCTTTTTATAAATATTTCACGGTTTCTGCGCCTATGAGCTGCTTTCACTGGTTCCCAGTCTTCATGAATTTAAGCATTCAACTAGACTGTCATCTCGCTCTCAACCTTTCACTCTTGAAACTGTTAAACGTAGCCGTCTCTTCTACTCCAATAGCTTCATGTCTCGCACTTCTCACCTGTGGAACTCCCTCCCAATTTCTTGTTTTCCCGATAGCTATAATCTCCAACTACTCAAATGTAATGTCAATCGACATCTCCAGGTGCCATGATCTATTCCTTCATCTTCTCTTCATCCTTTCCTCTATCACTCCTCTTTGTTCTCGCTCCAACTCTCTGTAACCCCTCGCGTGCTAGTGGCTTCCTGCCTTGCTTGGGGTTGAATGCTTCAAAAAAAAAAGATACTATTTTTAAATAGGAAATTTTTATGATTATTTTCTTGTCCTAGAATTATCCATGGGTTTTCTCAATCATTAGCTTGAGAGTTAAAATTCATCGGAAAATTCAAATAGGAAAACCATGAAATTTTTATGGGAAAAACTAGTTTTCATTATTTGACTTATAATGCATTTGTATTACATTTCCTTCTAATGCAAAAAGTATTAAATTAAAAGCAGACACTAACCTTACTGAAGTTAATTGCTTTCATGACAATGGCGCCTGTCTGCTGACTGAAAGCTGCAGAATTGACCAAATCTGGCACTAACAAATAAAAGAGCAGCAACAAAAAAAAAGAATCAGTTCAGTAACCAGAAAAATTCTTCAGATGAGAACACCAAGATTATTATTAATTCCTTCACAATCTATGTTCTTTTTTCTGTTTAGTAGAATTGTATTCTTGTAAAATCAGCTGTTTTAATTTCTGAGATAAGATATTCTGGAATGATGCCTGCCATATTTGGCATTGTTTTTGGAATTTGGAATTGTGTATTTTATTCAATAATTATTTACACTATTTATATTCAGACTATTATCCTCATCTTTGTTGTTGTTATCACAAAGTTTCAGCCATTATGCCCTCTAGCCTTCCTCAGGTGTATATTGATCATGGTAACCTAAAGGGAATCCCAAGCTGATTCCTTTTTTTAATCTATGGGGGTAGGCTGCCCTCATTCCTCTGCACATGTCTAGGGATATTGGGTCTAATTCTTATTCTTATTTATTACCGTTAAGTTATCACTTACTGCAGTGGTTCCCAACCTTTTTTACATGGTGGCACACTATTGAGTTCTTTAAATTTTCGTGGCACACCTATCACAAAAAAGAAATATTTTTGACTGATAAAGTCTTTTTGCAATAAAATAATAAAAAACAAAGAATATTATATAAGAAGAATTTTTATTCCCATAAATCAACATATCCTGTATTCAATATTGGGTATAAAATAATAATGGTGAATGTCAGTTGGACAGTTGTGCATAAAGATAGATTAGCCTGAAATTGAAAAGATTCAAAATGGTTTGGAAAAGGTAAAAAAAATGTTTGGGAGTTAGGAGCATTACATAAAACATCACATAGTACAGTTCTGTGTTACAACTTTGTCTTACAACCTGTGTATTTCGGAATCGTTTTGGTATCGAAATCGGGTTTGAATTATTCAGCTCCGATGCCGATTCCCGATACTTTGAAAAACTCCTTATATTCCGATTAATCGTCCCATGACTAATATAAACCATAATAACGCTTACCAATTAGTATGCGTGAAACGTTTAGATTCCAGAAATTCAGCGATTTTGAATTGAGTGGTGTCATCATGATTAAGAAATTGAATGTCTTTATTAAACAAAATTAAATTAAATGGCTTCTGGGTATTATCTCTTCGCGGCACACCAGTAATCATTCCGTGGCACACTAATGTGCTGCGGCACAGTAGTTGGGAACCACTGACTTACTGGTTTCCACTGAGGGCAAGTACACACTGACCAAACCAGGGATTGAACTGGATTAGGTAGTGAACTTTGGAATTCCTGTAGTCTACCCAGATTGATATAAACCCATGGTCAGAGGACACAATGGTCGAAACATTATGATAAAAAAAAAATGAAGATGTGAACAATAGTCCAAATATAAAGTGGAAATAATGATAACTCCTCATTCAAGAAATTCAGGTAATCATGTATTCAGTAAATACACAAAGCGAATCCTTTATTAAATAAATTCACAGGATATTATTGAAATAAAACAATCACCTAGAGATGACTGGAGAGCAGAGTGGCTGAATCATTGTGACTATAACAACCAAATACCCATCCAAGAAAATCAAAGTGTAATAGTGATTTCCTTGCCTCGGCAATAGATAAAGCAATGTCATTATAACATTAATTTGAATAAATGAATGTGTAAGAATTAGAATTCTTTATTTTGGATATAGCTAAAGCATTGCAGTTATAATAATCAAGGTAAGGACACTAGTTTGTATAGGTGACTGTTTAGTAAGGATTATTTCCCATTATAGAAATACCTGAAATATTGTGACTAATTTAATGTATAATTGATCATTTCAAAAATTCAGCCATAAAAACTTATTTTTTTTACACCCTTCTCACCATTGTAAGATCACCATTTTTACTTTGACTTGAGTTAGCCCTGAAATGCTGCATCCTTATTTTGCTCTTCATGAAGTATTCTTGTCATTTGCTTTATTACATACCAATCTTCCCTTTTTTTTTTTTTTTTTTTGAAAACATAACTGCCAAGATTTTACTCATTTTATGCTTCCACTCTTTTGCTTAGGCACTTAATGCCATCCCAATTAAGAATTAATTATGGGAAGAATCTCTGTCAAACATGAAGAATTGTAAAATCTGCCTGACCATATTTTGTCATATTTCAAGATTTATTGCTCGAAAATAAAACCAATTGTGTCACAAAGACCAAAAGGGGGACTGGATTGAGGCTGGTCATCATTATCTAATACCTAGGGAATCTGATTCGTGACCCATTCATTTGTTACAATTTACGCATCCACCATAAAAACTCATCCATCATCATTCCATCCTCCATACACCACGATACTGCATACACACAACGGGAACCTATAAAAATGTCCCATCACATAAAAATTTATGTATATAAAAATTATATATAAAAGTTAATAAATGATAAACAATGAATTGGGTGGGGAATGAACCCAAAATCAAACTAAAAAATATAACAAAACAAGCAAACTAAAACAATTGATATTAGTAGGACCCATCCAGCCATCAAAAGAAATGAGAAAGACCACTGTATTCCGTCTACAGACAAAATCAAGTGACTCTCTCGCTAAGGCAGAGGGAAAGATAAAATAAATACAGATATGGGGAAAGAAAAAACTGACCTAGTCGAGATGAAAAAAGTGGGGCCAACAAACAAACTGTGGAAGTTGGGAATCTTGGCTGGGATCATAACTAAAGAAGAAGCTGGGTCCAGGCCATGAAAAAAAACTTACACACCTTCATTAGGAACACAAGAAGGGTCTCTTCTAACCAGGTGGAGGACTCCACAGGAAGCCACCCTGATGTGTCTTAGAGAGACTTAAAATAGAAAAGTACTGAGGAATGACCCTAAAGGCCAATCGACAATCAAGGAGGAAACTTGATTTTGATATATCTCTTCAGAAAACTCAACTCATTCTTTTTGCTGATTTTTTAAACTTATCTTTTATTTGGCCATTCCATTCTCTGACCTTCCTAGGTTTTAAAATCTACAATTTAGTCATTATCATTTTTCAAGAGTTATTTTGATTTGTTTTTTTGTTGGTTTTTGTTGCTTTCAAATCATTTTGGGAAATCAATTGCGGCACCTTCTTCATTCATACAATAAACACAAAAGTAATTGACTATCCTTCAGAAATTCAAGTCAGAAAAAGAATAGAAATGTTACTAATCTACTGATCAGACCAAACCATTCACTGTAACCTATTTAATGCAGGTGATTTTATATTTTTTTAAATAGTTGCTGTCTTATCCTTTCCTGTTGGAATGATAATCATTTACCTTAAAATTCCAGATGAGAGCTTCATTATTCTGCTAAATATTTAATGTTGAAATCATCAGTAAATTTTCAGTGAGGCCCTTAATTTTATCAACTTGTAATATATTGTTTATATCCATTTTTTTTCTTTCATATTCAACATATTTTAAGGGAATTTTCTGAACAGGGAACAGCTAATGTTTTTTAATGTTGCATCATCTAAGATTGGACTCATACTCATTGGAAATAATATGAATTTAGCAGGAAGCCTTCACCATGAATTGTCAAATCATCTTTGCTATAGATATCTGAAATGACAGTGAATCACAAGGCTCTTCAGTGATGCAAGCTGCTTATTGACTGACAATGAGACACAGCAGAGGGACACTTGCAAGGGGAACAGGCAACACATTGTCACAGCATCTTGGCCCTACACAGGATTCTTTAAAACTTGCTTACAATAATTCTGAATAACACACAGTGAAGCAAATATCTAATCATTTTCATGTATTTGATTTCAGTTAAGACTTGCAAGATAAGAAAGGATAATTCAAATCGGGCAGCTTAAATGATTTTAAATGCAATATTGGAAAACCAGGAACTCGGGCTTCTCCATTAATAATTTGAATGAAATGAAAGCATTTGTGGAAACCAAATTCTGAAATCTCTCAGAATAAACAACGGAACAGGAACAATGTATGACACGGATTGAATAATTAGTTCCATTCAAAATTTGCAGAATTTTATCGAATATTATAAATACCTGAATAATGTGGCCGAGTACAAGAATAAAAATAATGTGACTAAAACAACCAAATCAAGGACACTTCTTCAAAGAGATTAGTAATACTAATAATGAAATTAGCCATTTCCATTACAGGAATTATAAAAATTATTATAAGAAGGGCGAATACCACGAAAAATACATGGCAGATGTAGTTGTGGACCTAACACTTTATTTTTGGACCATTTACATAACATTATTCAGACTTTTGTCCTCATCTTTGTTGCCATATTTATTACAACGTTTCAGCCATCGTATGCTCCAGCCTTCTTCAGGTGGTTGGAATAAAGGCATTAGTTAGATCCAGTGACAGGACCCAAAGAGTAAGTTCAATACCCAGCTAAGGCAGTGGAGAACTTACAGAGGGAAATTAACAGGAGATAACTGATATCTATTAAGCATGGCATGTGGAACTAGAACAATCTACCCCAGTGAGCGAAATAAAGGGTTCAGTTCGACATTCCAACCACCTGAAGAAGGCCGGAGCATACAACTGCTGAATTGTTGTAATAAATATGGGGAGAATAGTCTGAATAATGTAAATAATGTACATAATACCTCATCTCAGAAATATAGACAGATAAAAAATAACAATAATATCTCCCTTCACCACTCCCACCATTCTGAGAAAAAGATTTTTGTGAGCCTGTGTGAAATTTTCTAATGAAAGCCTTGTATTCAAAAAGTTCCCAGCTCTATGTGAAATTAGATTTTGAGTCCCCTGACAGATATAAAAATAGAAGCCCACTATTTCTCTTGGCTCAAATTAATTTTTGGAGGTCAACTTGATCTACACATCTGCATACACACATACAGTCAGAGAATAAAAGCGAGACAGCCACCATCCGCCGACTAAGGCCTTGTCCATGCACACAATAGAAGGGATTAACCAGCAACCACCAACTAATCTTTTTGTTCACAAGCTCACAAACACATTAGACTGACCATCATAAAGTCTAACCACACATTTTGCACAGAAATACAAACAATTACTTGATAAAACAATCTTCACTGTAAGGAAAATTGAACAATTCTAAAAAGAATATATAAATGTTATTTTAACTGATGTTCTGCTTCTACATTTACTTAAAAAAAAATAACCTTTTGTATGTTTCATTTAAAAGATATGTTGTTGTTTAGAAACCTGACATTCGGATAGCAACAAAAACCTGGGTAGACGGATCTTAACAGTGGTAACCATGACATTTAAAGAACATTTCTCTAACACTATACAAGAAACTTTCAGTATTAGTGTTACAGTTGGTTGAAATTTATGAAATCTTTTTCTTAAAACAGTTTTTCAGGTAATCAAACTTCCTTAAATTGCATCATCCACTGCAAGGAAAATTGGCTCCCTGTGCCGGGCCAGTAAATTTTTCTCCCCGGAATCGATCCTCCAAATCTATAAATCAACCATTCGCCCTTGCATGGAGTATTGCTGCCATATATGGTCTGGAGCCCCTGCTGTTTGCCTCAGGGTTCTTGATAAGATCCAGAGACGGATATGCAATGTAATTGGCCCTGATCTGTCATCTCGTCTGCAGTCGCTCTCTCACAGATGCGACGTTGCCTCGCTCTGTCTTTTTTACAAATACTTTCACGGTAATTGCTCCGATGAGCTGTTTTCGCTGGTTCCTAGGCCTCATGAATTTAAGCGTCCTATGAGGCTGGCATCCCGTTCCCACCCCTTCACCTTTGAAACTGTTAGATGTAGACGTCTCTTCTACTCCAATAGCTTCATGTCTCGCACATCTCGCCTGTGGAACTCCCTTCTTTATTCCTGTTTCACTGACAAATATAATCTCCAACTATTTAAGTGTAATGTAAATCGACATCTCCAGTTGCCTTGATCTATCCACTTCCCTTCTTCCCCATCTTTTCACCTTTCATTCCTATCTGCTCTCGCTCCAAATCTTCTGTAACCCCCTTGCCTTGATCGATCCACTTTCTCCACATCCTCTCCTACCACTCCTACCTGCTCTTCCTCCAAACCTTCTGTAACCCCTTGCGTGCTAGTGGCTTCCTGCCTTGCTTGGGGTGATAAGCTTAAAAAAAAAAAACAATACAAAGAATGGGATAAACTAATACAGTGAAACCTCAGTTGTTGCATTTAAATGACATATCAACCTTTGCAGATCAAATCTAGATTTTTTAAGATTTATTCCTTGGTTTTCTATTTTCTTGGAGATGCCCTCAAGACAGAGTTTGCTTTTCTCTCTACCTTGCGTGCTAGTGGCTTCCAGCCTTGCTTGGGCTGAAAAGCTTATAAAAGAAAATATAAAGAAACCTATGTAAATAAATCAATGTTAAAACAAAATTTTAACTAATGATATTATAATTGAATTTTTACCACCTTCAGCTCTCATTTTCCTGATGTTTGTAATCCGATAATACAGATGTATGATTGGGAAAATAATATCAATACCAGAAGTGAAAAGTCAGTTGCATTCATTTTTACACCAATTCTATCTGTAAAAGCATGGACCCATCTCTTCTCCCTCCAGCTATGGGTTAAAAGGCATAGTGAACTGAGCACTCTAGCTTTGGAGGGTTGAGAGAAGCACTACTCTGAATTCAAAACAGTGTAGAAAGCAATTGAAAATTTCTCCACTATCTTTGCAATTCACTGATAATCAAGGAAAGGAACACTGGTGAGCCATGATTACATATGTCCTGGAGTGATATTGGATTGAAAAAAAGGTCCAAGAATAAAAAAAATCAGAAATCCCAAGAAGCTAAACAGAATTACTGGAAAGCAGGAATTAGTAGCAGTTATGTGAAGAGAACGAAATGAAGACAAAGTGTAAATTACCAAGCGGTGGCAGCATCTGTCCGTCTTGAGAGACAATGGAGTAGCACAGTGCGCTACAAGCCTGGGTGGGATATATTGAGAACTAGGGCTGCCCAGACGTCTAGTTCCCCCCCCTCGGCCTTCCTAGCAGAGTCCGAAGGAGAGGATAAACCAATACAATTTGGTACCAATGTGGCTGCAGGAGTTGCCGGAAGGTAGCACAAAGTGCCGTCCATCCGCCTTCGGGGCTCCACTCCGGGTTTGAATTCAGAGTTGTCCTTCTCCTAGACCAGTTGCCAACCAAGTCTATAGAACCAAGTCTATAGAACCAAGTCTGTCCTGCTATTTACCCATAGCTGAGGACGGGGAGAAGAAGAGGATTCATACCTTTCCCAAGGGTCAGTGAGTTATGTGCCATATGTGATACACACTTAGGCGATCATGTGTCTTTCGATACATGACTGACAAGGCAGATATTTTTCCACTCCGGGTTTGAATTCAGAGTTGTCCTTCTCCTAGACCAGTTGCCAACCAAGTCTATAGAACCAAGTCTATAGAACCAAGTCTGTCCTGCTATTTACCCATAGCTGAGGACGGGGAGAAGAAGAGGATTCATACCTTTCCCAAGGGTCAGTGAGTTATGTGCCATATGTGATACACACTTAGGCGATCATGTGTCTTTCGATACATGACTGACAAGGCAGATATTTTTCCTGCAGTAAGTTACCATTTCTTTCTGCAGTAGACCAGTTGCCATCCAAGGCTATAGAACCCAGTCTGTCCTGCTATTTACCCATAGATGGGGGGAGAAGAGGAGGATTCCCACCTTTCCCAAGGGTAATAGTGCATAAATGAACGTAATGGATTTGACTGGAATTCGAACTCTGCTCTCCGATTCCTCAATCCAAGCCACTATCCATTACTTCACCGTGCCTATAGGGGGATGCTAATTAACATCATAATAGCCGTTAAAGTGTCAAGTAGCAAACATATTAATTGGCATTTTATGGCTTTCTATTTATATACAAAATGTGTTTTGGAAACATTTATAGAAACCTATCAATTGTAGGATAGAATGTATGGTCGGCCGTAAGAGAAACACACATTGGCACAGCAAAATATGCCTTCCAAAAGCTAAGCAAAGTACTAAGAAAAAGGAAAATTTTATTAGGCACAAAGAAAAGTGCTGAATTGCAATGTAATATCAATCACCCAGTATAGAAATTTCTTCACAGATAAAGAGATGTGAGTCAATAAGAATGTTGTTCTACAGAAGGATAATGAGAATATCATGATAGACCATGTGAACAATGAGGAAATTTTAAAGAAAATGCAAGCAAAAAGGACACTTTTGTAGAATCAGAACAATTATAGTGCATATAATGAGGAAAGAGGGCTTGGAGAATTTGACACTGACGAGATATATGTAAGACAAAATGGACAGCAAAAAAACATCAAATCACTTACCTAACGAATGTGCGAATGGTCGGCAGAACAAAGATTATGAAAGATTGAGAAATTACAAATCTTACTAAGAGCTACAAAGGATAGGAAATTGTGGAGAGCCGTGATCGCCTATGTCCTGAAGAGACATAAAAGAGAAATCAACTAAAGTTGCAGCAATGGTGCTGTCCAAATGCAAAGAAAATTTATGAATGATATCCCAACTATTTTATATAAACTATAATAATAAGAGAAATGAAAATAATACTTCAAAATGAAACATTAAAATTTATCACAACTTTCTCAAAACCCATCAGTTTGGCTGTTTAAACGGAATGACCAAGTGAAAAAAGAATTTATTGACTTGAAAATATAAAAAAAAAAATTATTTGATCATATCTGTGTATAATCCAGACAGAACTTGCAATCTCATCATCATAAAATTTCTGATAAATATTAATGTCTCCATTAATCTACCTTTCACAGGTGAGAAGGTATTTGATGTTCACCTGAAAGAGATTTAATTTTGAAAACTCTTTTGAGTTACAGGAAGACCTTTTGAATTTTACTGCGTAAATTTAATACATAACGTAATCATACTCTCAGTGACTTATTGAGTTATCTCTTCTACCAATGAATCCAGCTGGTTTCAAAGCTACTAGTTTTTCAAAATATGTAATTAAAGAGAGTTACTGTATATGTGTATATATATACATACATACATACATACATATATATATATATATATATATATATTATTTGTAAATATTGGTAGTTTTACAAATTAATATGTTTCATTCCAATGACAAAATATATAAATATATATATGTATTTGTGTTTTTGGCAGAAATCCTTCTTTCATGCACATTTCAATGAATATGACAGACAAGGTGCTTTTATTTAGTTTTTTATGCAATTTCTCATGTGATCTAACAATTTTTTTTTATCAGATGATAAATTATCTAAAAACTGTCCAAATGTTCTTTTTTGCCAAGCCTTTTTGGCTATACTTTTAGCCATTTTCAAGGATGAAATATTTTAACTGTTAAATAAGAAATAGTTTCTTGCATGTATGTATTATGTTTGAATTTTTTTTTTTTTAAATAAGGAAGCCTTATTAATAAAAATCAAAAAACCAAAACTCAGTAATATCAACTTTGAACATGGGCACAATATATTGACCATGTTTTGAAAATTTAGGAAAACCCAAGGCTCGCAGTTTCCCAACCATAGAATTTGTCCTCACCTGGGACATAGTCAATGAATCCGGCCTGATTGAATCTGGAGTCCTAAACATGGCTTCTCCGGACACAGGAGAATCTCCATATTATATGTAAAACCCTTCCTTTTTGTTTATCCTTACATTCTGCTTTAAATATGTAGATGTATATGTAATATATTTTTCTTTGCATGGGATAGTTTTATATATGTATATATAGTTTTGTGTATGTCTTAGTGATATAAATGTTTGTCATTCCTTTTCCTTTCAGCCATTCCTTTCTGTCCATGGATGACATTGTGATTGTCATAAATATAATAATGCCCATAAAGGGGAAAATATAAATGGGAGAATAAACCTTTCTTCCCTAACTGTATCCCACTACAATGTTATATATTACTCATTTTGTTATTATATCATAAATATAATGCCCATAATGGGGGAAATAATTGGGAGAATAAAACTTTCTTCCTGAGCTGTATCCCATTACAATGTTATATATTACACATTTTGTTATTATATCAGAAATATAATAATGCCCATAAAGGGGGAAATATAAATGGGAGAATAAACCTTTCTCCCTTAGCTGTATCCCATTACAATGTTATATATTACACATTTTGTTATTATATCAGAAATATAATAATGCCCATAATGGGGGAAATATAAATGGGAGAATAAACCTTTCTTCCCTAACTGTATCCCACTACAATGTTATATATTACACATTTAGTTATTAGATCAGAAATATAATAATGCCCATAATGTGGGAAATGTAATGGGAGAATAAACCTTTCTTCCTTAGCTGTATCCCATTACAATGTTATATATTACACATTTTGTTATTATATCAGAAATATAATAATGCCCATAATGGGGGAAATATAAATGGGAGAATAAACCTTTCTTCCTTAGCTGTATCCCATTACAATGTTATATATTACACATTTTCTTATTATATCAGAAATATAATAATGCCCATAAAGGGGGAAATATAAATGGGAGAATAAACCTTTCTTCCTTAGCTGTATCCTATTACAATGTTATATATTACACATTTTGTTATTATATCAGAAATATAATAATGCCCATAATGGGGGAAATAAAATGGGAGAATAAACCTTTCTTCCAAGCACTCCCATTATACTTCCATCATGTAACAGATTTGTTGAATAATTATCTTGCATTAACAACTATCCCAGTTAAATGATTAACCAACTCAAGTTCCCAAAACAGCTAGTCACTATGCTAAACTCTTAGACCTTTTTCTCAACTCCTGCCCTGACAAATATTCTTTTGAAGTGTCACACCCTTAAGCTCCTCAGACCACTTAGTGGTAAATGTCAGAGTTCATGCCAAATTGAAGGCATTCTCTGATATCCTATTTCATAGTCTACTGATACACAAAAGCTGACAGAGATAATTTCACATCATACGTTGCTGAAGCTCCTCTCTAAAACAGCCTTACTCATTTAGGAATGGGTTTTTCATTCCCATAAAAGGTGCCATCAAAGACCAAATAGCCAGCCTCATTTTCTAAACAAATGTGTCATGGACAAAGCTCACTGCCATCATAACTACAATCTTTACCATAAGAAACATGCAACAGAACTCTTACTGCTGTCAGAACAGCAAGCAATCAGTGCAAGAGTGTCCTGGAAAATGTTAAAAGCAGCTATGCAGAAGCAAGTCGAAGTTGAAACAAAATCTTGCTTTCACCATCTCAAGAGATGCCAGCCACCGGTGCATTTCATCATAAATGGCTCTGAAGTAGATAACAGCAGTATCTGTCTATATTTCTGAGGTGAGGTATTATGTACACTATTTACATTATTCGGACTATTGTCCTCATCTTTGTTGCCATATTTATCACAACGTTTTGGCCCTTCAGTATCTGTCTATATTTCTGAGATGAGGTATTACACTATATTATGTACACTATTTACATTATTTGGCTGTTGTACGCTCTTGCCTTCTTCAGGTGGTTGGAATTTCAAACTGGACCCTTTATTTCTCTCACTGGGGTAGACTGTTCTAGTTCCACGTGCCATGGATGTCAGTTACCAGTTATCTCCTGTTAATTCCCCTCTCCAAGTTCTCCACTGCCTTAACCAGGTATTGAACTTGCAATTCTTTAGGTTTTATCACTGGATCTTATCCACTTTGCCATGTGTCCTTAAGGACATTTGTGTATAAATTTCTTGAACTTATAAAACTAATGTCTTCAGCCACCATTTTTACCAGTGCTCATATTGCAATTTTTGCTGTTATCATTGCATATTTTTTTACCAGAGCTCATATTGCAATTTTCATTGTTATTATTGCTTTTCTCTGGCACTCCTAATTACTGGTTCCTGTATTGTATTCATTTCTATGCTTGGTTGGCTCAGGAGATTTTTATGGCCTAGCATATGTGCTGATTCCTTAAATTTATGAATTTTCCAGTGATGGATTCAGTTCAACATTCCAACCACCTGAAGAAGACTGGAGTATACAATGGCTGAAACATTGTGATAAATATGGCAACAAAGATGAGGACAATAGTCTGAATAATGTAAATAGTGTAGATAACATCAATGTCAGATAAAGTGAAGTTCTTTGCAAAGAACTTTGCCTCAGACAACACAAGGATCAACCTCTCCCTTTCACGCCCCATCCTGGAAAAACAGACTTTATGGTATCTCTGTCTCAGTTTGACTCTACAAAAGTTACTGGTCCTGATAAAACTTCTGTAGTTGTTATTAATAACTTTATCCCAGAGCTATCCCCAATCGTGCGGCCTAAATGAGAATTGTTTCCCTTGACTATGGGAGGTGTCAGCTGTATGCCCCTATAATGAGAGGTCCTGGAAGAAAGATTTATTCTCCATTATGGGCATTGTTATATTTATGATATAATAATATTGGAGCTCACAGACAGGACAGAACAGAATGGCTGAGAGGAAAAAGAACGGCAAATATGCTTTGTTCTCAGAGAGACTTTTATAATACTGAGATGTACACAAAACCATATATATATACACATGTTCCACATGGAGAACTATATATCACATATATCTACACAGCAAAGTATAAAGAGGAACAAAAAGGAAATGCCTGACACATAATTTGGAGATACTCCTGATCAGGAGATACCTTCCAAAAGCTAAGCAAAGCATTAAGGAACAGGAAAATTTCATTAGAAACAAGTACTGAACTATTACGTAATATCAGTCCTATATTTTAGTTAATAAGACAATTCCCTCATAGATGATGATGAGACTTGAAGCAACAGAAATGTTGTTCTACAGGAGGATGCTGAGTATACCATGGACCTAACATGTGTGCAACAACAAAGTTTTAGATAATATGGAAACAAAAGGATCCTGATCACAATGAGAAAGTTGACATTTCTCGGGCAGATAATGAGGATAGACGGCTTGGAAAATTTGATACTCACATGATAGATGGAAGGCAAGAAGGGCACAGGAAAACAGTCTCTCCCATTATATCTCATATATTTGCACAGCAAAGCAAAGTATAAGGAGGAACAAAAAAGAAAGGTCTTTCATATAATTTGGAAACCCTTTGGACTTAAACAGATCGGATTCATCTATGTCCCAAAGGGAAATGGCACTATATGCTTGCAAATTGCTGAGTGGGTCAGAGTGACCTTTAGCTTTGGCCTTTTGGCCCAAGCTAGAAGAAAGCGACCTTTTCGTTTGGTTGCTGTACACAAACTGAAAAACAACTACCACATTGGATCAGGCAGCCATCATGTGACCATGTTACTTACCTCCACCAAAGGGAAATAATCACTCTGTATCCCTATAAAACTCTCCCCCTAAATAGGTTCTCTAACCTGCTATGAGGAATTACTTTCAATTTTTTTGTTGATATAATAGAAATGTAGGAACATACATTATACAAACTACAATATAAACAAGAATATGCATGAAATGTGTATATTAAAGATTACTAGATGACTGAAGCGATGTCCATTCCGTGGCACAAAAAGTTCTTGTGTGTTAGAATAATGTAAAAGTTCATATGAAAAATATTTATGCTGCAAAAAAAGAAAACTAATTAAGATATAAAAATGTCTGGGCAACCATATGATGCCCAGATCTTGTTAGAGTTTGAAATTTTAAATATGGTGCTACTGGAGATGGTGTATTGACTGGTGTGTCTACATTTAGCATTCAGAAAGGCTGGTTTCAACTTGTCCAAACAAATATTTTATTTTGCATTGTAAATGTGTGCATTAAAATTTTAATGTCTCTTCAAGATCTTGAATGGTCCTTTGTATGTGGCTGCAATGCATTTGACTTGGCTAAGCCATGCCCTATTTCAAAGTCAGTGTGCAGGTCATGGATATTTGGAAATTTCAAAATGCTAAGTAGCCTAGGAAAAAAATCACCTGCAATGACTGGTAGTCTGTGCATGTGTCTTTAGCAGGAAAGCATTAATGCCATGGGACTTGGTATCTGCAGAAATTTTTTTATTTTTTTTAAAAACTGATTTCCACTGAACATGGATTTACTAGTAGAGATGTCAAGTGCCAAAAATAAATGCTAGCTTGATCAATACGATACAACTCAACTGCATCGAACAATACTTATTTAATTTTCTGAAATGGTCTCATAATAAAATTGTCCTCACGCATGGTGGTTTAATTAAATATGCTGCAATGCAGTAAAATATATCTGGAAAAATAGCATGAATGAACAATTAAAAAAAAACATTTGGATTAAATATCAACAAAATTTATGTTTGGTGCTGCTATGTTGTTAGGTCTTTACAAATGATCAGAGTATATTCTTAGGTAGATCTTTCATGTAAATCAGAAAGACAGTTGGTTTGAGAAGTGACCCAGGGGGTTTTCTGTGTTGACCACCAGGGCCACAGAAGACTGGCTATTAATAACTACATTCTGGGATTTACTTGTTAGGAAGGATTTTATAATAGAGAAAAACTTTTCAGTGATTCCATAGCAAGCCAATGTGCCACACCTTGTCAAAGGATTTGAGATATCTAATGCTATGGTCCTTGTGGTATGTGTCATCAAGGGCCTCATTAATTCTGTGTAATGGTAGTTAGGACATCAGCAGTGGCTCAGACTTATCAAAACACATACTGCTCATCACACAAGAGGTTGTTCCTATCCAGGTGTTTGACAACCTTCTTGTTGTTTAAGGCCTCAAAAAGCTTACTGATGCTACTGAGGATTCTACTGGATCTATACTGGGAGGCAAAGGATCGGTTGCATGCATTCTTGAAGACCAGGCATAAGCTTGCCATCTTCGACATGCTTGGGAAAGATTTCTCGATCAAGCAGCGGTTAAATAAATTTGCTAGAATTGGGGATAATTCTAGGTTGATATTCTTAAGGACGACCACTGGAATTTTGTCTGAGCCAGTGTTTTTTTTTGTGGGGGGTCAAGGTTTTGTATAAGTCTAGAGACTTCTCTTACTGAAATAAGTATATTACTGAGATTAGGCTCAGTGATATGTGGGAAGTTTGGGAAGGGATGGCCTTTGTCATCTAATGTCGGGTTTGAGGCAAAGATCAAGGTGAAGATCTTCGACTCGCCTGTTGAGGAGAATATGATCTCGGGGTCATTTATAATAGTGGTCACAGCTCCTTTGCTTCTGTTCATAATTTGGTTGGTGATCTTCCAGAGTTTGTGAGATCCAATTTGTTTATTTTCAACCATGGCCTGGAAAGACCACGAATTGCTGCACTTTGTATTTTCCAGGACTCTATGCAATTGTGGGTGGTTCTGAAAGAAATAAGGGACAGACTGCACCACATCTTGCAGTAGATTTTGAAGTCTTGGTTCCAGTGAGCTATGGCTGTAGTGCATTCAAGGGGGAACCAAGGCTGACTGTTTGATTTTTGTTGGAATTTTTTCTGGAGTATAAAGCATTCCATTCCTGAAAGGATCCATTCATAGATTAGGGGAGCAGTTTTGGGGGCAGCCTTTTTGAAGAAGTTTGGGAGAGGAGCTTCCATCATATACGACCAAAATCTGTCCCAGTCTGCCTTTGCATAGCAAAAAACCATTTTATAGCACAGTAAATCAGGAGATGTCATAGGTATGGAGACAATCTGGACACTGACTAGAGAATGATCTGACATGTCAATGGTGACTAAAACTTCTACTGAAAATTTGTCAGGGCAAAATGTTTGAAAAAGGTTGAGGAGCTTTGCTTGCTCTCCTGTCACATCCAGGACTCGGGTGGGCCCTTCAATGATCTGGGCTAGTTCATATGTGATAGAGAAGTCTCTGCAATATCTGCTTTCCTCATCAGTTTTAAGTGAACTAACCACTCTTTGTAGTGAATATTGAAGTCACCTCAGACGTGAAAGTTGGCCGAGGGAAATTTGGTGTGGATATTGTCAGTAGCCTCTGATATATACATATATACACATGTCCTACGTAGAGAACTATATATTCCATATATCTACACAGCAAAGCAAAGTATAAGGAGGAAAAAAAGAAGAAATGTCTTACATATAATTTGGAGATATTTAGACTTCATATTTAAACAGGTCATATTCATCTATGTTTGAAAGGGAAACAGTACCAGGTGCTTGTAAATTGCTGAGGTGGGGGCAGATTTAGCCTCAGTGTGGTCCTATTGACCAAACGAGAAGGAAGAAACCTTCTCGTTTGGTTGCGCTTCATGGACTTAAAAATGGCTGCTGCTTTGGATCACTGAATGAAGCAGCCATTATGGGACAACATGACTTATCTCCCCCAAAGAGAGATAAGCTCCTTCTGTATCCCTTATCCCCCTTAAACGAATGCAAGAGTGCACATCTCCATCACAATTTATTGCCTTAATTTTCCCTGGATGAATGAATAGTTTTAATGGATCAACTCTCAGAAACATTTGGGGGTCCATGATGGAAAGAAGAGAGAAAAACTACAAAAAATCAAATCAGTACTTACTGGGGATTTTCTTTTTCCTTCGTCAATTTCTCTGGGATTTTTTCCTCGGTCACTTTTTCACAGTTGGGATTGTCAAATCAGAGATTGATGTTGGTCATGGCACCAATATTTTAGGCATGTTGTGTTGCAGCTCGGACCAGACACCAAGTTTGTTGACAGGGTGCAATTTCTTCCAGTCAAATGCTTGTGACTTACCTCAACTTGCACCAACTAATTATTACCTTTATTGATCGCTGCAAAATGTTTTCATGGGGAAAATTCTCTCTAATGCAAACAAGATTCAAGAGTTTGCAAAAACATTTTCACACTTCCATGGAAAGTGCTCAAGTGAACTACATGCCAGTTACATTGTATCAAACTACCCACGTTCCCTCTGTAATCCATCACAGAGAAGTATGTTCCACTCAAACAGCTTCTTCCTGCAAACTGCTGCTCTGTGGAACAGGCTTCCAAGAAAATGTTTTCCCGATCACTACAATCTTAACCTATTCTAGTCTAGAAATAGAAAAAAATTATCTTCCCCTCCTCTCTGTATAATTTATCCCTTAACATAACCCTTTCCCTCGAGTGTCTCCCAGGTCTTTTACCTGACTGTAAAAAGAACAAAGAAAAAAACAATATATACAGTTTTGTGTATGTTTAAATACGAGGGTTATTCAATAAATAAGGTGAATTCTTTGGTATAAGGACTTCTAATACAGATAGAAGCTTAATTTTTTTTCAACATAGTCTCCCAGCACTGTCACACACTTTTCCCATCTGTTCACAAGCTTCCATATTCCCTCAGCGTAAACAGGTGAAAGTCTGAAGAGGCAAGGTCTGGGCTGTAAGGGGAATGAGGGAGCAGTTCCCAGCCCAGCTCGTTGATGGTCTGCACCATTTGGGCTGCTGTGTGAGGCCTTGCATTGTCATGATGCAAGATGACTCCTTCTGACTGATGACCCCTGCGTTTGTCCCAACAGATAAGCTCAAAGTCCTTGCAATGTCATCCACTGTCACCCTTCTATCAGACTGAATGAGGTCATTGACTGATTCGATCACCTCAGGAGACCTCACTTCTGTAGGCCTCCCAGGCCTGTCTTCATCCTCAACACTACTCCATCCTTCTTTAAACAATTTAGCCCACTTGTAGACATTTTTTGGCTGAAACATGTGGCACTATACACAATTGACATTCTACTATGAATTTCAACTGGTTTGCCCCCTTCAGCAACCAAAAACTTGATAACTGACTGCTGTTCAATCCTGGAGCATGCTTCTTGGTCGGCCATCTTTGTTAATCGCCAAAACTCTCAAAGTTTTTTTTTAATCTGCAAAAGAAATTAAATCCATGTGAAAAAGAAGTAAAACAAAAAAAAGAGTAAGTTTCTATCTGTATTAGAAGTCCTTATACCGAAAAATTCACCTTATTTATTGAATGACCCTCATATCTTTGAGAACAAAGAAAATTTGTTATTCTTTTTCCTTCCAGTCATTCTGTTCCATCCTGTCTGTGAGATGCAGTGTTGTTATATTATGGATATAATAATGCCCATAATGGGGGAAATGTAAAAGGGAGAATAAATCTTTCTTCCAAAACCTCTCATTATACTGGTAACCCTGATGTGATCCTGTCGAGAAAATCTGCCAAATTTTATTCAAAAGGCTTCAAAGAGCTGTCTGATAAGTGACAGTAAATCATTGCAAATAATTTTAAATATATAATTGAATAAAACAATTTTTTACTTTAGTTTTGAAGAATAAACTTAATAAGCAAAAACGGAAATTATTTTTGAGTCAATCTAACAATTCCCAGTGAGATTTTTGCCCTGATAAGTCATTCCGAGCTGGCTCAATTCACCCTGTGTAAATAGTGAAACCAGTAAAAATATCATTAATTACTCAAACAAATGGTTGCTGATCAGATTTTTGCAAGGATCAATCACTTGTACAAATTCAATTGTAAAGAAGGATTTGATGTATTTGAGGTGAATTGGCTGATAGCACAAACGGTTGATCCAGATATTTGTCTATAAAATGATCACTTAGATTATAATAATTCTTTGCTCTCTAAGGTTTTCAATGGGAATGTTTCCCATGACATCACCTCATCATGATCTCAGGACAATGAAGCTCCGCAATCCTGTCTCCACTCCAACTGACATATAACAGACTGTAATTATTTACATGATACCAATACATAAGAATGATCCAAGACCCAATCTGTCTTACACACACATTGAAACACTGGTTCTTGTACAATCACTGAAGTTAAGCAACATTGAGCCTGGTCAATACCTAGATGGGTGACAGCTTGGTAATATCAAGTAGTGCAGGTGGTGTGAAGGATAATGTCTCGGAATTGTTAATCAGAGAGCTGAGTTCCAATTAGGTTTGTTATATTCACTTACGCGCAAATACCCTTGAAAAAGGTATCAATCCAGCTCTTCTCCCCCCAACTATGGGTTAATCTATAAAATTTTGTAAATTCCTTTATTTCATCTGTCCATCCATCACATCTTCTAAAATAGCCATACATTGACTGATTGAGACCAAATTTTGGGTAGAAGTGCAAGCAGGTAAGGGGACACAAAGTATGACTATTTTTACTAGGGTGTGTAGGTTAGTACATCAAATTTTCATTAATTTATTTTTAAAATTAAGTTATATTATTTAACATACAAAATATTTTTAAAAACATTTTAATGGTTAAAATAACATACTTATTTAATAAAAATGCAATATTGTTTTTTGCATATGTTTTCTTTAATTTTTTTTTATGCAAGAATCCAGTTTCGAGTTCACCCTGCATTTGTGAGAACTAAAAACTAATCAAAAGGCTAAATGTTTCAAAAAGTTGGAATTTAGCTCCAGAAAGAAGTATTTAAGCATAGCCAAATCTATGTTGCATGCTCAAGAGTAAGAAATTCTAAGAATTTATTCTTCACTGTTAAAAAAGAAAAAATATATTTTCTTAAAAAATATTGTTTACCTATAAAATTAAAGAAATTATTAAACAGTGAAGTAAGGTCTTTATCAACGTATTTTCCAAATAAATCAGCTTATTCAAATTTCATGAACTGGTTTACAGAATGAAATGCCAAGTTTGTAAATCTTGGCAAAAAATGTTAGCAATAACTTAAACCTTATGATTTCAACTAAAATGATAAATATCTCCTAAAATATAAATAAAATTGCATACAAGATAGATTTTGGCATTAAATGACCCATAGAAATGTTGATATGCCCTTAAACAAAAACAACCAACCAATCAACAAACAATGACCCCATCTATTATCAAGCATTCATGATGGATTGCTTTTTTGATGTTTACCCACAGTTGTAGAGAGAAGTTAGTTTCCCATGGGTTTTTATTTTGAAGTAAATAGAAAACCACCAGAGTCTTAAAATGGTTCAATAATTTCATTCTTCACTAACAAATGTAACGCTACTTTCACCTCACCTACCAAGATTTGAAAAATTGTGATTTTTGGATCATTGAATCAATTTTGTGAATATTTTAAAGATTGTGATATTGATAGAATTTTCAGACTACAAGAAATGATAAATTTGCTCTGAAAGTGATTCTTATCTTGTCTCTCTTGAGATAGAGAAAAAATTGACAGAAACCACCGTTGGTATCTTTGTTCAGTAATAAATTTGCATATTATGAACTTTTCCATCTCGACAATATGGGAGAAAAGGATACATAAATAACTACGTCTCGGAATATTTTTAGGTAAATGAAAAACAAAGTAAAAAAAATTTTATGTAACACATTTTGTCCTGTAAAAGAACTTTATCAGACTAATGTAATGTTCTTATGGATGAAATTACAGATATATATTTCATTGAATATGACAAACAAGATACTTTGATTTAGTTTTTTATACAATTTCTCATGTGATCTAATAATCTTTTCTTTTCAGATGATAAATTATATAAAAACTGTCCGATTGTTCTTTTTATCTGATCGATTTTCGGCTATACCAGACCCTATTCGTAACATACTTGTTGATAACACAAATATAATAGCATCATCTACATGCAAAAAAAAGGCTAAAAACAATGGAAGAATTATTAATAAAAACAACAAAACCAACACTCAATAATATCAACTATGAACATGGACACAATATCTTGATGGTGTTTTGAAAATGAAAAGATTATATAAATACATAAATGCAACAAACTATTTCTTGTTAACAGTTAATATATTTCAACCTTGAAAATGGCTAAATGTATAGCTGAAAGCACTTGGATAAAAAAAACAATCAGACAGTTTTTATATAATTTATCATCTGAAAAGAAAAGAATTATTAGATCACATGAGAAATTGTATAAAAAACTAAATCAAAGCACCTTGCCTGTTGTATTCAATGAAATGTGCATGAAAGAAGGATTTCTGCCTAAATACACAAATATATATATATATATATATATTACATGAATCATTCATACAAAAAACACCATCTTAAAATTTAAAAATTCAACCTCAGCGTTGCAACCGCACGCTCCAAAATTTCTTACAATTAACAATAACACATTTCTTAAAACATCTTTCATATTACACCTATTCTTTCGTTGTCCTGCTATTACCTGGATGTAAAAAACAAATATATTTTC
>OZ038503.1:8985035-9097535 GCA_964036315.1 Acanthosepion esculentum
GAGTGTATGACGATTGCATCTAGCATGAAACACTGTCGCTTCTAAGTATTGACTTCTATGTTCACTTTTATATTTACACACAATATCTCTGATATTGAGCACTTTATCCCATAAATATAACACACCCTAAGACTATATTTCTTTATATATATATATATATATATATATATAGATTCATGTTTCATTAAATAATATAGGCAAGTTTTGTCTCTTTATTTTAAGTAAGTTCCTTTCATATTGTCTGATAAGCTTAATAACATTATCATTGAAAGACGAAAGGAAATCACCACATTGATACATGTTTAAATCCATTCTAAGCTTTCGGCTTACATAAGCCATTATCCAAGATGACAATTACATTTCAATATATTAAACAATTCACCGACAAAATAATAATGATAGTCTGTTTTTGTTGCATGAAAAATTTCCAAGCAACCACAAACTCGTGTATATGAGACATGGAAGCAAAAATCACACCACAGCTCGTGATGTCACACATGACCACGCGAGATTAGAAGTATTAAGTATGGGAAGCCGTTGGTATAAATCAATGGCTTCTGTTATCAATTATAGGCATTTATATATATGGTGGACTCTGCCATCGTATTCAACGTATGAAGGTCAAGCAGCTCAGTTTGTGGGAACTGACAGCCCAGACAACAGCATTTGATTATAGTGGTGAAGGCTTTGTGCAGAACCAACCACACTTTTTGAAGGGCTGAATACAGAGGCCTGATGCACTACATGCCACAAGGTCCCCAAATGACCATCAGCAGGTTTCGAATTCAGAGTTGTCCCTCTCCTAGAGCAGTTCCCACCTAAGGCTATAAAACCCAGTATTTCCCACTATTTACCCATAGCTGAAGGGAAATGAAGAGGATTCATACCTTTCCGAAGGGTATCAGCACGTAAGTGAATGTAATGGATTTGACTGGAATTCAAACTCAGCTCTCCAATTCCTCAATCCAAGCTGCTATCCATTACTCCACCATGCCTATGTCGCTCGCGCGCGCTCTCTATCCATACATACATACATATATATATATATATATATATATATATATATATATATCTATCTATCTATCTATCTATCTATCTATCTATCTATCTATCTATATATATATATATATATCTATATCTATATATATATATATAGAGAGAGAGAGTGAGAGAGAGAGAGAGAGAGAGTGATAGAGAGAGAGTGATAGAGAGAGAGAGAGTGAGAGAGTGATAGAGAGAGAGAGAGTGATAGAGAGAGTGAGAGAGAGAGAGTGATAGAGAGAGTGAGAGAGAGAGAGTGATAGAGAGAGAGAGAGTGATAGAGAATGTAATAAGATGGATTTAAGAATATAAAAATTTTATATTTTTTTATTTATAAGAATATCTGAAACAAATATTTTAAAATTACTTTTCCGATATCTTCAACATTTCTTCTCAGTGTATAACATGAACTGCTAAGATATTTTAAAGAAAATTTCTCTTTTTTCCAGATAAACAACAAATCTTAATTAAACTTTATATCCATTCATAAAAAAAAAACTTTTATCAAATGAATTAAAACAACTTCTAGAAATTTTTATTTAGCTGGAATAAAAATATTAATTAAAAATAAAAAAAATTGAGATATGTTTTTTTGTTTTACATGCTTGCCAGTGCAAATAATATTTTGTGCACATGCAAAAATCAGAATTACACATTCATTTTTTTTTCTTGGTAAGCTCTGTATATGCAAAAGGGTGCAGCTAGAGATTAAATTTAAAAAGAAAATATGCCAACATCAAAAGAACTTCCTGAAACTTCAAAAATTAAACATAGTTGAAGTCTATAATGATGGAAAAGGCTACAATAGGCTGTCAAAATAATTTGGAGTGCAGGTCTCCACCATGTGACAAATTATTTAGAAATAGAAGGTCTTTGGTATGATGACATCACAATCAATTGGCTGCCCATTTTATTTATAAGATTATCTAAAACTTTGAAATATAAAATTTAGCTTTCCAGCGTCTTCATCATTTCCTCTCAGGGCTTAAACAAAACTGATATTTAACATTATATCTACCCCTACAGGGTGAAGCAAAATTTATGCACCATAGGGTAATTTATTAAAAGTATAAATACAGTATAGTCACTTATTTCCCTTTAAGGACACATTGCCCAGTGGATAAAGATGTTGGTTAGATCCAGTGACTAGACCCAAAGAGTTGTGAGTTCAATACCAGACCACAGCAGTGGTGAACCAAAACATGGAGATTTGAGTCAAAAAGGAATAACTGAAACATCTGAAAAAGGCATGGCACGTAGAACTAGAACAATCTACCCCAGTGGATGAAATAAAGGGTTTGGTTGGAAATTTTAATCATCTGAAGAAGGCCAGAGCATATAACGGTCGAAATGTTGTGAATATGGCAATGAAGATGAGGATAACAGTCCGAATAATGTAAATAATGCCAGCAACAACATGCACCTTTCCTGGCTAATATTGTGAGGATTTCGGGAAGCAGTATGGTAATTTACTTTGTACCCAGAACCAAGGCTTAGAAAATTTCTAAAGTTTCATCAGGAAATAATCCTATCAGTTTTGATGGCTATTATGCTAACAGGCTTGTCAGCACTGTTTTTTTCTTCTTCTTTTTTTTTTCTTTTTTTCTTTTTTTTCTTTTTTCTTTTTTTTCTTTTTTTTCTTTCTTTTCTTTTTTATCTTTTTTCTTCTTTTTTCTTTTTCTTTTCTTTTTTCTTTTTTCTTTTTTCTTTCCTTTTCTTTTTTCTTTTTCTTTTTTCTTTTTCTTTTTTCTTTTTCTTTTTTCTTTTTCTTTTTTCTTTTTCTTTTTTCTTTTTTTCTTTTTTTCTTTTTTCTTTTTCCTTTTTCTTTTTTCTTTTTCCTTTTTCTTTTTTCTTTTTCTTTTTTTCTTTTTCTTTTTCTTTTTTTCTTTTTTTCTTTTTCTTTTTTTCTTTTTCTTTTTTCTTTTTCTTTTTTTCTTTTTCTTTTTTTCTTTTTCTTTTTTCTTTTTCTTTTTTCTTTTTCTTTTTCTTTTTTTCTTTTTTTCTTTTTCTTTTTTTCTTTTTCTTTTTTCTTTTTCTTTTTTTCTTTTTCTTTTTTTCTTTTTCTTTTTTCTTTTTCTTTTCTTTTTCTTTTTTTCTTTTTCTTTTTTTCTTTTTCTTTTTTCTTTTTCTTTTTTCTTTTTCTTTTTTTCTTTTTCTTTTTTCTTTTCTTTTTTCTTTTTCTTTTTCTTTTTTCTTTTTCTTTTTTCTTTTTTCTTTTTTCTTTCTTTTTTCTTTCTTTTTTTTTCTTTTTCTTTCTTTTCTTTTTTCTTTTTCTTTTTTCTTTTTCTTTTTTTCTTTTTCTTTTTTTCTTTTTCTTTTTTTCTTTTTCTTTTTTTCTTTTTCTTTTTTCTTTTTCTTTTTTTTCTTTTTCTTTTTTTTCTTTTTCTTTTTTTTTCTTTTTCTTTTTTTTTCTATTTTTTTTCTTTTCTTTTTTTTTCTATTTTTTTTTCTATTTTTTTTCTTTTTCTTTTTTAACTAATTTGATTTGAGTTTTCAGTACCTATCTGGGTTACTAAATTTTTTTTTTGACAATCAGAATTAATGAAATCAGGTTTATCTAACCTTTGTCAATTTTTAATTTCTTAATTTTTAATTTCCAGCTAACAAGGTCGACATGTACTTAGTACATTAACATGGATTTGATGAATAATTTGTTCCCACATTTATATAATTTTTTCCAGAAAAAATAAAATACCAGTTCATTATGACTCATGTGATCAATATGTGGTTCCTTAAATCTAAAGTATGTAAGGTTTTACCGTATCGCTAATCTGATACTAAACAGAGAATTGAAAGGAATTATATACTTTGCATTTGATGAATCAGTGAGGAAGATTAAAACATAAAAAGGATGTAACTTGTTATGTAGGGATGAAGTTTTGCTCCTGACACGAGAGGGTGGACACAGATCAGCAGAGAGCAAACGCAGGGGATCCTATTTTGAATAAGTACATCATAAGGGAAATGTGTTTATGGGAATTAGTGTGGTGTCTAAGTGATCACTATATGGATAACTATTTGGATAACTATTTGGATCACTATACGGTGGTTACTTTTTGAGCAAGTACTATTAGTGCGAATGTTATTCAAAGGTGTCTGGCACCAGTATTGTTCAACAATGTTACTAGAGTTGTATCTGCGATTGCAAAGTCTCTACTACAACGAGCATTATAAAAATGACAATGAGTATTTGTTGACATTACAAAAGTGGCAACAAGTGTTCAAGCACATCACAAAATAATTCAAAAATAGAATATTTACATATATGGTAATCACTGTTTCTTGATAAGGAAACACTTGTTATTCCTTGAACGAGTGGCCAGAACTGTTGTTGATTGAAATTTATAAAATCTTTCTCTTAAAACAATTTTTCAAGAAAATAGGTTTCTTAAGCCCGGTAGCTGTTATTGCTCTTTCTAGTATTAATACGGGGTTTCCTTCCTAGCCTTTTGATTAGGTTGTTGTAGAGTGTCCATTATTAACACTCCAGAAATTTCAACCATTAAGATATAAAAGCTTGCATTTTTTGTTTATAGAATGTTGAATACAAATCATGTCTTCACACTATTTACATTATTCGGACGATTGTCCACGTCTTTGTCGCCATGTTTATTACAGCATTTCGGCTGTTATATCCTCTGGCCTTCTTCAGGTGGTTGGAATGTTGGACTGAACCCTTTATTTCGCTCGCTTGGGTAGACTGTTCCAGATCCATGTATCATGTCTAATGGATGTCAGTTATCTCCTGTTAATTTCCTTCTGAAAGTTCTCCACTGCTTTAACCAGGTATTGAACTCACACTCTTTGGATCCTGTCACTGGATCTAACAAATGCCTTTATCCACTGTGCCATGTGTCCTTGAGGACAGTATCTGGTTAAGGCAGTGGAGAACTTGGAGAGGGGAATTAACAGGGGATAACTGATAACTGACATCCATTAGACATGGCATGTGGAACTAGAACAGTCTACCCCAGTGAGCGAAATAAATGGTTTAGTTCGACATTCCAACCGTCTGAAGAAGGCTAGAGCATACAACGGCCGAAACATTGTGATAAACATGGTGACTAAGATGAGGACAATTGTCTGAATAATGTAAATAGTGTACATAATACCTCATCTCAGAAATATAGACAATCATGTCTTTTCCAGTACGTAGGAACCCCCTAGGCTAGCAAGTACAGCTCAACATGGCATTGATTCCAGTAAGTGGTTAGATGACCTTTAGAGAGATGTTGACACATACCATCTTTTTTTCAGTTCATTGATATCTGTAGATGCAGGATCATGCATAGAGAGAGACCTCTCCACAACATCACATAAATACTCAATTATCGATTATTCAGGATTTGGGTGATCATGGCTCCCCACAATTTCTTGTCCTTTATAGCTCTTAGTAAATTTTGTCCTTTTGCTATCTCTCCTAAACTTATTCCACCGTACATGTACTCAAGTTCACTAGGTAGGTATGTGTTGTTTTTCTATGTCAATTTTGCATTCAATATGTCTTGTGAGTGACAAAATTTCCAAACCCTCTTTTCTCGTTATGTGTCTTAGAAATTTCATCTGTTTCTGATGTTAAGCATAAGTGTATTTTTTGTTTCCATTTTGAAGAGAAATTGTCCAGCATTCACTGCCATATAGGAGGCTTGACATTATGTAACAGTTCAATATTCTTTTTGTTTTTTTTATGAAATCTTTTCGTTTCTTAATACTTTGCTTAGCTTATAGAAGGCATCTTTCTGTATCCCAATGCACCTTTGAATTTCCGTGTCACACTTCACTTTCCATCCTTTGTTAAAACACTTCCCAAGCTGAGAAATAGAATATTTCAACCATCTGGTACATACTATCATATGCTGTTCTAATTCTGATGATTTGGATCACCTTACCCAGAGCAATTTAGCTAGTGACTCACCAAATATTAAAGCAGATCTGGAAACATCAAGATATGGTAGAGCCATCTACTGAAAATTCTGTCTTTCTTTTTATGTGATGTGTCCTTTCAGGACATAGGCAGTCATGGCTCTCCACTTCCTCCTATTCCTTATAGCTCTCAATAAATTTTGTTCCTCTGCCAGACCATGTTCTGTCATCTACTTGCTTAAGTCCACTATGTATGTCATGTTTTGCTTTCCCTTTTCTCTCTTTCCTCTATTTGACCTGTGAGTATCAGATTCTCCAGGCCCTCCTTTCTTATTATGTGTCCCAGAAACTTCAGCTGCCTCTTCTTGATGTTAAATATAAGCCTCTTTTTTTTTTTTGCATCCTCTCCAAGATCTCATCATTGCTCATACACTGGGTCCATATCCTCAACATCCTTCTGCAGACTTACATCTCAATTGCCTCTTGCCTCTTCTTCATCTTTGAGGAGAGCATCCAACATTCACTGCCGTAAAGGGGGACAGTTGTCACGTAACAGCTCAATACTCTTTTCTTTGTTACCAAAGAGATCCTCCTGTCTTGCAATTCTCTGCCCAGCTTTTGGATCCTTGGCCATCCCAATACGTCAACAGATCTCAGTGTCACACTTGCTGTCCTCTGTCAAAACACTTTCCAGATATTCAAACTTCTACATCTGCTTGATTTTAGTGTTCCTGACCTGCAAATTGTATTTCAGGCTCATGCAAGAAATAAGGTCCGCACTTCACACTGATGTTCTACTTGTATTTAGCAAAGACACCTTGAAAACTAGAAAAAAATGAACAACATACTACAAAAGACATTGTAGTGGGACTGTTAATAAGAATGGACCATTTGTAGATGTCTGCTTATGGCTGCATGAATAACAGGACCACACAATTTATATTTAACATAAAATATCACAAAATATGAAATACAAGAAGGAATAAAAGGTTTTATAACAAACATTATATTTATTTTTGTCTAAATGATGTACATGCATAGTTTTAGTGTTATGTCCCTTTGACTGTGAAATATTTTTATCTGAACTCACGAAAGTTGAATGAATGATAAAGCTGAAAAATGCTGAATAAACTTTAGATTTAGAAAAGTATTTCAAAGAGAAAAGTTTTTGTGGCTTATTTGGAAATGTTCTGTATGTTTGTAATGTAGTTTGGAAAAATTTTGTACGTACGTGCATGTGTGAAAATGCTTTTAACGCCTGACCGCCATGGTCGAGATGAGAATCCTTTATGGTCACATCTTTGTAGGAAAAGAGAGAGAGAGAGAACAGGAGAGAGAGAACACAGAAAAGAGAGAGAGAGCAAGCAAGCAAGCTCATGTCTGCTGTTTATAATTAATGTAATCACGTGACAGGATTAGATAAAACTGGCGGGAAAACTTGACTTGGTCACGCACTGGAAAAATATTTGTACGTGGGTGGATTGCAATGCCCACTTATGTGTGTATTGACCAATTAGAAGTTGATATTTCCTGAAAATCTGTATGAAGATGGGTAAGCTTTTGATCCTCTTTTTGCACAGATTTGTACAACATTCAATATTGATAAGAAAGTGGTAGGGCTATGCTAAAATATGAACAAACAAAATTAATGTCAAAGAAAGAAACGTGCAGGAGAGGAACTCATTACACCTTCTCAGGCTAACATTTTTGGACTGACATGAAGTGTAAAAATTATATTGAATCAATTGCTAGGTCTGCTGCTCAGAAAGTTGGTTCATTGTGTCATGCTAGATAATTTTTTCTTTCCAGATTCTGTCTTACATATTTATAAGTCTACCATTTATCCATGCTTTGAATATTGATGATATAATCTGGTTTCGTACCTCTGCTATGTGTTTTAATAAGCATTTGGTTGTGAAAAGAAAAGAATAATGAGGATTTGGTTTTTAAATAACGTGTATTTATTTAATATATGGGGTGTCTTACAGATTTGCTGGAAAATTGATGAAATGTCAATTTTTGTTACTAATCATCAGGATGGCAATCAGGTGTAAGGGTAGTGCTGGGAACTGGCCTATTTCTTGTGTTGGTTTGACCGAGGTCACAGGATATGTTTGATCGAGAATACAGTGGTGGGTCGATTCATTGGATGTCAGAGTAACATTGGTAGATCTGTTCTATGAAATGGGGCTTAAAGGAAATGCCTGTAGTGAGTTGGGCATAACAACGTGATACCAGTGGGTTAACAAGGTGACGAGGTTGGTGCTGAAGTAATGGCAGTGGGTTGCCAAGGTGACGAGATTGGTGGCTTGTTGGCCGGTGTTCTATAAGATGGTGGTTGGGTCAGTGGGTTGCATGCTTGTGGAATTGGAGTCACTGTTCGCAGAATCTGAGTTGATGTAGTGAGTCGGGTTTGCTGAGGTGATGTGTTGGCAATGAGGAAGGCTTTTAACTGGATGGTGTTGAAGGGGGATTACTGGCGGCGGTAGTGAGTTGGGTTTGATGTGATGATGGCATTGGCAACAAGGAAAAACTTGTACCTGGGTGGTGTCGACGTAGAGATGTTATCAATCATGACGTTTGGCCTCTACTCTCAAACATATATATCACAGGGTATTTATTAATGATGACACATAAAATGCATCAGTAACTACATATTTTATCTGAATATGTGAATTATAGTATCTTAGATTCACCACACTTTTACCTACTAAATATATAAATGAATAAGTATAAATTTAGTATTAATATTGAAGATGTAATTACAAATTCTCATATTATTTGAATGCCTTTCAGTTTTTGTTATATTCCGTGCTAATAGGAATATAGACTTGAAAAACAAGGTGGATAATATAAGTAAAGGTTTATTGTAACGAACCAGTACAATAAGAATAAAGGTAACAGTTATGCACAAGGTCATCGCAAGTCAATCTAGTAGTGAGTGCTACTATTATATGCCCGATAGTTCTCATGTAAGTCTGAGTCATACTCAACAGATCCCAGCTAGTCTCTGTAGTCTGTTGATTTACAGCTACTTATAGGTAGTTACTACCTATAGTGTAGTCACACATAGGGGTGACTGGTTATTCCATTACAACATTTTTGCATTGGTACTTGAGATTCAACATAAAATAGAACAATAAATGGAGAATTTAAATAATTTCTTGTTTTATATTGTTTTTTTGCATTTATGAAAAATTTGTCTGGTGAACATCATAAAATGGAAAGTTCCCTTGAAGTGAAGGTTGAGATTAGAAGAAGAATGAAAATGGAGGCAGTAATTATGCCTATGTCAGGATCAGATATAGGAATGGCAGGCAGCTGACAGGCAAATGTATTTACAGGCATCACAAGAATAGCATGAAACACTAACCATGAGACGTGAGGCAAAGTAAATGACACAGAAGAGGATAATAGGATGAGAGCCAACCTGCGATAGAGATCCGCACAAGGAAGACAAAATGAAACCCGTGAAGAAGCTAATGCCAGAAGAGCTGCTATGAGAGAATGTGTAGCTGAAAGAATTCAAAATTAAACAGAGGTAGAATCAAACACAGTTTCTCTTGCCAGGATCTATCTTATATATTTATAAGTCTACCATTTGTCAAAGCTCTGAATATTGCTGCCACAATCTGGTGCTCCTAATATATATTTAGAGATTCTTGATGAAATACAAAAAAGAATCTGCAACATTACTGGTCCTGACCTGACATCTCAACTTAAGTCACTTTCCCACCACCATAACATACCTTTTCTATAAATACTTTCATGGTAATTGTTTTGCTCAGCTTCCCTCTTTGGTACCTCAACCACATGAATCTAAGTGTGCTACAAGTTTAGCAAAGAGGTCTCATCATTTTAATGTTGGAATTGCGAGATGTAACTGTAAGTTCTTTGATAACAGTTTCTTTCCTTGTATGTCTCATCTGTGGAATTCTCTTTTGGTTTTCTTAAGAAACAGAAAAGTAATGCAAAAGGAGGAATGAGAATATTGGTGCCATGAGAATTGCAAGAAATGGACAAAACAGGGTTCATAGAGTATATAATCTTCTGTTCACTGGAGCCAATTATCAACAACATATTTTTGGCGGATAAAAAAATAATAAAATATTTTTAATGACATGGGTACACTAGAATACAATAAATTTCCAGAAGGGCTTCTGAAGACTGCTTCTTATCGGCTTCAAAACAGTTATCACCAATCTTCTGCCAGTGCCCCCAAACCACCTCGGCAAACATCCCAGACAAAGACACACATTTTTTTTTCTGCTCAGGTCGAACTCTTTCAGGTTATGTTCCTCAGAACTCCCAACTCATACATAAAAAGCTTATCTGATCTATTCTCATCTAATAAAATGAACATTAAAAATATATCTGATTTAGTTTATGTAAAGCAACACAGTACAGCCGTAAAACGGAAGGGGTTACAGGGTGTGGGAAATTAGCAGAAACATTAGTCATGAGCGAAAAGAGAAAAGAGCAATCAGGAGGACAGTAGATAGTGATTGACATTACATTGACATTTTTGCAGATTAAAGTTGGCTGGAAAGCATGGAGTCGGAAGGGAGTTCCACAATCGAGAAGTGCGAGAAAAGAATCTGTTAGCATAGAATTTACGGCTACATCTAGCCAGCTCAAAAATAAATTGATGAGACCTTGTTGCCAGTTTAGTACTGCACTTAGTCAAAATGTCTAGGTATCATAGTGAAGAGCTCATCCGAACAATTACCATGAAACTATTGACCTCTGACCCAGCTTTCCTTGATTTGTTGCATTCAGTCGAAGGGTACAGGGCAAAGATATTTGAATAAAACATAAGAATGAGAAAATTTGCAAACCTAACTTACGAGGGTGGGTCCATAAATTCACAACTCTTAACTGAATTTTGACTTGAAATATTCCTACCCACGTTATCTATGGAGAATTGTTGGGTTAAGTCCACTGACACAGGAGGAGATTATGTTGAAAAATATCTTGTCTGAATTTGTGGGATGATGAGTTGTTATTTACATGATTTAAATTCAGGCTATTGTCTTCATCTTTTCTGTTGTTATCACAATGTTTAAGCTGTTGTATCTGGGCTAAAAAAGTTGGTTTAGCTGACAAAAAAAACTGAATTTGGCTGTCACTTTTGTCACTGTATGCAGTGACATCATTTAGCTTTTATATCCTTAAATGTGCTTGGACATTCATGTCTCTTTTGATTCTTTACTGATTAGGCAGGAGATTTCTTGCAGTAGACTACCATTTCTGTTGTAGACTGGCTATCAACCAAGGCTATAGGACCCAGTCAGAGTGTGCATGTGTAACATCAAATGATCCCATAAAAGAGATGGGTAAATTGGAAAATACAAAAAAGCAATGAAAACAATAAGGTAAACAGGTTATCAATGTGAAAATAATTAATCAAAAGATGACAACTTAGGAGATAATTTAAATTCCAAGATAATTCACTTTTATTAGCAACAGTTGAATCATTTTTTTTTATTAAAGGCATTATCTTGCAAGATATTAGCAATTAACTGATAAGCGTACTGAACTGTTATGTGATGTCAGTCCTCCCATATGTCAATGAACGCTGGACAATTTCTCTTCACAGATGAAGAAGAGACTTCAGTCAACAGAAAAATAGTTCTACAGAAGGATACTGAGGATACCATGGAAAGAACATGTAAGCAACAACAAAGTTTTAGAATAAAATGAAAACAAAAAGGAAACGTATACTTAACATCGGAAAGAGGCAGTTGAAATTTCTAGGGGACTTAATGAGGAAAGAGGGCTAGGAAAATTTGATACTCACAGGACAGATTGAAAGCAAAAGGGACAGAGGAAAACGGCACATAAGTTGTTTATTGAGCTTGAGTAAATGGATAGCGAAACAAGTTTTAGGTGAAATAAAAAAAGATAAAATTTGTTAAGAGCTATAAAAGATAGGAAATTGTGGAGAGTCATAATCACCAACATTCTGAAGGGACACAGCAGATGGAGGAGGAGGAAGAAGAAGAAGAGGAGTTCAAGTAATGGCCATTAAAGATGAACTCTCAGGATAGAAATGCATGTCTTCATTTCATTTTCCTGTTTCCCAGTATTTTAACAAATAATATGCAACTCAGAAAATCATGAAAAAAGGAAAGTAACAATAAGCTGACAGAACTAAACTTAGGAGACCTTTTTCAAGTTTTTGTTACATTTTTAATTTTTCATTTTGATTTTTCAACTTCCCATCATTTGATGTCAATTTTGATGACCTCTGTTGTCTGCAAGCTGTCATAATTTTACATTTTTCTTTATTTTCCGTCTCCAGTGGGAAGATTATTGAAAAAATGTCAGTGTCTTCGAACCTTGTCAAACTTTCTGAAGTGATAATAAGTATAATTTCAGTGACGTCTATAATTTTAAGTGTTGACAACTGTCTTAAACATTGAGGCTATGTTCTTTGGTTGAAATATTTCTAGTCATTCAGGTACTTAATTCCAAAATTTTATTTCAATTTTTTTATTTTTTAGAGATTTATATATTGCCATATATATATATATATATATATATATATATATATATAAAATTTAAGATATAATTAAAATATATATCTGAGAAAAGACATGAATAATAACAAAAGGAAAACTTATCTTAGCCGATGAATTTCGTCCTCCGGTTGGCCTTGATAAAGTCCATCATGAGATGAAACACATTGGTTAAGATAAGTTTTCATTTTTTCTTTATTCATGCACACAAGAACTCCCCCCCACACACATATATATATATATATATATGTGTGTGTATATGTAGTCATAAAAACCACCTCAATCTAACTAAATATATTTAGAAATAACTATATAGAAAGGGAAAATATTACAGTATTTTTGGGTTTGGAAATGATTATATGCACACATGGATGCGGACACATAATTGTGTGTATACATATATGTAGATGAACTTGAATATTGATATGTGGTTTTGTGTCTATATGCATTTGTATAGAGGTGTATGTGTGGATATATATGTATATATGTATTGTAGGCGCATGTGTAAGATATATATATATGTATGTATGTGTGTGTGTATAGGTGTATTTGTAAGTTTGGTTGGATATGTTTGCATTTGTATATGTGTGTATATATATATATATATATATATAGTGTCATGTATATAGGATTGCATGTGGTCTGTGTATGTAGATATGTGTATATATAAATGTAAGTATTTGTGAGTTCATATATGTAATATGTGTGAATATAGAGAAGTGTTCGGTTGTCCATTTCATAATGTGTGACGTCATGTGTTTACATTTGATACGCCATGAGCAGTTATGAATGTACGTGAGAGATTCATGGAAGATTGAAGTTTATAAGCAGTAAATTTGACCTTGCCAACCAAACGATCCTCTGTGGCCGAATCGGTTAAAAGGCACGTCAGGCTATATGATGGACATTCAGGCCGGTAAATGTTATTTAATACTGTTTATTATAAACAGAGCATTTACTTAAATACTTGTATCTATAAAAAGAATGTTAAACATAAAAATGTCTTTTTATATATATATATATATATATATATATATATATATATATATATATAGCTTGTCTTGGTAAAGAAAAGAAAAAGCGAAAAGAAAAAACAAACAAATAATAAGTGTCAACTTCCAGTAGGAATAACTGCAACAAATTTGTCCCTCAACCACAACACTTGTAGCCGAAATCCAGTTTAAATGACTGTCCAACGTAACAATCCAACAGGCAACGTAGAGATGGCAAAATTGGGTCACACACCCAGCCTTCGCTTCTCGCAAACAAGAACGTGTCTGTCTCTCCCCAAAAAATGGTTCACTTTATACAGCCGAGGCCCAACCATAATTTACTTACGAATCACTAGACTACGAGATTTCGTGTTAGTCGTCCAAGACTACCTGTCATAAAACATGGGCGCCGCCATTTTGATTCTTTTTTCGCCGTCCGAGCAGCCGGACTTTACATGACACACAGATTCGTGGACGTTTCCAAGGTAGGCCATTCTTTTCTTTCATCGTTCATCCAGTATTTCATTTTTCCAGGGACTGTTGCTACATTTGCATAAGCATCCACTATTCTGCTTACATATTACGCATGCCACTTGTTGCCTCTTAGATCGGCGAACTGTAGTCAGTTCAGCAGAACCCACACACTGCTGCCTTTCACTTACGCTACAGAATGGTTGAAAAGAAAACGAATGACAAACATGCTTTGTTCTCACAATGACTTTAATATCACTAAGACATACACAAAACTATATATATATATATATATATATATATATATATATATATATATATACACGCACACATGTCCCAGGCAGAGAAAAATATATTGCATGTATATGAAAGCAGTGTGTAAGAAGAAAGAAAAAAGAAGGCTCTTACATATAATATGGAAATTCTTTTGTTTCTGAAGAAGCCATGTTTAGTACTCCATCTTCATCTACTATATCCCAGGCTAAGACATATTCCACGAAGGGGAAACAGCAAGTCTTGCATTTTCCCAAATATTCCCAAGGGGAAATGGTGACATATGCTTGCAAGGTAGGCAAATTTAGCCTCTGCCTGTACCTTTGTCCTTAGTTAAAAAAGCAACCACTTGCTTTAAGCAGCTGTAAACAAACTGAAATTGACTGCCACTTTCATCCCTGTATGGAGTGATATCACTAAGTGGCTGTCACCTGACCTATGTGGCTTATCTCCACCAAAAGAAGATAATTGCTTTTGTATCCCTGCACAGTTAAAATTCCCATCACCATTATTTGTCATTTTTAGGCTTGTCTTTTGATAGTTTTTATTACTTGCTAACATTATCTGTTTTTTATATGTATCTGCATTTATAATTATTATTTTTCCATCTTTGTTAGATGATAAGATGAAGATTTTCTTATTGTTGGCTAATTTATTTAGAGTATTTATGTATCTTTTGGTAGAATGGTTACATTATTTATTAAGAATATGTGGTATAGATCAAACTTTTTATCAATCTTTGTCTTGTAAATTTCTTTGAGGATAACCCTGGTAATTTTTTTAAATAGGCCCCATAAGTTGGGATTTTGTACTTTAAATGAGAGAAAATTATAATACATGTTTAAAAAAGTGAGACATGATATTTTATTAGAAATTTTTTATGACAAAATAAAAAGAAGCATTTTATAATTAAATTTTGCTCTTGTCAAAATATCCTCCTTTAGCCTTGATTACTGCAGCATAAATTTTTGGCATTCATTGTAAAAGTTTCTCAATGTATACAGTGGGCTTGAATAAGTGATCATACAGCAAACAAGTGCTTGTTATTCTCACTTATAGCGAATGAAAACCTCGAATAACAATGTTATATATGTATTTTGGGGCATAGAATCAGAATCTGCAATTTAAAATTAGAAATTCATCGATAAGTGATAGTTATGCAAATTTTTATATTTCGAATAGTGGAAAAAATGTTCCTACAGTATCAATTTTTGCATTATAATACGGTAGATTTTGGTTGTACTTCAAAGTAGAAGATTCTAAACTGTTCTAGAATATTCTCAGTAATTCTATTGCAACATTCAGTTCAAAATTGGATCATTCTGCAGTCACTGTTCACTGATAACGATTCTAATAATGGCTAGACGTAAGGAAATGACTTTTGCTCAAAAAGAGCTAATTATTAAGCTATGGAACAATGGAAAAGGTTACAGAAACATCTCCAGTGACACAAACATACCTTTTTCAACAATTGGTTCATTTATTGCAAGATTTGAGAACAAAGGCAGACCCGGTGCTCCCAGGAAGATCTCTCCCAGATTACAAAGAAAGTTGATGTGACAGGTCCAAAGTAATCCAATGGCCATCAGACACGACCGTCAGAATGACCTAATTTTTTCAGGAGTTAATGTAACTAAGCAAACGATTAGTAATGAACTACGCAGAGATGGTATAAAATTGCGCTCCCCAAGGAAGACAACACTCCTTCTGATATGGCATAGAGATGTCAGGTTGAAATTTGCAACAGAGCATAAAGATGAGGAAAATTTTTATTTGGGACAGAGTTCTTTGGACAGATGAGAGTAAAATTGAGTTGTTCGGTTGCAATTCCCTGAATCATGTATGGAGGAAAGATGGCAAAGCATACGCACCGAAGAACACAATACCAACTGTCAAATTTGGTGTGGGTAGTATCATGGTTTGGGGCTGCTTTTTGATGCAAGGTGTTGGCAAACTAGCAATTATAGATGGTAGAATGCCGAAAAATATCAACAAATCCTAGGTGAAAATTTATTGCTTTCTGCAGAGAATCTTGGGCTTCCTCCTGATTGGATCTTCCAGCAGGACAATGATCCCAAGTATACTGCTAAGAGTACGAAGAATTGGCTTGCTAATAACAACGTTAACATCTTACAATGGCCCAGTCAGTTGCTGGATTTGAATCCAATATAGAATTTATGGCAGTTTTTGAAAAATAAGAACCGTGATAGAGGTCCAAAAAACATCAAAAACCTGAAGACAATTACTCAGGAAGAATGGGACAAAATACCTACTAAAGTATGCGAATCATTAATTAAAGACTACAGGATGAGATTGGTTGCTGTTGAACTTAATAAAGGTTTTGTTACAAAATATTAAATGTAGAAAACATTTTGTTCTGCTGTTGGATCATTTTTTAAACCCCTAAAAATTAAATATTGCTATATTTTCTTAACCATGGAATATTATTTAGTTTAATATGCATACATTTTTAGTATGCAATCTGATACAGTAGATATATTCCCGTTTTGTTAATTTAATATGTTACAAATAAAAATAAGAAATATTTTCATGTGTACGATCACTTATTCAACCCCACTGTAAGTTTGATAATTGATTCCATTCTTTCTTTTCAATGACTCCAAGAGCTTTTTTTCATTTTTTTCACTCTTCTGTCAAGTAAATCCCATGCTAATTCTGGGGGTGGACGCAAACTTTTGAACGGTAGTGCCGCAGTTAGCTCCTCCTCATTTCCTTTATCCTTCAACAGGGGTCTCTCTCTCCCACGAGTATAAATACTGGCTGACCTTTCGCCTCTTCCTCTTTTTACGGCTTACGCACACGTGCAGCCAGCTGCCTCGACCCAGGCCTGGGGCTGCAACCTCGCGTTTGAGGTGCGGTAAAAAAAAAAAAAACTCTCTCTTTTTCACTTACACCTATATGTGACCTCTCACACAAACAGCGTTTCCCAAATTCTGGGAACACGCTAAAAACAATATACAAGTTCGTACGGAAACTCAACACCCACACACAATAACTTCTCCATACAAATACTCTGTAACTTTCCATGTCTTCAATGTATTTGTAATTCGTGTATTAATCTATTTGTTATTAATATATATTTGTTTGCATACATGTATATCGGTCTTGTTCGTTTTCTTTTGCCTTCCTTGGACTCCATTATAGTCCAACAGTCCTATGTAGCGGGACCGGCCAGCAGGAAATCTTCACCCAGAGATTTCATCCTCATCTTCACCCCCCGGTCCTCTACAGTAGTGTATAGATACAGACATATATTTTATAAAGAAAAATCACAAACTGGGTTTCAACTTATGCACTCATCAGGTCGAATGGTGAATAATAAATTTCACACTAAAAATGTCACATAGAAATAGGAAGTGGGGGTCGGGACTTAGAAAAGAAAGAAAATTACTGTTGGGTAAATATTCATATTCATATATATATACATACACACACACACAAGGGTCATACAATAAATAAGGTGAATTTTTCGGTATAAGGACTTCTAATACAGATAGAAGCTTACTTTTTTAAAATTTTTCAACCTAGTCTCCCAGTACTGTCACACAATTTTCCCATCTGTGCACAAGCTTCTGTATTCCCTCAGCATAAAAATCTTTGGACTGATGTCTTAGCCAGGCGCTCACAACACTTTTGACTTCATCGTCACTTTTAAACTTCGTGCCTCTCGCGAACGCTTTCAAGGGACCAAACAGGTGAAAGTCTGAAGGGGCAAGGTCTGGGCTGTAAGGGGAATGAGGGAGCAGTTCCCAGCCCAGCTCGTTGATGGTCTGCACCGTTTGGGCTGCTGTGTTGAGGCCTTGGGTTGTCATGATGCAAGATGACTCCTTCTGACTGATGACCCCTGTGTTTGTCCCAACAGATAAGCTTAAAGTCCTTGCAATGTCATCCACTGTCACCCTTCTGTCAGACTGAATGAGGTCATTGACTGATTCGATCACCTCAGGAGACCTCACTCCTGTAGGCCCTCCAGGCCTGTCTTCATCCTCAACACTGCTCCGTCCTTCTTTAAGCAATTTAGCCCACTTGTAGACATTGTTTTGGCTGAAACATGTGGCACCATACACAGTTGACATTCTCCTATGAATTTCAACTGGTTTGCACCCTTCAGCAACCAAAAACTTGATAACTGACCGCTGTTCAATCCTGGAGCATGCTTCTTGGTCGGCCATCTTTGTTAATCGGCAAAACTCTCAAAGTTTTTTTAATCTGCAAAAGAAATTAAATCCATGTGAAAAAGAAGTAAAAAAAATAAATAAAAGAGAGTAAGCTTCTATCTGTATTAGAAGTCATTATACCGAAAAATTCAACTTATTTATTGAATGACACTTGTATATATTTTGAATTATTTTAGGTCAAGGGAGAACAAAAGACACTCATGTGTGTTACTGGCCCTAAGAACCTGCTGATATTTTATTTTTTTTAATGTACTGTGATTGGACGGTTCAAAGGTGAACCGTCCCCCCTCCCCCATTGGAAGGGAGATCTGGAAAAAAACCTTAGAGCAGTTTGAAACGAAACCGCTTAAGGACAGGAGGTTGTTTCCCTCTCCCTGCTGAAAAGCAGGCAGCATTTGCCCATAACTGAAGGATGCATGGGTAACAAAGTTGCTGGGAGCAAATTTCCCCTTCAGAGAAAGTTTTGAGAAGTCCTCTTGAAGAATCCCCAGAAAAGAAAGTTTGAAAAGAAGTCCATAAGTGGAGTTTGGAGCCAAAGCCATTTGAGAAGGAGCAAGCACGTGCGTTTTCAAAAAGTGTTTTACCACGTGTTTAAGTAAATTTTCACCTTCTAGCGGCCATAAAAGAAAGGCATAATTTCCAGGCAGATGGGAAGAAAATAAGTGAAGAAAGAAGGGAGTTTGGTCACCAAGAAGAGAACCTTGTACACATGAGAGAAACGAAAAAAGATAAAAACTTTTGAATCTTGAAAGAACTGAAAGTGTACTGAAGAGCTAAGGTTTTCTCCCCCTTTTTTTTATTATCATTGACACAGCAGTGGGGGGCGCGCATTTCTTTTTTCTTTTTTGGTGCATTGTAATTTTTAAGTTTGTTTACTGCTATGTTTTTTTTTACATTGTGTTACTCAGCAAAAAGGGACGAATTTTTGCAAGAACCCTTATTTAGCTGGTTAGAAATAAATATTTTTTCTTTGTAATTGAATCTGATTTGCATTTTTTTCTTTATTTTTCATTATTAATTCAGGCAATAGTGAAAATACTGTTGCAGCAGAATTTATTTTCTGAAAGAAAAGAAAATTTCCGAATATATATATATATATATATATATATATATATATTGTGGTGAACAGACGCGTAGAAGCAAGCGAGCCAGAGTGGCTTGCATCTGGTGCATAGGAAAATAAGGGTCTTACCTTAATGTGCAGCATGTGACATCAGCAAGTTTGCTCCATGAAAATGGCATTACTCTCTCATCTAGCAATTCTAGCAGTATGTGCAGTAATGGGGTTTTTGTACAGTTTGGCATGCTTCCACCAATAGCAAGTCGTGTGCTGATTGGTCAGACTGGAGGAGGCAATTTGCCTGGGTAACTGAGAATAAAAGCCAAGAACTGATTGGTTGGTCGACCAGGATGTTGGCCTAAAAAGAGGGCTGAAGCAGCGAAAATGAGAGAGAATGACGGCTATACGTAGTGACGTGTTCAGAAAGCAAGGACGGTGAATTGAACCAGCGGTATTTTGATTTGTACAAGTGACATTGTAGCAATACAGACTTATTTAAACAACACACACTTATTTATATATATATATATATATAATTTCACCCCAAGTAAGGCACAAGTGAAAAGAGAAGTGAAAGAGAATGAGAAAAACCGGAAACCCAATCCTAAACAGAAACAAGTGATAAACCTTTACTCCTGTTCAAAAGATGAGGAAGGAGTGTGTATATGTGGAAGGACGTTTGCTGGCCTCTCATATTTGAGGCTGCACATCAGGCATATTTGTATTTGTTCAACACCCTCAAAGCCTATCTGTGATTTATACTGCAACTATGCTGAGCAGACCTTAGTTACAGTTTCTGGGAGAGAGTGCATTATCTAGCATGATCAACAGTCTAAACAAGGCAAGCACACTGAAACCCTCCGTCATGATGACTTGTGACATCATGCTAGCACAACCACTGACATCTACCCAAGCGTTCCATCTACATTATTTCACTCACAAGGCTTGGGTCAACCTATGGTATGGTTTTCAGGCACTCTCCAAACTGGCCACATGCTGTGATCACCTCCTCCAGACAAATAACATAAAAAAAATCACCTTCCTTATAAATAGACTGGGTCTCATAGTCAGAGAGAAAAATATTCTAACCACATGGCCACAATATGTATTTTTTATCGACTCTCCCGTCGAATTCGACACATGAGGGTCAAGCAGATCAGTTGCTAGAAACTGAGAACCAGATGCCGACACATGAGATTTGATTATAGTGGTGAAGATTTCGTGCAATGCCATCCACACTTTTTGGAGGGACGAATACAGAGACCTGGTGCACCGAGTGCCACAAGGTCCCCAAACGACCCTCCGCAGGTTTTGAATTCAGAGTTGTCCTTCGCCTAGACCAGTTGCCATCCAAGGCTATAGAACCAAGTCTGTCCTGCTATTTACCCATAGTTGGAGGGAGAAGAAGAGGATTCACACCTTTCCCAAGAGTATTAGCACGTAAGTGAATGTAATGGATTTGACTGGAATTCGAACTCGGCTCTCCGATTCCTCAATCCAAGCCGTTATCCATTATTTCACCGTGCCTCTCTTAAATATATATATATATATATATATATATATATATATATATATACACACACACACACTGTTTATATTCAGACTGTTGTTCTCATCTTTGTTATTGTTAGTACAACGTTTTGGTCACTGTGACATCTGGCCTTCTTCAGGTGTTTATCGATATGGGTAAGCAACAGGAAATTCTGAATTGAAACCTTCTTTTTTTAATCTACATGGGTAGACTGTTCTCATACCAACATAAACAGTGCAAATAGTGATAAATTCTCATCCCAGAAATTCAGACTGCAACTGCTCTGAAAATCTTTTTCCCTTGGTGCCCGACGACATGAATTTAAGCGTGCTTCTAGATTGGCATCTAGGTCCCACCCTTTTACTGCTGAAATAGCTAAATGCAACCAACACTTCTACTCCAACAGTTTTTTTCTTACACTTCCCACCAGTGGAACTCCCTTCCATTTCCTTGCTCCCCTGATAACTACACACTTCAAAACTTTAATGGCAATGTCCATCACCATCTTCTGGCCTCTTGAATCTCACTCATTGTCCTTTCCTCAATCCTTTCCATTCTGTCTTCTCTTTCACTTTCACTCCCTGTAACTCTTTGCGTTTTAGTGGCATTATTGCATTGCTTGGGGTGAAATGATTAAAAAAATCTTCATATCTTGTAAATTTAAAATGATAATAATTGTGATACTTTTTGTACACAAATTTCAATTTGAAGCTGGGAGCTTTGATTACTGTCAATATAAGTTGGAAATCTATGAGATTCTGGATACGTCCGGTTTTTCCAATAGATTTCCATTTGTTACATGAAATTTAATTCGATAATTTGTGTTTTAATTTATTTATGTGTGTATTATTAAATTTTATGGTCTGATATTTCATTTTATTGATTACCTATGGTTTCTGTGAAGATTCTATTCAATGAATTTGATTTTCTTTACAAAAAGAATTGCTGCTGGTGTTTCAAATCAGTGGCAGAGGATTTTAAAATATTTACACTAGAATCTCATTTTTATCACTCAACTTTTTGGAAGTTCACTCTGTGTGTGTGTATATATATATATATATATATATATATATATATATATATATATATATATATTTATATATATATATATATATATATATATTTACTTTATTTTAGGATATTACATAAAAACATGTAAAAAAAATGCTACAGAAATGCAATCATGTTTCAATGCATCTCATCAGACGTTAGTAAATAATAATTATTTACTAATGCCTGATGAGATATGTTAATACACATCGAAACATGATTGCATTTTTGTAGTGTTTTTTACATGTTTTTGATGTAATATCCTAAAATAAAGAATATTGCTCTACTTTTGTATTGAGCTCTCTTTTCTATTGAATGTTAAGAATATTGGAATTGTACTCCATTCGTTCTCATTTGACATGGAGATATATATATATATATATATATATAGAGAGAGAGAGAGAGAGAGATTCATTCCTCTAGTTCACTGCTACCAACAAACAAAAAACTATTTTTCTCCTGATGATGGCCATGTTAGCCGAAACTAGTCGAGGAATCTAAATGAAAATAATAATAATAAAAATGAAGGAATATTAATACACAACCCAGTGTGTCTGAAGATTTTAATATTTTTTATTGTTCAAAATATATATATATATATATATATATAATCAATTCATTCCAAGCAAGGTGATAATGGCACTAAGATCCAAGGGCCTACTAGGAGTGAAAGAGAATGAAAAGACTTTAGAAATAACTGGAAACTCAATCTGAAACAGGAAAGAAGGGATAAACCTCTACTTCGGTTCTAAAAGACCTGGGCTGGGGAGTGTGAGCTGGATGATAGACAAACCTATCTATTTTGATATAAATTGTATTTAATTATTACAAATCAATGGCTAATTTGCTGAGAATGTTTTGAAATATTGTTAGGACTTTTAATACTCTAAAATAAAAATAATAAACAAATTTAAAAAAAATAAAAATAAAATAGCAAAATTCAGAAAAATTCTAAAAATTTTTAGTTTTTAATAACGACTTTGAAGTCATTAAACATAATGGATATTTTATGAGCAAATAAAAAGCAATAAATTTTTTAAAAGATGACCTGCTTTTAAATTATTTTCACTTGTATTTTAATGTCTTGTTTGTCTTATTTTTACTTGAAAATTTTATCAAAATAATACTTAAATGCTATGCAGTTCTCTTTTGCGTGTTGAATTTGAATCTTACTACATGCTAGGGCAGCTACCTAAGGTGCATTTGTGTTTGTTCAACAACCACAGAGCCCACCTGTTGTTTATAATTATTTTTGTGATGTCAATGAATAGTTGTTACCAATTTTGTAATTTCAATGAGTATTTGTTGTCACTTTCATAATGCTAATGGTAGTAGAGACTTTGTAATCGCAGATATAACTATAGTACACCGTTGAACAATGCTGGTGTCAGACGCCTTCCAGTATCACTCACAGTAATAGAACTTGCTCTATAATACTCACTTGAGCAGTAATCTGTATAGTGATCTGAATAGAGAAATAGTATAGGGAATAGAGTAGAGAATAGCAGTCCGTATAGTAATAGAGGATAGAGTAGAAATGGTGATCTGAATAGTAATAGAGGATAGAATAGAGATAACGATCAATTAGACACATGCTACTTCCCATATACATGTTTCCTCTATGGTCAGGTGGTCTACTTAATTCAATAATGGGATCGCCTGTGTTTGCTCACTGGTGATCTATGTTCAAACTCAAGTGTTGGCAGTGACACTTTATTCCTGTATAACAGGTTTATACTGCAACTATGTTGAGCGTATCTTAGTTTCAGTTTCTGGGAGACAGTGCATTATCTAGCATGATCAACAGTCTGAATGTCTTGTGACTTCATGCTAGCATATCCATCTTCAGTTCTCAAAGGGTTTGATGTACCCAGTTTCACTCACAAGGCTTGGGTCAACCCAATGTATGGTTTCCAGGCACTTTCCAAAGGTGCCGCATGCTGGGATTGAACCCACTCCAGTCTGATAACATCAGGAAGTCACCTTCCTGACAAATCTACCATGGTGAGATTCAAACCCGGGTCTCATGGTCAGAAAGCGAGTGTTCTACCCACTTTGTCACATGCCCGAATCTTCCTAATGGCTATATTACTAGAAATGGTTAACAAAGGCTAGGCACCCATGTCTTGCAAATGTTATCACTTAAAATTATATTCTACCATTAATATAACTTTAATGTAATTAAAGATGCTTAAATTGATTGCTTAACAAAAATGTTTTTCTTTTTCCTTATGTGTCGAGTCCCCTCAGAACATAGGCAATCATGGCTCTCCACAATTTCCTGTCCTTCGGAGCTCTTAATAAATTTTGTCTTTTTGTTATTTCCGCTAAACCCTTTTCTGCCATCTATTTACTCAAGCTTACTATGTTATGCTTTATTTTCCTCTCTTACTTTTACCTTCAGTCTGTGATGTGAGTAACGGATAATGTTTTTAGTATATTTTAAAAGGAATACTTACTTCAATTCATAAATTTTTAAACATCATTAAAGTCAAGATTCAGTATTTTTTAAAGTTAGACTATTTCAGATAAATATTTAAAAGATTTATGAAACAAATGGCAACATTTTTAATGTTGTATTTTTTAAAATATGCTAGTATCGAGAATTAACTTTCCAGATGTTTGACAAAATGTAGCAAACAAAGTACAACTGTTTGGGTTACCAATTGTACTCTGTCTTCTTTTCCGTCATAGTGGGTAAGACTACCACAAAACTCTACACACAAAGCACAACCATTCAAGTCATCAGCCTCTGCCGCCCCACTCAGGATCTCTTGTTCATGCTCATTTTATTGAGTGGCTGAGGCTGGGAAATTTGTATAAACCACAAATTTGTCTCACAAAATCTTTGAGCTATGAGATCAAGTTGTTCTTCAATTATAGCTTTCAGACTGGCCATGTTTTCTATCATGTATTTTGGACACAAGACGCATACGGGCATGTCTTGTTCCAGAAGCTAAGACATTTTCCCTTCTACAGCCCTCATCTTTGTTATTGTTATCACAACGTTTCAACCATTGTGCCCTTCGGCCTTCATCAGGTATATAGTGATCTACAGGGAATTCTGAACGGAACCCTTTATTTAATCTATGAGTGCACACTGTTCTCATTCTAGGGATTTCTTGTACAGTTCTTATTTTTAGTACTGCTCAATTATTGCTTTCTTTTTTCCACTGAGCCAAAATACACACTGCCCAGCCCAGCCCAGGGATTGAACTCACAATCACTATATCAGCAAATTCACAAATCACTAGGCCATTATCTTGTTGGTTCAGTTCAGAATCCCCTGTCAACCGATATACACCCGAGGAAGGCTGTAGGGCACAGTGGCTGAAACATTGTGATAACAACAACAAAGATGAGGACAATAGTCTGAATATAAATAATGTAAATAATGATGACTCTTCATTCCAGAAATTCAAATACATTTGCTTTGCAAATTGTTGTCTAAATATTCAAGAGATTTATATTTTTGCAATAATTCAACAGCTGGAGTTATTGGTTTTATGAAACTGATGATCAAGAATTCTTTTTACATTTGTTTTTTTACATTATTTATATTTGGACTATTGTCCTTATAACAAAAAAGGTACAACTGTTTGGAGTACTAGTTGTACCGTGTCTTCTTTTAAATTACAATCAGTAAGACTACCGTGAAACTCTACACACAGAGCACGACCATTCAACTCATTGACCTCTGCTGCCTCTCTCATGTTTTCTCACGCATGTTCATTTTTTTGAGTGGCCGAGGCTCGAGAATTTGCATAAACCACAAATTTGTTTCACAAAATCTCTGAGCTACAAGTTATTAAAATGTAGCTTTTGGATTGGCCATTTTTTCTTTCATGTATTTTGCAAGCAAGACATGTCCAAAGGAATTTTGTTCCCGAAGGTAATCTGTTTTTTCTTCTACACAAAATAATACATATAATTTTTTTGTATTTGATCTAGTTAAACTATTCATCAGAATTATTTTGAAGAGAAAATATATATATATATATATATATATATACACACACACACACACACACACACACACACACACACAAAAGTACAAGTCCCCCTACTCATTATGAGGAAAATATGAAAATTTGTTAAATCCATCTCACAATTTTAAACATAATGATCACATCATTCAATGAATGATTAGTAGGTTAATACTTTATTAAATTTATTAGTGAAGAGATCTCGCCATTAATTACATTAACATTACTGATTAATTATTTGTATGATTACTGCTTTATAATATGTATACTGCACTATTTAATACATATACATATATATAGAGAGAGAGAGAGAGAAAAATAGTATAACAAAATAGAAAAAAGTTTTTGTGACACATTTCATGAAATGTCGCAAAAACATTTTTTACAATTTGTCATACTATTTTTCTAAACACTGTTGATATATAAAATTATATATTGTTATATCATATATATATTTATATATATATATATATTTGTCATCCACAGACAGACTGTTTCGCTGTTTCACAGCTCATCAGTGTGGCTAGATGTCCGGTTGCCTCTAGCTAGGTTCGAAACCCGACTGAATTTACGTCAGTCTGAACTTCTCCCACTAAGCTGTCAGCATAGGGTACGGGATGAAGGTGAATTTTAGCGTGTTTATTTTTAGATTCAGATAAACACACAGTGACTCAGTTCTGTCGAAAAGTGAACATTGAAGTCAATACTCAGAGGCAGCAGACTGTTCTGTGCTAAATGTAATTGTCAGGCCTGATGATTGTGTTTAGCATGAAACAGTTTGTTGCCTCTGAGTGTTGTCTTCAATGATAACTTTTATATTTACATACGCTCTATCTCTTTATCCCATAAATATAGCATACCCTAAAACTATATTTCTTCATATATATATATATATATATATTATATCTTTTGTAGTAATATGAATATAATATTGAAATTTAGGGTAACTTTATTTGGAGGTGAGAGGGGCAATATCTCTTGTCAACCACTGTAAGGTATTTGAACAGACACCCAGTGTGACAAAATTTGTTACAACACCATCATAATATGCTAATGTCACTCCTGATGTAACCAAATTGGATTCATGAAGACAATACTTTTGACCACTTCCTGCATGTGGACATTGGCCAGATGAAAATTTATTGTTGGCATTGAGTGGGCAATTGATATTCCCTTCTGCTTGGCATCCCACATTGACCATTTTCTGCCTGATTTCCCAACCGAAGAGGAAGCCATGTGTAAGGATATGCATCTTGCTGCTTCAGTTAGTGCTGCATCACTGTTCTTGCTCCGCAGTAGAGCCAGGGAATCTCTTTCCTGGAAAGTTCAATGAATGGATACTAATGTTTGTCACTGCTGAATGGACTGTTCTAAATTAATGTCTTTGGTCAGAATTATTATCTTCATTGAATCTTATTCAAGGACAGATGATTATTATTATGGGTAATACTAATTCTTGATGAATAACTATTTTGAACTTTTTGTCACCACATAAAGTAGAACAAATCACAAATCCATGTTCTATTTGCTACACTTAAAACTGAGCTATTTTCGAGGAAAGGGGATGTGGAGAATTTGACACTCATCGGACATAAGGCAAAAGAGAAAAGAACAATGAGCAACCTACCAAACAAGGAGCAATAATGAAAATACAAACTTTACTAAAAGCTACAAAGGAGAGTTAATTGTGGAGAGTCACGACTGCAATGATGAAGAGGAACAAATCAGCATGATCAGATGACATTGTAATGAAGATACTGACAGTCTTAAACTATTTAGAAATTGATAAAGTTAACTCAGTGATTAAATATACAACAATGGTGAAATACTTGAAGACCAGTAGCTCATTTTTCATCATATAAATAAAAATAAGTGGTTTTTTTTCAATTCAGTAGAAAGTAGTAAAGGAAAGTGAGAAATAACAACTAAGCATAAAATTGAAGACACGGAAATCAAGCAAGTACAAAAATTTAAATATTGAGGAAGCGAAACTGAAATCAGAAGGTGCTTTGGAATAGCAAAAGATGACTTCCAAAAGTTAAGCAAAGTATTAGGAAACAGGAAAATTTTGTTAGAAACAAAGAAAAGATTTCTAAACTGTTATGTAATGCTAGTCCTCCTATATGCCAGTGAATGTTGGACAATCTCCTCACAGATGAAAAAGATACATGAAATGATAGAAATATTGATCTACAGAAGGATGCTGAGAAACCATGGACTGAACTGATGAGCAATGATGATATTTTAAGGAAATTGGAAACAAAAGGACACAGAAATCAGAAAGAAACAATTGATATTTCTAATACATGTAAAGCAGAAAGAGGGCTTGGAAAATTTGACACTCACTGGACATATTGAGGGCAAGAGGGGCAGAGGAAAGCAGCAAATAACCCCTACCTAACGAGTTAATGTAAATGGTTTGTGGAACAATTTAAACTTTTTAATATATTCCAACCAAGATTTTTATTTTAGAAGTCCTGTTTTATTCCCGAGTAAAGTACGCTCTTGCCTTTTACAGACAGTGTAGACCTATGCATATGACACACTGTTGATAGCAGACACCGAAAGGAAAATACAGAATAAGTAAAAACGATGCAAAATCAACAGAGGATCACAAGAATTCTGAAGTGTCGATATGCCTCCCCATATACAGGTTAGCAAGCAGCGGCGTCAACGTGTGACATGCGTTCTTGTGATGCCATCCCTCCTGCTGTCTCTTAGAATCCAAATTGCCACACTTAATAAATGAAATAACAAAAAAAGAATGGTCCACTTCACTGATACCATTTTATGTAGTAGTGTTGGGAACCAGAGATGACACAGAACGCAATAGCTTCATGTCTCACACCTCTCGCCTGTGGAACTCCCTTCCTTATTCCTGTTTCCCTGACAAATACAATCTCCAACTATTTAAGTGTAACGTCAATCGACATCTCCAGTTGCCTTGATCTATCCACTTCCCTTCCCCACATTCTTTCACCTTTCATTCCTATCGGCTCTCGCTCCAAATCTTCTGTAACCCCCTTGCCTTGATCGATCCACTATCTTTCTCCACATCCTCTCCTTTACCACTCCTATCTGCTCTTCTGCCAAACCTTCTGTAACCCCTTGCATGCTAGTGGCTTCCAGCCTTGCTTGGGGTGATAAGCTTAAAAAAAAAAAAAATGTAACTAATTCATGGATCATATTTTCGTTTTCACAAACCACGAGAAAAAATATGAGAAATTTGTCTTGTATCAGTTTAAGCTCTTTAAAATATTCCGACAAAGATTTTTTTAGAAGTCTTGTTGTATTCCTGGGTAAAGTTCACTTTTGCCTTTTACAGACAGTGTAGTCCTATGCATATGACAAAGTGTTGATAGTAGACATGGAAAGGAAAGTAGAGAATATCCTACAGAATGTAGTAAAAGAAAGCGAGAAGAAAGGACTAAATATCAATTATAAAGAGACAGAATGATTGGTTGTTAGCGAAAGAGACAAGCCAAGATATGAAGTATTAAATGGAGATGACAAATCAAGCAACTAAAAAATTTAAACAAATAAATTTAAATGAAAATCTAAAGGCATGTTAGAACAGAGAAAGATGCCTTCCAAAACAATGTATTAAGAAACCAGAAAACAGCCCTAAAATATTTGGAAGTTAATGAAGTTACCTAAGTGATGAAATATACAACAATGGTGAAATACTTGAAGACCAGTAGCTCATACTTCATATATATAAAAAAATAAGTTTTTTTCAATTCGGTTGAAAGTACACTATTTACATTATTCAGACTATTGTCGTCATCTTTGTCACCATATTTATTACAATGTTTCGGCTGTTGTACGCTCAGGCTTTCATCAGGTGGTTTGAATCTCAAACTGAACCCATTATTTTGCTCACTGGGGTAGACTGTTCTAGTTCCATTAGGATGTCAGTTATCAGTTATCTCCTGTTAATTCCTCTCTCCAAGTTCTCCACCGCCTTGACCAGGTATTAAACTCACACTCTTTGGGTCCTGTCACTGGATCTAACTAATGCCTTTATCCACTGTGTCCTTGAAAACTTAAGGAATCAGCACATATGCTAGGCCACAAAAATCTCCTTAGCTGACCAAGCATAGAAATGAATACAATATGGGAACCAGTAATAAGGAGTGCCAGAGAAAAGCGATAATAACAACAAAAATTGCAATATGAGCTCTGGTAAAAACATGATTTGATAACAGCAAAAATTGCAATATGAGCACTGGTAAAAATGGTTTGTGAAGACATTAGGTTTATAATACTCAGAAATTCATACACAGATGACCTCAAGGACACATGGCACAGTGGATAAAGGCATTAGTTAGATCCAGTGATTGGTTAAGGCAGTGGAGAAATTGGAAAGGGAATTAAGCAGGAGATAACTGACATCCATTAGGCATGGCACGTGGAACTAGAACAGTCTATCCCAGTGAGCAAAATAGTGTTCAGTTCAACATTCTGACCATCTGAAGAAGGCCGGAGCATTGTAATAAATATGGCAACAAAGATGAGGACAATAGTCCGAATAATGTAAATAGTGTACATAATACCTCGTCTCAGAAATATAGACAGATACTGAAGGATCAGTACAGATCTGATACTCCGAAAACATGGAAACAAATTGAAAAATCCTACCAGGAACTGGCACGAATATCGAACCATCTAACATTTCTACACTGATGCAGAGATCTACAACTCATCCCTTCAGGCTTTGCACCAAGACTTCCCATCAATTAAATTCACCCTCGTCTGAGAGAGAATCCAGTAAAATGGCTGACAAAGGCAATGCAACTGTAGTGATGGACAAATCAGATTATACAAGAAAGCTGGAAAACCTCATTAGCAATGGTAGCTACAGCAAAGTAAAAAAGGATCCTACAATGAAAACGGAACACAATCTGTCACAGATACTAATCAAGAACAAGGATTACTTTGCACCTAAGATGTATAGTCAGTTATCGCAGCATTACACCAAGTTACCTCACATATACAGTCTCCCTAAGATTCACCAAGACAGTATTCTGCTCAGGCCGATTGTTTTTGTAAAATCACCTCAACAATATCTTGAATATATATATATATATATATATATATATATATATATATATTTGTACTTTATCTGCTTCTTACTTTTACTTTCTGTTTTCTCTGTGAATAAGTTGAAATTTTAAATCACACCAGTCTTTCACACATGGAGAAATATGCCTTTTTATATCATTACTTTCAGCAAATAGTAAGAAAACACATTTTGGAATTAAGCACCTCATCTTATCACTATTTTTCTCTCTTTATTTAAAACTGGTTTGTGCCTATATTTCTGAGATGAGCTATTGTAACTATTTACATTGTCCAGACTGTTATCCTCATCTTTGTTGCCATATTCACGATGCTTCACCCATTGTTCACTCTGTCCTTCTTCAGGATCTGTCTATATATCTGAGATGATGTATTGTAACTGTTTACACTATTTCCAGACTGTTTTCCTCATCCTTATTGTATATTCTAAACCACAAATATCTCCTAAGCTGGCCAAGCATAGACAGGAATACAATATAGGGACCAGTAATAACAACAACAAAACTTTGATAGGTTTATATGTTCCCAAAATTCGTTCAAGAACATAGGCCCAGTTGAAGTAATCCAGTCACTTGACTGAAAGAGATGTGAACTCAATACCTGGCTGCAGCAGAGGTGAAGAAAAACTTGGAGAGTCATTAAAGGGAAATAACTGAAAGTGAGATATCAAGAAAAGGCAAGGCATGTTGCCATATATGATCTGGTGTCCCCTGCTGTTCATCTTGAGGTTCTCAAAAAAATCCAAAGACGGATATGCAATGTTATAGGTCCTGACCTGGCATCTCGACTCTAGTCACTTTCTCACAGATGTGATGTGGCTTCCCTCTGACTTTTCTACAAATATTTTCATGGCAAACGCTCTGACGAGCTATTTTCACCGGTACTCTAACTGCATGAATTTAAGCGTGCTACTAGGCTGGCATATCAGTCCCACTCTTTCACTGCTGAAACACTTAAATGTAACTGCCTCTTCTACTCTAACAGCTTCTTCTCTCACACTTCTCAACAGTGGAACTCTCTTCCTCTTACTTGCTTCCCTGATAGCTATAATCTTCAAATATTCAAATGTAATGTCAATCGACATCTTCTAATGCCTTGACCTTGATCCCTGTCCTTCTCTTTATCCATTTCTCAACCCACCCACCCTCTTTCACTCTCCTTAACTTCTTGCATGCTAGTGACACTTCTGCTTTGCTTGGGCTGAAATGCTTAAAAATAAAGATGTGGAACAAGAACAATCTACCCCAGTGAATCAATAAAATGTTTAGTTTGAAATTCCAAAGTATATCTCCTAAAAAAGGCCAAAGGGTACAATGAAATGTCATGAAAATGACAATAAAGATAAGGACAACAGTTCAAACAATGTAAATAGTATAAATAGTTGGTTGTTTATGCAACTTATGATATCACAGGTAGGATTTAAGAAACACATATGTAAAATAAAATTTAAAAAATTTTCATTCATTTAATGATTACAGATATAACACAAAAATGCTAACATAAAATAATCCTGTGGTGATATGCAGTGTGTTAGATCATGATGGCTACTTGTTGGTTTTATAACAGGAAAAAAGATTAGGTGATTTATACCAATTTGTTAGGCTGAAGATAAGACCAAACCATGGAGAAATTTGAATGGATATATAGAGAGAAAGTACATGATGTGAAAAGATACTTTAACTAATCGTAGTTGATTTGAATTAAACTTAAAAACTTAATTTACAGACCTGATAAGAGTTATTAAAAAAGAACTTTATAATATTCACCTCAATGACACAAAAATGCGAGCTGAAATCTTGACCAAACCAGTTGACTGATAAATGTTAGTCTGCATAATTTAACTACTACCTTGACCTCCTTTGATGCAAGCCAGCAGTGAAAAGTAGAATGATCTACTAATGACAAAAACAACTGCAAAAATTAATATTTCATAATTAGTATGCACCATTTCTAGCCATTGATGGGACCCTTAAAGGCCTGTTAATGAAGTGTGGATAGTCTGTATGGAGCCTGTCCTAAAGTAGATGCCACTAAGAAAATATATACTACAAGACTCAAGAGTAGAGACAGTTTATACAGCATTTACCAAACTTGTAAATAAAGACACCTTTTGAAACTTCCACTAGATTACCTTTTCAGGGTTAGAGAGAAGGCATGTAACAGATTTTTATACATTGTTAACATGTTTTCTTTCTAGAAAAGAAAAACTTTTACCTAGCCATCTTTATTTCTTATAAATATGTTTTATCATTCTAATTATTATTTGGGTCTAATTTTGTATTGATGGAAGATGATATAAAGGCTTTCCGCTAACATTTGATAGACCCAACAGAATCAATATATGCATATATAACATATAAAACATTGCATATAAGTAATTGAAATGAAATTGTTCTGCTGAATATTATAACACTTTGTTCAAAGTTTATTTTGTCTTATAAATTCAACTTTGATTGACCAAAACCATTGGCTACGGTGACCCCACAACATGAACAATTAAAATCTTTTTAAAACAACACCATCTGATTGTACCAATTATGTTACCGACACTTCTTTAACATAAAATATTATAGAGATTTTTAAAAATAATATGACTTGACCATCGTTAAGAGATTGAACTTTTATTATCTTGAGAAATGTGAACAAATAGTAATATCTTGTATGGCTGATGACTTGCAGATACTCAATAAAACTAATGGGTTATAATAAATATAACTTACTGACAAATCCCCCACCCTGTGTAGACAGTCTCCATGAAATCACCAGCACCAATAAAATCCAACATGCATGCTTAGTTCACCATAATTGAGGCTCAATTCAATATTGATCAGATTTAAGTTCCTTGTACAATGGTTTATTATACTATAGCCAAACTTGCCTCCGAAATTCCTCAGTAAATGCCATAAATGGTTGTGACAATCTTAAAGAAGCTGTAATAATAGTTTGAATTGAGCTACCATTATGGGGAATCAAGTCCTGGGTATGACGATAAACTACATCTTCATCCAGATAATAAACTACGTCCAGCAGCAAGGCCTCTGATCAGGAGGTTTTGAGGAGCGTGGAACCACCTCTTAATTGCTGGTGTTCCCAGGTTCACCCTGACCCAGGGTGGTAGCACCTGTTAGGGTCCCAGCTATGGGCAAATAATTAACACCCAAACTTGTGTAAAAATAAGTTTTAATACTAGAAATACTTTGTAATAAAACAAGTTATTACCAGCAATAATTTTTAAAGGAAAAACTTAAAAAAAAAATATACCAGCAGTGCAAACAGCTATACATTCTTTGGAAAAAATATGACCAGCTATAGATTTCTTCAAGGAAAAATATTCCCAGAAACAGATTTTTGAAGAAAAACATTACCAGCAATAACAATTTTCTCGGCATTAAATAACTCATTGAAGTTGATATGCCACAAACCAAACCAAACATGTGGAATTCTATGAGCACTAGTGACTTCATAGATAGAGAGATTACTCTTTGTTCTCACCAGGTGTAATTAAATTATTGTATTTTTTAAAATTTTATTTATTGATTAGATATTAGTTAATTAAGTTTTTGGTAGTTGATTTGATACCTTGATTGCAAACACTGTTTTCCAAATATCCAAGTTCTTGAATATTTAATATACACTTATAAAGCTGTGGGATTATTCCAATTGTTTATCAAAGAATTTTTACCAACAAGTGCTAAATGGCGTTGGCCATGAAGTATTTAAGAAAAAGACACGAAGCTGACTTGTTGAATTGTTGTTAATTGCTCTTTTTTTTTGGCATAAATTCATAAAAAAAAACCTTGTCCAAATGATTCAATGTCAATTGATTGATGGGAACACACTGAAGATGTAGGAATGATAAATGTTAAAATTACTGGCATCGGATGTGTCTAGACACACAGCTCACAGTTGATCTCATTTGGGTAGTTCTGGGTAAGATGATAAATTACATCTGGCAGCAAGGAGATTGGAGTTTTTCTGGAGTGTGGAACCGCCTCTTAAATGCTGTTATTCCCAGTTCCACCCTAACCGAAGGAAGTAGCACCTGTTAGGGTCCCAGCTATGGGTGAATAGTGAACTCCCAAACAAAAACAAAACACAATGAAATTATAAAAATATATTTGTATAGTGACATTTCAAAAGAAGGTAATCCGACACCTATAATGAGAATAGTTGATTGCTGAAAATTTGTGACTGTTCACTTTCAAAACATGTTTGATTTGGCATCTGCTCTGCCACACACCTATTCATACTCAGGTTTTCATTAGTTCTAGTTAACAAAAGAAAAAAACCCTGAAAATTACAAATGATAATTTATTAACTGTAAAGGGTTACATAAACAATAGAATATTGTTACTAAAAAATGAAGAAGAAAGAAGAAAACATTTAAGCTAGTAAATAGTTTGCGTATGTCTAGTCTGTGTAGGAGAAAGTCGTAGAAACAATGAAGTGAAAGGTGCATATGTACGTGTTGTTCATGCCTTTTCCAAAAGGGAATGCATTCTTCCATGAGAGACTTACATGTTGACATGTAAGTGGAAAAGTAAGAAAAGAATAACAAAATTTTATTACAGAGTATTTATAGTGCTGGAGAGCGTCCCCTAGTAGCGGTTTTGAGAATTAGGAGGAGGTAACCCAACATAAGAATGATAAATGTGAAAATTCACAGCTCGCAGTTGATTTTATTTGGGTAGTTCTGGGTATGATGAGAAACTACATCTGGCAGCAAGATTAGGAGGTTGGAGGTTTTCAGGAGTGTGGAACCACCTCTTAAATGCTGTTATTCCCAGTTCCACCCTAACCAGAGGAAGGAGCACCTGTTAGGGTCCCAGCTATGGGCAAATAGTGAATACTTAAACAAAAACAAAAGCCTATGAAAGTATAAAAATATATTTTTATCATAAAAACTACAGACAATACATTTTATAGCAAACTTACCTACAATACATTTTATCTAGAGTTTAAACCATAAAACTATGTTCAAAATATTTAGATTTTGGTATTAAATCACTCGGTGTTTGCTATGTCACTAAAAATCAACCAAACAATCTACATGAACATTGTCATGCCATTAATCCTTATAATATCCTACAATTTCTTAAAACAAACAGTATTCCGAAATATAAAGTCGACAAAACTACATCATACAACATATACATCACCACCTCTATTAATCATGACTACACAAACTTGTATATGCACAAAAGTTAAGTTTTATCTACCATGTAATCTATTGCGAAAGCAGAATAACATATTTTTATTACGTCAAAGCTCCCAAAAAATTAAATTATAGCATTAAATGACCCATAAAGAGTTGATATGCCATTAAACAAATAATCAAATTCATTTTTTTTTAACACTTTTGTTATCTTTTATTGCTATTTTCTTTTGAAGTTCTGTCATTGGATGCTGATAAAGCAAAATGTTTTGCTTGTAAATTCTCTTCCAATTCTACTCTTGACTCATCAAGAGGATCTTTGCCTGGTTTTCTGCCTAAAACCGAATTTCTACAATGTGATATGCATCCACGGTTTCCACTATCATCTCCAAAGTAAATCCCCACAAAGCATGCGGATAATGATATCTTTGCAATTGTCCTAAAGAATTGTGCCCTTGAGTTGTTTCTTTTTAAACTGTACAAGAAATGCCTTGTGCTTCTTGCATTCCAAATTGTTGGAAATCCTCTTCTGTTGTTCCTATTTTTAAGAACTTTCTGATCTCTCAAATTATTGTCCTATTATTTTTTTATCTATTTTGGCAAAGTACTCCAGGCTCTAATCAACTCCAAATTATTTAAGCACCCCACTTTGCATGGTTTTCTTTCAGACAAACAATATGTCTTTTGCTTTTTGAGGTCAGCCATTAATGTATTATGAGTTATTACTAAAAGATTCTGTCATGCTTTAGTTAAGAATGGCAAAGCATGTTCAAAGAAATACAAATAAAGGAATCCTGAAATATGAAAGAAAGACAACAAAAAAATGATATAAGTAAACTGACAATGTTTTAGTACTACTAAAATCAAAAATGTATCAATGTGTGTGGGGTTAATATATTTGAGATTGAGAGAGAGCAGAGATATAGTAAGTTATCAAAATTAAGTTCTACCATACTACTAGAAGTGCCATGTTTGTTTCTAAAGGTCCAAAGGAAGAAAGTATGTGTTTGAATTTGATGCTAATTTTATATTGGCACATCACATGACTACTTTAGTGACACATGGTTATATATTTAAGTGGAAATAATACTCTATTTTTTAACCCATGTTTTGTTTATCGATGTAGGTGTATGCATTTATGTGTTTTATATGTATGTCAATGTTATATAGACTTCAAGCACCAAATAGAAAACAGTAATGCAATATTGGCAGATCATATATCAGAAAGCATTGCTTTTAACACATTGGCTCCCAAGCCTCATTTCCCATGTTGCCCCAGGGTCCCAATACTATAGCTTAATTAATTTTGGTTCAAACAATATTATATTTTAACATTGTTTCATATATGAGGCAAGGATATCATAGGTAGTATTTATTACCCACAACCAACCAGCATGTTGTTTGGTACCCAAGTCCATTTTACAACCCAGAGTCCCACACAAATCATCTGTGGGTTGTTGGAAAATTCACAATTAATACTAACTCTTCTTTTTTATATTCAAAAATATTTTACATATTTTGGGGGAAAAAAATGTTCCTCGTGCACCATGATCTCATAAGCAATCAATCATAGCATCCCACTGCCAGTCATCCTCATAGAAAAGAAATTGGAGAACAACCCACTGAAGGTTTGTGTGGAACTTGCAGATATATCACCACGATACTCTGGTGGGTTATGTCGGAGCCAACACGTTAAGAGCCAATCCCACTTAGAAACGGACAAACAGTAACATCATTTTTCTATCATAATGAAATATCTAAGAAAATATGCATATATATAGATGTATATATAAATAAAAAGAAAGAACAGTAAGATATAAAATCCGGTGTTCTTATATTTTTTTTTTTACACAATAGTGCTCAATGTAAATTTACAGAGCATTAATATTATAAATTAATTGATTTAAAATATGTTTTTTTTCGCTAAACAGTGATAACCATGTTTCAAAAATGGAAGGTAAAACCTTCGAATTTAATTTTTTTATTAAGTTAAAGACATTAGTTCCATTTCCTTGTCAAGCGAATTATGGAGTCCAAAATTTGCTTAACGAGGAAATGAAATACATATATATATATATATATATATATATATATATATATATATATATATAGTTGCTGATTGTTGTGATTTTTCAGTCAAAATGGTGTGTGTGTATATATATATATATATATATATATATATATATATATATATATTTGAACAATAAAAATTATTAAAAAAATTGAAATCTTTAGACAAACTGGGTTGTAGATTAATATTCTTATGTTTTTATTATTATTATTTCATTTAGATTCCTCGACTAGTTTCGGCCAACATGGCCATCATCAGGAGAAAAAAATATTTCCATATATATAATATATATAATATAGAAAAAACAACTGAAAAGTTGCAAATTAAAAAAAAAATTGAATGTTTTTTTTTTGTGAAAGTATTTATTTATATTTTTATTTATATATATATATATATATATATATATATATATATTTTTTTTGAATTGGACAAAGTCCGACAATTTATTTAAAGACATTTAAATATATATATATATATATACATATATTTCAGATCGGCCCTGATCTTTCATCAGAAATGGCCATTATTATTATTATAATATATATATATATAGTCTTAAAGTGTGCTATATTTATGGGATAAAGTGCTCAATATCAGAGATAGAGCATGTGTAAATATAAAAGTGGACATGGAAGTCAGCACTTAGAGGCGACAGTCTGTTTCATGTTAGTGCAATCGCATTTGAGAAAAATGCTAGTCTGACACTGAGCAGTTACAAATTATGAAAGTTACTGTTGTAGAGGTGTTATAACTGAGTAAACAATTATAAATCTCTGTACATTTATATATACAAAAATACTTGTAAAATTGAGAAACAGCAAGACGTGGAAACAACAAAATTAATATTATTTATTATCTGATTGTTATTTGATGTTGGAGACATGAGAGACGGCAACACTGAGTAAAATTGAATTTGGGATCAAATGTCGATCAAACATGGATTGGAATCTGACAGAAAGATAAGATAAAAAATAAGTAAAATATATACAGTCTTTCCTGTATGTGTTTTTTTTATAGATATGTGTAATGACGGTCCAGTTAATTTAGTTGGAAAATACAGAAAGCGTTTGGGGGTTTTCTTATCTCAAATTTTTGTTGAGTGCTAGGAAATAAATGTTACTATTATGGCCTGAAAAAAGAAAAGAAGTCAAAATTTTCATTGAGGTACATGTTGACTGCCTGTCCATGTTGACTGCTTATCTGAGTGTCAGAATGTCAAATGTTTGTGTATGTAGAGGAGAATAGTGGGGGTTGGTTCTCATTGGTTTAGAATGATTGAATTAATGATAATTATAATTGTTATAATTATTTTATTGTAATTATTCTTGATGCAGTAATTAATTTTTATTTATTTATGTTTATGGACATGACACATGACAAGTATAATTAATTTTTTATTTATCTATTTCTTTATAGACATGACACTGTCAAGCATAAATCCACATAACAGAATTTGGATAGACAAATATTTTTTATGTCAAGATTTACCCCTGGTTTCAATAAGCACTCATACCAAATTTAAGGAATCATCCTGAGAAAGTCTTTTTATCAATTAAATCATCTTTTTTTTCTTCTTCTTTCTTCTTCTTCACTTTCGTTTTCTACTTCATCTTCTTTTTCTTCTCTTTTTCTTGTTTTTATTTCTTTTTCTTCCTCTTCTTTGTCTTTCTTTTTTTTTCTTCTCCTTCATCTTTTCTTTTTATTATTCTTCATCTTTTTTCTTTTTCCTCCTTCTTCTTTTTGCTTCTTCACATCTTTTTCTTCATCTTCTTTTTCTTCATCTTCTTTTTCTTGATCTTCTTTTTCTTGATCTTCTTTTTTCTTGATCTTCTTTTTTCTTCTTCATCTTCTTTTTCTTCATCTTCTTTTTCTTCATCTTCTTTTTCTTCATCTTCTTTTTCTTCTTCATCTTCTTTCTTTTTCTTCTTCATCTTCTTTCTTTTTCTTCTTCATCTTCTTTCTTTTTCTTCTTCATCTTCTTTCTTTTTCTTCTTCATCTTCTTTCTTTTTCTTTTTTTCTTCCTCTTCTTCTCCTTCATCTTTTCTTTTTATTATTCATCTTTTTCTTCATCTTTTTTCTTTTTCTTCATCTTTTCCTTCTTCTTTTTTCTTCTTTTTCTTTCTTCTTCACCTTTTTCTTCTTCTTCACCTTTTTCTTTTTCTTCTCCTTCATCTTTTCTTTTTATTTTTCATCTTTTTATTCTTCATCTTTTTATTCTTCATCTTTTTATTCTTCATCTTTTTATTCTTCATCTTTTTATTCATCTTTTTATTCTTCATCTTCTTATTTGTTCATCTTCTTTTTCTTCATCTTCTTTTTCTTCATCTTCTTTTTCTTCATCTTCTTTTTCTTCATCTTCTTTTTCTTCATCTTCTTTTTCTTCATCTTCTTATTTCTTCACCTTCTTTTTTTCTTTTGTTTTTTCTTCTTTTTCTTCTCCTTCATCTTTTCTTTTTATTCTTCTTCTTCTTGACTACATATGCGTATGAAGGAAAAATGTTGAAAATTTTAAATTTAATTTTTTTCTATTATCATGATGTGGGATATCTAATAACATAAATGATGGAAACATGACCAAAAAGAAACTGAAACCAGCTAGAATATATTCACAAAACACATTTAAAAAAAAAATTTAAATAAAAAATTCTCAGCCTCCCCTCTCCTTCATGCACATGTGTAGTTGCATCAATGTAAACTTTACTTTAGTCCGATGAAGTCCTAAAAGTGAAACGCATCCCAAAAACGTTTTTTTCCCTTAAATTTTCTAAAATGGAGATGGAATGAAAATTTTCCTCGGTATTTCTCTTTCTTTAATTGTTCATATCTGAGAGGGCCAACATCGATGGAAGAATAGAATAATTATGAATAGAAAAGAATGCTGAACTTGTGCCCCATAATGGAGTTGGGCTTGCATTTTTCCTACTGTATGAAAAGAAAAATATAGAAAGAAAGAAAAAAAAAGAAAAAAAAGAATCAAAATGCACAGAAAATAAAATAAAAACCACAACTGCTGTTCAAAAATCCTTCAAAAACTCTGAAGAAAATGACTACCAGGTTTGCTAAGTTTGCTGTTAAGTACCAGGTCGTTTTGATAGTGTAGGAGGCACAGTGGAGTAATGGATAGTGGCTCGGATTGAGGAATCGGAGAGCCGAGTTTGAATTCCAATGGAATCCATTAGATTCATTTCCATGCTAATACCCTTGGGAAAGGTGGGAATCCTCCTCTTCTCCCCCAGATATGGGTAAATAGCAGGACATACTGGGTTCTATAGCCTTGGATGGCAACTGGTATACAGCAGAAAGAAATGGCAACCTACTGCAGGAAAAACATCTGCCTCGTCAGTCATGTATCAAAAGATACATGATCGCATAAGCGTGTATCACACATGGCACATAATTGACTGATCTCAGCATGGGGTATTCGTTAGCAAGCTGTTGATTATTACTGCAGAACAAGCATTTTCCATCTTCACTGCTTACCGCAGAGTCATAAGCTAAGCTAAGCTTAGCAAATAACGACTGGTTATACTGATGATACCCTTACATGCTAATACCCTTGGGAAAGGTGTGAATCCTCTTCTCCCTCCAGCTATGGGTAAATAGTAGGGCAGACTGGGTTTTATAGACTTGGTTGGCAACTGGTCTAGGAAGGACAACTCTGAATTCAAACTCAGAGTGGAGCCCCGAAGGCAGATGGATGGCACTTTGTGCTACCTTCCAGCAACTCCTGCAGCCGCGTTGGTACCAAACTGTATTGGTTTATCCTTTCCTTTGGACTCTGCTAGCAAGGCCGAGAAGGGGGAACTAGACGTCTGGGCAGCCCTAGTTCACCATATATCCCGCCCAGTCTCGTAGTGCACCGTGCTACTCCATCGTCTCTCGAGACGGATGAATGCTGCCGCCGATACTGATGATAGCATAGTTGATTTTCGTCTCTTTTTATCTTTTTCGGTTTATATACATAGAAAAAGCAATTTCTGATAGCTTTAGAATAGGGGTCATCAGATTTTTTAAGTCATTGACCCATTCATGAAATCATTGCACTCTCATTGGCCTTTAGGCATATACTAAAAATATCAATAATAATAATCATTTATTTTTTATTATTTCATTCCAAGCAAGGCAATAATGCCACTAAGACACAAGGGTTTACAAGGAGTGAAGAAAAATGTATTTTAGGCCGAGTGACCAGAGACCCAGTCTTAAACAGGAAAAAAGGGATAAACCTGTACTCCTGTTCAAAAGGTAGGGTAGGGTAGGGGTGTGTACCAGGCAATAGGTAAACCTATCTACTCCTATTTAAAAGTAGATATTCCTTTACCCTTTTCCTTCAAAATGGAGGAGTATGAACCGGGCGATAGACAAACCTGTCTAATCCTATTTAAAAGTAGAAATTCCTTTACCCTCTTCCTTCAAAAGGCAGGCTAGCAGTGTCAACTGGATGACAGGCAAAGCCATCTACTCCTATTTAAAAGTAGAAATTGTTTTACGCCCTTCCTTCAAAAGGTAGGGGAGGAGTGTGAACCTGGCGATAGGCACACCTATGTACTATTTAAAAATAGAAACTCCTTTACCCTCTTCTTTCAAAAGTCAGGGGAGGATCGTGAACAGGGCGATAGACCTATCTACTCCTTTTTAAAAGTAGAAATTCCTTTACTCTTTTCCTTCAAAAGGCAGGAGAGGTGTGTGAACTGGGTGACAGGCAAACCTATCTACTCCTATTTAAAAGAAGAAATTCCTTTACTCTTTTCCTTCATTATAGTTTCGCAAAGATTTATTTTAATTTTAATTTTTGCTATTTATTTTAAATATTATATTTCTCTTCTTGTACTGGATGTATTTGTGTGAATAATAATAATAATAATATTGATTATAATTTTCTTCTTCTATACACTATATACCTTCAGGATATTCGTAGTTATGACCCTCCACAATTTCCTGTCCTTTGTAGCTCTTAATAAATTTTGTTTTTTGTTATCTTTCCTCAACTTGTTCCATCATCAATTTAATCAAGCTTGCTAGTTTATGTATTGTTTTCCTATGTCCTTCTTGCTTTTAATCTGTCCTGAAAGTATCTAACTTGCCAAGCCCTCTTTCCTCATTATTTGCCCTAGAAATATCAATTATTGCTTTCTGATATTATGTATAAGTGTCCCTTTTGTTTACAATTTCTCTAAAAATTTGTTGTTGCTCACATGTTCAGTGCATAATATTCACAGCATCTTTCTGTAGAGCCGCCTTTCTGTTGTTTCAATTTTCTACTTCATCTTTGGAAAGATTATCCAACATTCATATTGGAGGACTGATATCATGTAACTGTTCAGTCCTCTTTCCTTTGTTTCTAATGAAATTTTCTTGTTTCTTAATACTTTGCTTAGCTTTAAGAAGGCATCTTTTGCTAAGTGCTTTTGGATTTCACTGACACACTTTCCATCCTGTGTTAAAACAATTCTCAGATATTTCAATTGTTGCGCTTGTTTCATTTTGGTCTCTCCAATTTGTAATTTGCATTTTGGGCTGTTCTTTTTGCTGACAATCATGCACCCTGTCTTCTTGCAATTGATGTTTAGTCCTTTCTTCTTGCTCTTCTTTACTACCTTCTGTAGGAGTTTTTGTAGTTCTCTTTCTGTGTCTGCTATCAACATTATGCCATTTGTATATCTTGTTAAGATTGTGGCTGCCAATAATGAATCCTGGTAGGACTTCTACTTCTCTCAGAATCACACCCGTCTACATTATTTCTCTTTCTGATATCATTCTGTGCATTAGATAGCATTACTTCTTCCAGTCACTTTTTCCAGTCTAATTCTGCTTCATTCCTTGGTCATAGTAGATCTTGGTCATAGTCAACTAAATAGTTCTCGGTCATAGTGTACCAAACAGTCCTTGGTCATAGTGGACCAAGGAGCGTTTGGTCCACTATGACCAAGGACTGTTTGGTCATAGTCAACTAAATAGTTCTCGTTCATAGTGGACCAAACGGTCCTTGGTCATAGTGGACCCAGGAGTGTTTGGTCCACTATGACCAAGGACTGTTTGGTCATAGTCAACTAAATAGTTCTCGGTCATAGTGGACCAAACGGTCCTTGGTCATAGTGGACCAAACAGTCCTTGGTCATAGTGGGCCAAACAGTCCTTGGTCATAGTGGACCAAACAATTGCAATGGATCATTTGAAATAATGCAAAGATTTACTCTTCATGTTGGAAAAGCTCAACTGGTATTATCAGCAACAGATAGTTTTTCAGTTCATCAACATTTCAAGTTAATGGTTCTATCTACAATTCTTCAAAAAGGACCGGTTATGACTTTAAACTAAATCTGGTAACAAGGCTCACTTGCAGGATTTGAGGAGTATAGAGTCACTCCTTAATTGTCATTTCTCCCAGGTCCATTCTGATCCAGAGTAGTAGCACCTGTTAAGGTTGTCCTTTATAAAACATTAAAATGTTTACATGTCATCCAATATGATATTAATAAGAATATAATAATAATAATAATAATAAAATAATAATATGATGATGATATACAACACAGTAGATGTTTTTACAGCTCTATCATCAGAATTAGGGTGATGAGTTTTTGTTCTATGGCTCATTTGGCTGATTGTTCAATGGAGTTCACATTCATTTGCACTAGCATTCTTGGGCACTGCTATGAAAATAGATCTATTTAAGCCTTAGCTATATCACCAGCACTGTTGTATGTTTCATTTATTATATCTGTAATATTGCCAATGCCAAAATCATCTATGGCTACCAGCATCTCTATTACGATTCAATCCGACCCATTTGTCATCACTACTGAACTTTAAAGAAAGGATCCAGTAAGATGTATAAACAATATCAACAGGGCATGGCCCAAATATTAATTTCAGATGAAAAAACGTCTATGAAGAAAGAGCCAATCAAAGTGTACCACATTTGAACATTTCAGCTGATTTATGATGACAGGCTATCATGGAAGAATTATGGTTTATCAGAAGTAACCAATAAAGTATCCTTTTTATTCAAGCACACACACTCAGAAAACATATTTAATACAATTGAAAACATACAAATACATAATAAAATGTAGTGTCATGAAGACAAATATAAATGACAAATATCGTAAATGTCATTAACTGGAATGGTTAATAATTTAAGAAGGCATGGTGGAGTAATGGTTAGCGGCTCGGATTAAGGAATCAGAGAGCCGAGTTCGAATTCCAGTCAAATTTATTACATTCACTTATGTGCTAATACCTTTGCAAAAGGTATGAATCCTCTTCTCCCACTCCCAGCTATGGGAAAATAGCAGGACAGACTGGGTTCTATAGTCTGGGATGGCAACTGGTCTACTGCAGAAAGAAATGGAAACCTACTGTGGGAAAAAATCTGCCTTGTCAGTCATGTATCGAAAGATACATGATCACCCAAGCGTGTATCATGCTTGGCACATAACTGACTGAAATTCCCTTACGTGCTAATACCCTTGAGAAAGGTATGAATCCTCTTCCCCCCCCCCCACCATTTATGGGTAAATAGCAGGACAGACCAGGTTCTATAGCCTTGGATGGCAACTTGTCTACCACAGAAAAACATGGCAACCTACTATGGGAAAAAAATCTGCCTCGTCAGTCATGTATTGAAAGATACATGATCGCCTAAGCATGTATCATGCATGGCACATAAGTGTCTGTTATTGGTGTATATAAAATATCTTTAAACTATTCACTTGTCACTTCTTTGTCATCTACCCAACTGATGCGGAAGTCGTTAAAAATCCCATTGTTTTGATGAAATGTTGTTTACCTATTTACTTGTACATAAGCCAGCTTCATGTATAGTGTGACCCTAGAATTTTAACTCCTCACCCCCAGAAAAAATGTGCGTATGTATAGTGTGACCTTAGAATTTCAACTACTCACCCCCAGAAAGAATGTGCCTATGTATAGTGTGACCCTAGAATTTTAACTCCTCACCCCCAGAAAGAATGTACCTATGTATAGTGTGACCTCTAATGGAAAATGGATGATTTTTAATTCATTCAAAAATACTGCATGTCCTTTATTTGTTGCGTAAAAAACAGATCATAGAAACTCACTCTATACTTGAGTAAAATTGGTATACAAACATTTTATAGAGCTAAAGAGAGCTTCTGTTATGACTTACTTTTTGGTTTGTAATAGAATTTGGTGGGAACATTGGTTTCAGCTAACATCAAAAGTCTATTTGTGTCAATATTTTTGATTGGCCAGATTATTTTATTTTCCAGTATTCCTTTCTTTTTCATTTTTTTGCAACTACTACGACAAACTTAGTGCAGCAATGGAGAAATGACAATTAAGGAGTGATTCTACACTCCTCAAATCCTGCAAGCAGGCCTTGATACCGGATTTAGTTTTGCAATTGTTTGATTCATTATGACAAAGTGCTGTTTGGTCCACTATGACCAAGGACTGTTTGGTCGACTATGACCGAGGACTATTTAGTTGACTATGACCGAGAACTATTTAGTCGACTATGACCAAGGACTGTTTGGTCGACTATGACCAAGGACTGTTTGGTCGACTATGACCAAGGACTGTTTGGTCGACTATGACCGAGAACTGTTTGGTCGACTATGACCGAGAACTATTTAGTCGACTATGACCGAGAACTATTTAGTCGACTATGACCAAGGACTGTTTCATCCACTATGACCAACAATTTTTTGGTCTCTGACCAAGGACTGTTTGATCTTCTATGACCAAGAAAAATGGATGTAGTTTAACATCATACACTGGAACATTGATTGGTTAAAATGTTATAACCAGTAAGTAGCTGTATGCAGTTTAAGGTCATAACCATGGCCAAACTTGGTTTAATACACAAATTCTTTGTTGAAATTTTTCTTTAATTTTCCACTTAGATCTGTTCTGACTATCAGTACTTTGTAATTCTTTACTACTTTCTTGTTTAGTATTCTTTTTAATTTAGTGTAAAGGAAAGTTCCATCAGAAACAGATGCTGTATATTATGGTTCTCAAAGGGTGTGTCTACTTTGGCTTTCCATACTGAACATAGATTTCCATCATTTCTAAAGAAAAGTTCATCTACTCTGGCAAGTTTCCTGAATGGTCTGACTTTTGAAGGATTTTTAATTAACACTATATCATTAATTTGAACTTTATTATCAAAATTTATATCATACAGATTCTTTGCAACTTTCCCTTAGGCTTAAAGGCCATAGGTTTTTGAATCTGGCTAAGAATTTCTCTCTTTCTGAGAGAAAATCTAATAACTGAGACTGGGAAGTTGGTTCAATATCAGAAGAAACATCGGAATCAATCTTTACGGAAATTTCCCATGGGTGATAACAGCAACAGTTCTCACTATCAGACACACTCCGAGATATGCCAGAGGTCTGGAGTTTATAGCTATTTGTATGTCCAAAATGAGAGTGAGAAGTTTTGCCTCTGCCGAGTTTTAAAAAGGCAACATTTTGTAAACTTATCATCCTTTCCTACACGCTTCCCATCCATGGGGAATAGAAGGGAATTTTTATGTGCTTTATAGTATGGTTTTCTTGAACTCATTACTATTCAGATACTTCTCTATTCTATCTCCACCAAAAGCACTGTTAAAGAATCTAGCATTATCACTAGGTATTACAAAATCTAATTAATGATTTTTACATTATTCGGACTATTGTCCTCATCTTCGTCACCATATTTATGACAATGTTTTGGCTGTTGTACACTCCAACATTCTTCAGGTGGTTGGAATGTCGAACTGAATCCTTTATTTCACTCACTAGGATAGACTGTTCTAGTTCCATGTGCCATGTTTAATGGATGTCAGTTATCAGTTATCTCCTGTTAATTCCCCTCTCTATGTTCTTCACTGCCTTAACCAGGTATTGCACAATGGATAAAGGCATTGGTTAGATCCAGTGCACTCACACTCTTTAGGTCCTGTCACTGGATCTAACCAATGCATTTATCCACTGTGCAATACCCGGTTAAGGCAGTGGAGAACTTGGAGAGGGGAATTAACTGATAAGGGACATCCATTAAACATGGCACGTGGAACAAAAACAGTCTACGTCCGAAACGTTGTAATAAATATGGCGATAAAGATTCAGACAATAGTCCGAATAATGTAAATAGTGTGCATAATACCTCATCTTAGAAATATAGACAGATACTAAATAATGCTTGTATGAATGCTTTACTTCCTATGTTCTGCACAATATCAATCTGTATGCTTCTAACAGTGAGGCACATGAATATTAATAAGTATACCTTTTCTGCTTACCTGTGTAATTGATAACGGTTCTTACATGGATTGATCAGATTTACATGATGCTTAGGCAAGTTGTTTAATTTGGGACATTTGAAAGCCAAGCTGTTATTCTTTTTACAAATGGTGTATTTGCATAACACTATCTTCACTGCATGTCTAACCTGCAGAGGATCCACCACCCATTATTCTAATTTTGGCTGTGCTGGTACCAACTCCCAAATGTTTTGATTGCTGGTGATATCCTTTAATCAAGAGCTCTGTGTAAGGGTGGTGTTTCGCTACCTGTATTGTGTAAAGAACTTCATATCCATATCTATTGAAATTACTTCCATCCACTCTCAGGACACCATTTTTATCCAAGAAAATATTGTGGTTCTTTATTAGAAAGGGGAGTGCCCCTTGTTGGGTCTTTTAGGAATTATATTTCATCACCAAAACTTTCTTTTAGATTATCTTTATCAAATATAATTTTGTTTCATGCAGGTGATCAACGTGATTCCTTTTCCTCCATTTTTTTTTCATCAGTTTCTTTCAATTAGAAAATCTAGTAAATTGCACTGCAGGTTCCTCTGAGACTTACAAATTAATATAGAAAACTTTAGTCGACACATGCCATTGGCCACCATTGGCCTACTTCTCACCATTGTTTGATAACAACGTGAAACTCTGAGATGACTGAAACACAGATGATGAAGCCATATTTTTTTATTTCTCAGACCATCAAGTTTGTCGTAGTCACTGGTGTTTTCTTCTTATTCAAAAGAAGAGGCACAGGAGTCCACGGAAAACATTTTTTCCAAGTTCCTTTCAAACTCTGATACTTCAAAAGCTTCTGAAAATGTCACTGAATGGGTAGTTATAGGTTTCAAAATGGATTTTCTATTCAGGACAGAGATTATTTAGAAATTATTTTATGGTAACTATATTTCATGCTGGAACCTTTTCATCTGACTGGCACTATTTGATTTTTCTATTGATACAGAAAATCTGTTTAATTTCCAAAAGTGATTCCATTAGGCGTCTTCCATAGCAAGTCACTGTGCAACCTTGATATCATTCATATAAGGAAAAAAAAAGATAAGTTTTTTTGTTTTTGCTAATTATTAATACTAATAACATTAATAATGATGAACAGAATGAGAGAAGAGTTCCATAAGATTTATACTAAGCTGTTTGACTAATTCCTCTTAGTAACTAAGACAAGGATTTATTCAACCTAAACAGTGAGGAAATTCTGAATGAATTAAAAGTCCTACCAGGTTTCATTATTGGTGGCCACAATCTTAACAATATAAGATATTTTAAGACATGTTTTTATGTTTATACATTCTTTTATATAGATACAAATATTCAAGTAAAAGCTCTGTTTATAATAAACAGTATTAACAACATTTAGCGGCCTGAATGTCCGAGAAATCCTCATAGAAAATATGTGTCCTCCGACAGGAATCGAACCTGTATCCTGTATGGAACCGTCATATAGCCTGACGTGCCTTAACCGATTTCGGCACAGAGGAGCATTTGATTAGCAAGGTCGATCTTACTGTTTTTTAAACTACAATCTTCTATGATTTTCTCACGTACATTCATAACTGTTCGATGCCTATCCAAATGTAAACAAATGACATCACACAGGCTATATGATGGTTCCTTATAGGATACAGGTTCGATTCCTGTCGAAGGACGCATATTTTCTATGACGATTTCTCAGACATTCAGGCCGCTAAATGTTGTTAATACTGTTTATTATAAAACAGAGCATTTACTTAAATATTTGTGTCTATAAAAAGAATGTATAAACATAAAAATGTCTTAAAATAATTGTTGGACTTTGTCCATTTCATAATATATGATATGACAATTATTGATAGCAGACATGCAATGGAAACTGCAAAAGCTCCTACAGAAGGAAGCAAAGGAAAGCGAGAAGAAAGGACTAAATATAAACTACAAGAAAACAATGATTGATTATCAGCAAAAGGGGAAGCCTAAAATTTAAATTACAAATCAGGGATACTAAAATCAGATAAGTACAAAAATTAAATATCTGGGGATTGAGCAGAAAGAGCAACGCTGAGATCCGAAGACGTATTGTGATGGCCAAAGATCCATTCAAAAGCTAAGCAGAGTATTAAGAGACATGAAAATTTCACTAGAAACAAAGAAGAGTACTGAACTGTTATGTGATATCTGTCTTCCTATATCACAGTGAATGCTGGACAATCTCCTGAAAGATGAAGAAGAGACTCGAAGCTTGTGGGTCTACAGAAACCTGTTGAGGATACCACTGACCGGACATGTGAGCAACAATGAGACTTTGGAGAAAATGGAAACAAAAAAGAAACTCATGCTTAACATCAGGAAGAGGCAGTTGAAATTTCTGAGGAAGGAGTGCTTGGAAAACCTGATACTCACAGGACAGATTGAGAGGGGGGGGGAAGGCAAACGGTGCATAACATATTTGATAAGGTTGAGAAAATGGATGGTAAAACAGGGTTTGGGAGAAATAACAAAAAGACAAAACTTATTAAGCATTACAAGGGACAGGATGATGTGGAGGGCCATGATCTCTTATGTGCTGAAGGGACACAACACATAGAAGAAGAACTAAGCAAGACTGCCGTCATATTACATGCATTTCAGTTGCATGTCTTGGATTAAATGTGTTGATTACCAGTAAAGCTGTTTTTTGAGAAAAATATAGACTATATATACATATATATTTTTTTTTAACTTGTAAAAAATGTTTTACATGTAACCTGAAGAAGACAGATACACTGACGAAATATTGTTGAACATTGCCAAACACTGTGTCTTTTTTCTTTTCTTAAATTACACTTTTCTGTAAGTTTTAATAATAATAATAATAAACTATTGCTAAGAGCTACAAAGAATAGGAAGTTGTGGAGAGTCAAAATCATTGACCCTCTGAAGAGACACAATACATGGGAGAAGAATTACTGGAATTTAATGAGACTTTTGGTATTTAATTATTACACTGACTATATTTCTGTGATGAGGTATTGTGTGCCATCCCATGCAGTTGTGGTAAGAAATATAGAGAAACATACTTACTCTTTAGGTAAGATTGTAAGAACGTTGTAAAGCTGTAATATGAAAGGAGATAGAAAATTCAGGCATAGCTGACCACATATGGAGGGAAAAGGAAGATGACCACCTCCTGTGGGATGAGGTTAAAATAATAGAGAACATCACTGGAAAATATTAAAACTTAAGGAATCCGCACGTATGCTAGGTCGCAAAAACCTCCTAAGCCAGCTAAGCATAGAAATGAATACAATATGGGAACCAGTAATACAGAGTGCTAGAGAAAAGCAATAATAACAACAAAATTGCAGTATGAGATCTGGTAAAAAAAAATGGTTACATTAAGTTTATAAGTCCCAAAAATTCAGACACATGGCTCAGTGGATAAAAGCATTGGTTGGATCCAGTGACTTGACTGAAGGTGGTGAACAAAAACTTGGAGAGCTGAATTAAAGGGAGATAACTGAGACATCCAGAAGAGGCATGGTATGTGGAACTAGAACAAACTACCCCCATGGATGAAATAAAGAGTCCAGTTCAAAATTCCATGAAGAAGTCTGGTGCATACAACAGCCGAAATGTTGTGAATATGGCAATAAAGATGAGGACTACACACTGAATAATATAAATTACATGATAGTTTTATAACTTTGAAATACCCTAAAGTTTTTCTTTCCAAAACTTGAGTAAAATGACTTCAAGTTCATTTTTAGTGAAAAGTAAACTTGAGATGGGCGGTTCAGACTGCCGACTCTCTCTCTCGATGGATACTATTTCCACTTGGCCTGCTTCTGGTGCATTTGCAGCCATCATAATGTCAATTATTGTTAGACCATACAGAAGGAAAATGGTCATCAATCAGCAACAGAACCACTTTGCAGGAGGCTGACTGTTGCTTGCTTCGACATCTCGAGCACAACAGAAGTTAGGCTGAAAAAAGAAAGTTTTAAAGTTTCAAGACACTTTGAATAAATTCATGGGTCGACCCAAAATTGTTGTTATCAGATGGCATTAGTAGCATTTAGCTTTAACTCATTTTACTGCCACAAGATGCATATGTGCATCTGGCAGGTAGCATATGTGTGTTTATTCTTTAGTTTTATTTAAAGTAATGTCATGTTGAATCAAAAGTTTTTTTGAATTTTCACTATTGATTTTTGGCAAATGGTATTCCATTTTATATCCGTAGTTTGTTACAATTTGTCCAATCATTGCTGAATTGTTTATTATTTATTTTCATATATAACATACTAATCAGGTGGCATTTAAGCTAGCATATTTAACCCAAGAGGGTTCCATGTGGCACAAAGCCGGGTTTAATGTGGGTTCTCCAAGCCCGTAAGCTCAGCTAAAAATATTCCCTTTCGAAACCGTATAAATGGGTTCAGGGTCAGCCTACCTTTCTGAACAAGAGACTGCCCTTCAGTGGAACCTCGATCAGGTTCCTCTCTGCTCGAAGGCAGAGAGTTCAACTGTATAGCCAAAAAGATTTCAGCTCGCATTTAAGCTAGCTCCTGCAGAGGGTTCTTGATTGGGCCTTCATCACAATAGTTACAGAGGAGTAGATGCGATAGGCAACAATAAACTACAGAAGAACTCAAAATTGATCGCTGCATTTAAGTATTGCATTAATACTTAAGCTTACCTTTTAAATGTTCAATGATAATTCTTCTGCCACCACTTAATTTAAAGAGAATTTGATGTACGTAGGTCCTTACTTTACATTCAAACATTATTATTATTTCACAAGTGACTTTTGCAATTAATTTCAATTTTTCCCAAATTTATTTCCAAGTTGTTAATGTACAAAAATTCATTTTAAAATTGTTTTTGTACAAAAAATGTCAAAAACAATCACAGTAATGAAAAGTTAGGAATCCAAAATTTCAGGATTTTAGATCTGGAACCGGCCCAGAATTTTTTTAATTCCTTCACAGAGTCAGCCTGATACCAAAATGGTATGATATGTTGGGCTACAGCTTCTAGGAGTAAAGTTGAAAACATGGACAATTTTATTTTGAAACACTGTAATTTGAGAACAGTATTTTTTTCATTTGAACATGAACTATTGAAAGTTAGAGAGTTGTGTTCCTTTAATTGTCTTTATCAGTAGAAGCCAAGATGGTAGAATCCGAAAACAATTACAGTAATGAAAACTTGGGATTTCAAAATTTCAGGATTGCAGATCTAGATCCGACCCAGAATGTTTTTAATTCCCTCACAGAGTCAGCCTGATTCCAAAATGGTACGACATGTTGGGCTACGGCCTCTAGGAGTAAAGTTGAAAAAGGTTGACACAGTGACACACTGACGTTCACATTTATTATGAAGATAAACATTAATTGTTTATTCTTGATTTTACAGCTTTAATTACAATTAGAGCCAATTTACACTACCTGTCAGAAAAAGGTTTGAACGCAAAAGCAGTGGCAAAAGAAATTAATGATGTGGAATTTCTAGGAATAGTTAATGAATGAACATGTGACACAAAACTGAGTCAAATGTTTCAAGAAAGGTGACACCAGCCTGGAATACAAACCAAAGTCAGAGATACTTTCTGTTGTGGAAGATGCGGTCTTGCTTGTAATGGTTGAATGACTGCCAAACAAAATCATTGTCAGCAGAACTTGATCCTTCATGAGGCACGATCAATTGATCAATCCATAAGCTCGGACTTAGGAACAGATACTGTTGAGAATGTCCTCATGAACTTGATCCTTCATGAGGGATGATCAGTTTATCCATTGATAAGCTCGGCCTTAGGAATAGATACTGTTGAGAATGTCCTCATGAACTTGATCCTTCATGAGGGATGATCAATTTATCCATTCATAAGCTCGGCCTTAGGAACAGATACTGTTGAGAATGTCCTCATGAACTCGATCCTTCATGAGGGATGATCAGTTTATCCATTGATAAGCTCAGCCTTAGGAACAGATACTGTTGAGAATGTCCTCATGAACTTGATCCTTCATGAGGGATGATCAGTTTATCCATTCATAAGCTCAGCCTTAGGAACAGATACTGTTGAGAATGTCATGAACTTGATCCTTCATGAGGGATGATCAGTTTATCCATTGATAAGCTCAGCCTTAGGAACACATGCTGTTGAGAATCTCCTCATGAACTTGATCCTTCATGAGGGATGATCAGTTTATCCATTGATAAGCTCGGCCTTAGGAACACATGCTGTTGAGAATGTCCTCATGAACTTGATCCTTCATGAGGGATGATCAGTTTATCCATTGATAAGCTTTGCTTTAGGAAAAGATGCTGTTGAGAATGTCCTCATGAACTTGATCCTTCATGAGGTATGATCAGTTTATCCATTCATAAGCTCGGCCTTAGGAACAGATACTGTTGAGAATGTCATGAACTTGATCCTTCATGAGGGATGATCAGTTTATCCATTGATAAGCTCAGCCTTAGGAACACATGCTGTTGAGAATGTCCTCATGAACTTGATCCTTCATGAGGGATGATCAGTTTATCCATTGATAAGCTTTGCTTTAGGAAAAGATGCTGTTGAGAATGTCCTCATGAACTTGATCCTTCATGAGGTATGATCAGTTTATCCATTCATAAGCTCAGCCTTAGGAACAGATACTGTTGAGAATGTCATGAACTTGATCCTTCATGAGGGATGATCAGTTTATCCATTGATAAGCTCAGCCTTAGGAACACATGCTGTTGAGAATGTCCTCATGAACTTGATCCTTCATGAGGGATGATCAGTTTATCCATTGATAAGCTCAGCCTTAGGAACACATGCTGTTGAGAATCTCCTCATGAACTTGATCCTTCATGAGGGATGATCAGTTTATCCATTGATAAGCTCGGCCTTAGGAACACATGCTGTTGAGAATGTCCTCATGAACTTGATCCTTCATGAGGGATGATCAGTTTATCCATTGATAAGCTTTGCTTTAGGAAAAGATGCTGTTGAGAATGTCCTCATGAACTTGATCCTTCATGAGGTATGATCAGTTTATCCATTCATAAGCTCGGCCTTAGGAACAGATACTGTTGAGAATGTCATGAACTTGATCCTTCATGAGGGATGATCAGTTTATCCATTGATAAGCTCAGCCTTAGGAACACATGCTGTTGAGAATGTCCTCATGAACTTGATCCTTCATGAGGGATGATCAGTTTATCCATTGATAAGCTTTGCTTTAGGAAAAGATGCTGTTGAGAATCTCCTCATGAACTTGATCCTTCATGAGGGATGATCAGTTTATCCATTGATAAGCTCGGCCTTAGGAACACATGCTGTTGAGAATCTCCTCATGAACTTGATCCTTCATGAGGGATGATCAGTTTATCCATTGATAAGCTTTGCTTTAGGAAAAGATGCTGTTGAGAATGTCCTCATGAACTTGATCCTTCATGAGGGATGATCAGTTTATCCATTGATAAGCTCAGCCTTAGGAACACATGCTGTTGAGAATCTCCTCATGAACTTGATCCTTCATGAGGGATGATCAGTTTATCCATTGATAAGCTCAGCCTTAGGAACACATGCTGTTGAGAATCTCCTCATGAACTTGATCCTTCATGAGGGATGATCAGTTTATCCATTGATAAGCTCGGCCTTAGGAACACATGCTGTTGAGAATGTCCTCATGAACTTGATCCTTCATGAGGGATGATCAGTTTATCCATTCATAAGCTCGGCCTTAGGAACAGATACTGTTGAGAATGTCCTCATGAACTTGATCCTTCATGAGGGATGATCAGTTTATCCATTGATAAGCTTTGCTTTAGGAAAAGATGCTGTTGAGAATGTCCTCATGAACTTGATCCTTCATGAGGGATGATCAGTTTATCCATTCATAAGCTCGGCCTTAGGAACAGATACTGTTGAGAATGTCCTCATGAACTTGATCCTTCATGAGGTATGATCAGTTTATCCATTCATAAGCTCGGCCTTAGGAACAGATACTGTTGAGAATGTCATGAACTTGATCCTTCATGAGGGATGATCAGTTTATCCATTGATAAGCTCAGCCTTAGGAACACATGCTGTTGAGAATGTCCTCATGAACTTGATCCTTCATGAGGGATGATCAGTTTATCCATTGATAAGCTCAGCCTTAGGAACACATGCTGTTGAGAATCTCCTCATGAACTTGATCCTTCATGAGGGATGATCAGTTTATCCATTGATAAGCTCGGCCTTAGGAACACATGCTGTTGAGAATGTCCTCATGAACTTGATCCTTCATGAGGGATGATCAGTTTATCCATTGATAAGCTTTGCTTTAGGAAAAGATGCTGTTGAGAATGTCCTCATGAACTTGATCCTTCATGAGGGATGATCAGTTTATCCATTGATAAGCTCGGCCTTAGGAACACATGCTGTTGAGAATGTCCTCATGAACTTGATCCTTCATGAGGGATGATCAGTTTATCCATTGATAAGCTTTGCTTTAGGAAAAGATGCTGTTGAGAATGTCCTCATGAACTTGATCCTTCATGAGGTATGATCAGTTTATCCATTCATAAGCTCAGCCTTAGGAACAGATACTGTTGAGAATGTCATGAACTTGATCCTTCATGAGGGATGATCAGTTTATCCATTGATAAGCTCAGCCTTAGGAACACATGCTGTTGAGAATGTCCTCATGAACTTGATCCTTCATGAGGGATGATCAGTTTATCCATTGATAAGCTTTGCTTTAGGAAAAGATGCTGTTGAGAATGTCCTCATGAACTTGATCCTTCATGAGGTATGATCAGTTTATCCATTCATAAGCTCAGCCTTAGGAACAGATACTGTTGAGAATGTCATGAACTTGATCCTTCATGAGGGATGATCAGTTTATCCATTGATAAGCTCAGCCTTAGGAACACATGCTGTTGAGAATGTCCTCATGAACTTGATCCTTCATGAGGGATGATCAGTTTATCCATTGATAAGCTTTGCTTTAGGAAAAGATGCTGTTGAGAATGTCCTCATGAACTTGATCCTTCATGAGGTATGATCAGTTTATCCATTCATAAGCTCGGCCTTAGGAACAGATACTGTTGAGAATGTCATGAACTTGATCCTTCATGAGGGATGATCAGTTTATCCATTGATAAGCTCAGCCTTAGGAACACATGCTGTTGAGAATGTCCTCATGAACTTGATCCTTCATGAGGGATGATCAGTTTATCCATTGATAAGCTTTGCTTTAGGAAAAGATGCTGTTGAGAATGTCCTCATGAACTTGATCCTTCATGAGGTATGATCAGTTTATCCATTCATAAGCTCAGCCTTAGGAACAGATACTGTTGAGAATGTCATGAACTTGATCCTTCATGAGGGATGATCAGTTTATCCATTGATAAGCTCAGCCTTAGGAACACATGCTGTTGAGAATGTCCTCATGAACTTGATCCTTCATGAGGGATGATCAGTTTATCCATTGATAAGCTCAGCCTTAGGAACACATGCTGTTGAGAATCTCCTCATGAACTTGATCCTTCATGAGGGATGATCAGTTTATCCATTGATAAGCTCAGCCTTAGGAACACATGCTGTTGAGAATGTCCTCATGAACTTGATCCTTCATGAGGGATGATCAGTTTATCCATTGATAAGCTTTGCTTTAGGAAAAGATGCTGTTGAGAATGTCCTCATGAACTTGATCCTTCATGAGGTATGATCAGTTTATCCATTCATAAGCTCGGCCTTAGGAACAGATACTGTTGAGAATGTCATGAACTTGATCCTTCATGAGGGATGATCAGTTTATCCATTGATAAGCTCAGCCTTAGGAACACATGCTGTTGAGAATGTCCTCATGAACTTGATCCTTCATGAGGGATGATCAGTTTATCCATTGATAAGCTTTGCTTTAGGAAAAGATGCTGTTGAGAATGTCCTCATGAACTTGATCCTTCATGAGGTATGATCAGTTTATCCATTCATAAGCTCAGCCTTAGGAACAGATACTGTTGAGAATGTCATGAACTTGATCCTTCATGAGGGATGATCAGTTTATCCATTGATAAGCTCAGCCTTAGGAACACATGCTGTTGAGAATGTCCTCATGAACTTGATCCTTCATGAGGGATGATCAGTTTATCCATTGATAAGCTTTGCTTTAGGAAAAGATGCTGTTGAGAATGTCCTCATGAACTTGATCCTTCATGAGGTATGATCAGTTTATCCATTCATAAGCTCGGCCTTAGGAACAGATACTGTTGAGAATGTCATGAACTTGATCCTTCATGAGGGATGATCAGTTTATCCATTGATAAGCTCAGCCTTAGGAACACATGCTGTTGAGAATGTCCTCATGAACTTGATCCTTCATGAGGGATGATCAGTTTATCCATTGATAAGCTTTGCTTTAGGAAAAGATGCTGTTGAGAATGTCCTCATGAACTTGATCCTTCATGAGGTATGATCAGTTTATCCATTCATAAGCTCAGCCTTAGGAACAGATACTGTTGAGAATGTCATGAACTTGATCCTTCATGAGGGATGATCAGTTTATCCATTGATAAGCTCAGCCTTAGGAACACATGCTGTTGAGAATGTCCTCATGAACTTGATCCTTCATGAGGGATGATCAGTTTATCCATTGATAAGCTCAGCCTTAGGAACACATGCTGTTGAGAATCTCCTCATGAACTTGATCCTTCATGAGGGATGATCAGTTTATCCATTGATAAGCTCAGCCTTAGGAACACATGCTGTTGAGAATCTCCTCATGAACTTGATCCTTCATGAGGGATGATCAGTTTATCCATTGATAAGCTCGGCCTTAGGAACACATGCTGTTGAGAATGTCCTCATGAACTTGATCCTTCATGAGGGATGATCAGTTTATCCATTGATAAGCTCGGCCTTAGGAACACATGCTGTTGAGAATGTCCTCATGAACTTGATCCTTCATGAGGGATGATCAGTTTATCCATTGATAAGCTCAGCCTTAGGAACAGATACTGTTGAGAATGTCCTCATGAACTTGATCCTTCATGAGGGATGATCAGTTTATCCATTCATAAGCTTTGCTTTAGGAAAAGATGCTGTTGAGAATGTCCTCATGAACTTGATCCTTCATGAGGTATGATCAGTTTATCCATTCATAAGCTCGGCCTTAGGAACAGATACTGTTGAGAATGTCCTCATGAACTTGATCCTTCATGAGGGATGATCAGTTTATCCATTGATAAGCTCAGCCTTAGGAACACATGCTGTTGAGAATCTCCTCATGAACTTGATCCTTCATGAGGGATGATCAGTTTATCCATTGATAAGCTCAGCCTTAGGAACACATGCTGTTGAGAATCTCCTCATGAACTTGATCCTTCATGAGGGATGATCAGTTTATCCATTGATAAGCTCGGCCTTAGGAACACATGCTGTTGAGAATGTCCTCATGAACTTGATCCTTCATGAGGGATGATCAGTTTATCCATTGATAAGCTTTGCTTTAGGAAAAGATGCTGTTGAGAATGTCCTCATGAACTTGATCCTTCATGAGGTATGATCAGTTTATCCATTCATAAGCTCGGCCTTAGGAACAGATACTGTTGAGAATGTCCTCATGAACTTGATCCTTCATGAGGGATGATCAGTTTATCCATTGATAAGCTCAGCCTTAGGAACACATGCTGTTGAGAATCTCCTCATGAACTTGATCCTTCATGAGGGATGATCAGTTTATCCATTGATAAGCTCGGCCTTAGGAACACATGCTGTTGAGAATGTCCTCATGAACTTGATCCTTCATGAGGGATGATCAGTTTATCCATTGATAAGCTTTGCTTTAGGAAAAGATGCTGTTGAGAATGTCCTCATGAACTTGATCCTTCATGAGGTATGATCAGTTTATCCATTCATAAGCTCGGCCTTAGGAACAGATACTGTTGAGAATGTCCTCATGAACTTGATCCTTCATGAGGGATGATCAGTTTATCCATTGATAAGCTCAGCCTTAGGAACAGATACTGTTGAGAATGTCCTCATGAACTTGATCCTTCATGAGGGATGATCAGTTTATCCATTGATAAGCTCAGCCTTAGGAACACATGCTGTTGAGAATCTCCTCATGAACTTGATCCTTCATGAGGGATGATCAGTTTATCCATTGATAAGCTCGGCCTTAGGAACACATGCTGTTGAGAATGTCCTCATGAACTTGATCCTTCATGAGGGATGATCAGTTTATCCATTGATAAGCTTTGCTTTAGGAAAAGATGCTGTTGAGAATGTCCTCATGAACTTGATCCTTCATGAGGTATGATCAGTTTATCCATTCATAAGCTCGGCCTTAGGAACAGATACTGTTGAGAATGTCCTCATGAACTTGATCCTTCATGAGGGATGATCAGTTTATCCATTGATAAGCTCAGCCTTAGGAACACATGCTGTTGAGAATCTCCTCATGAACTTGATCCTTCATGAGGGATGATCAGTTTATCCATTGATAAGCTCAGCCTTAGGAACACATGCTGTTGAGAATCTCCTCATGAACTTGATCCTTCATGAGGGATGATCAGTTTATCCATTGATAAGCTCAGCCTTAGGAACACATGCTGTTGAGAATCTCCTCATGAACTTGATCCTTCATGAGGGATGATCAGTTTATCCATTGATAAGCTCAGCCTTAGGAACACATGCTGTTGAGAATCTCCTCATGAACTTGATCCTTCATGAGGGATGATCAGTTTATCCATTGATAAGCTCAGCCTTAGGAACACATGCTGTTGAGAATCTCCTCATGAACTTGATCCTTCATGAGGGATGATCAGTTTATCCATTGATAAGCTCGGCCTTAGGAACACATGCTGTTGAGAATGTCCTCATGAACTTGATCCTTCATGAGGGATGATCAGTTTATCCATTGATAAGCTCAGCCTTAGGAACACATGCTGTTGAGAATCTCCTCATGAACTTGATCCTTCATGAGGGATGATCAGTTTATCCATTGATAAGCTCAGCCTTAGGAACACATGCTGTTGAGAATCTCCTCATGAACTTGATCCTTCATGAGGGATGATCAGTTTATCCATTGATAAGCTCGGCCTTAGGAACACATGCTGTTGAGAATGTCCTCATGAACTTGATCCTTCATGAGGGATGATCAGTTTATCCATTGATAAGCTTTGCTTTAGGAAAAGATGCTGTTGAGAATGTCCTCATGAACTTGATCCTTCATGAGGTATGATCAGTTTATCCATTCATAAGCTCGGCCTTAGGAACAGATACTGTTGAGAATGTCCTCATGAACTTGATCCTTCATGAGGGATGATCAGTTTATCCATTGATAAGCTCAGCCTTAGGAACACATGCTGTTGAGAATCTCCTCATGAACTTGATCCTTCATGAGGGATGATCAGTTTATCCATTGATAAGCTCAGCCTTAGGAACACATGCTGTTGAGAATCTCCTCATGAACTTGATCCTTCATGAGGGATGATCAGTTTATCCATTGATAAGCTCAGCCTTAGGAACACATGCTGTTGAGAATCTCCTCATGAACTTGATCCTTCATGAGGGATGATCAGTTTATCCATTGATAAGCTCAGCCTTAGGAACACATGCTGTTGAGAATCTCCTCATGAACTTGATCCTTCATGAGGGATGATCAGTTTATCCATTGATAAGCTCAGCCTTAGGAACACATGCTGTTGAGAATCTCCTCATGAACTTGATCCTTCATGAGGGATGATCAGTTTATCCATTGATAAGCTCAGCCTTAGGAACACATGCTGTTGAGAATCTCCTCATGAACTTGATCCTTCATGAGGGATGATCAGTTTATCCATTGATAAGCTCGGCCTTAGGAACACATGCTGTTGAGAATGTCCTCATGAACTTGATCCTTCATGAGGGATGATCAGTTTATCCATTGATAAGCTCAGCCTTAGGAACACATGCTGTTGAGAATCTCCTCATGAACTTGATCCTTCATGAGGGATGATCAGTTTATCCATTGATAAGCTCAGCCTTAGGAACACATGCTGTTGAGAATCTCCTCATGAACTTGATCCTTCATGAGGGATGATCAGTTTATCCATTGATAAGCTCGGCCTTAGGAACACATGCTGTTGAGAATGTCCTCATGAACTTGATCCTTCATGAGGGATGATCAGTTTATCCATTGATAAGCTCAGCCTTAGGAACACATGCTGTTGAGAATCTCCTCATGAACTTGATCCTTCATGAGGGATGATCAGTTTATCCATTGATAAGCTCAGCCTTAGGAACACATGCTGTTGAGAATCTCCTCATGAACTTGATCCTTCATGAGGGATGATCAGTTTATCCATTGATAAGCTCAGCCTTAGGAACACATGCTGTTGAGAATCTCCTCATGAACTTGATCCTTCATGAGGGATGATCAGTTTATCCATTGATAAGCTCAGCCTTAGGAACACATGCTGTTGAGAATCTCCTCATGAACTTGATCCTTCATGAGGGATGATCAGTTTATCCATTGATAAGCTCGGCCTTAGGAACACATGCTGTTGAGAATGTCCTCATGAACTTGATCCTTCATGAGGGATGATCAGTTTATCCATTGATAAGCTCGGCCTTAGGAACACATGCTGTTGAGAATCTCCTCATGAACTTGATCCTTCATGAGGGATGATCAGTTTATCCATTGATAAGCTCAGCCTTAGGAACACATGCTGTTGAGAATCTCCTCATGAACTTGATCCTTCATGAGGGATGATCAGTTTATCCATTGATAAGCTCAGCCTTAGGAACACATGCTGTTGAGAATCTCCTCATGAACTTGATCCTTCATGAGGGATGATCAGTTTATCCATTGATAAGCTCAGCCTTAGGAACACATGCTGTTGAGAATCTCCTCATGAACTTGATCCTTCATGAGGGATGATCAGTTTATCCATTGATAAGCTCAGCCTTAGGAACACATGCTGTTGAGAATCTCCTCATGAACTTGATCCTTCATGAGGGATGATCAGTTTATCCATTGATAAGCTCAGCCTTAGGAACACATGCTGTTGAGAATCTCCTCATGAACTTGATCCTTCATGAGGGATGATCAGTTTATCCATTGATAAGCTCGGCCTTAGGAACACATGCTGTTGAGAATCTCCTCATGAACTTGATCCTTCATGAGGGATGATCAGTTTATCCATTGATAAGCTCAGCCTTAGGAACAGATACTGTTGAGAATGTCCTCATGAACTTGATCCTTCATGAGGGATGATCAGTTTATCCATTGATAAGCTCGGCCTTAGGAACACATGCTGTTGAGAATGTCCTCATGAACTTGATCCTTCATGAGGGATGATCAGTTTATCCATTGATAAGCTCGGCCTTAGGAACACATGCTGTTGAGAATGTCCTCATGAACTTGATCCTTCATGAGGGATGATCAGTTTATCCATTGATAAGCTCGGCCTTAGGAACACATGCTGTTGAGAATGTCCTCATGAACTTGATCCTTCATGAGGGATGATCAGTTTATCCATTGATAAGCTCGGCCTTAGGAACACATGCTGTTGAGAATCTCCTCATGAACTTGATCCTTCATGAGGGATGATCAGTTTATCCATTGATAAGCTCGGCCTTAGGAACACATGCTGTTGAGAATGTCCTCATGAACTTGATCCTTCATGAGGGATGATCAGTTTATCCATTGATAAGCTCGGCCTTAGGAACACATGCTGTTGAGAATGTCCTCATGAACTTGATCCTTCATGAGGGATGATCAGTTTATCCATTGATAAGCTCGGCCTTAGGAACACATGCTGTTGAGAATCTCCTCATGAACTTGATCCTTCATGAGGGATGATCAGTTTATCCATTGATAAGCTCAGCCTTAGGAACACATGCTGTTGAGAATCTCCTCATGAACTTGATCCTTCATGAGGGATGATCAGTTTATCCATTGATAAGCTCAGCCTTAGGAACACATGCTGTTGAGAATCTCCTCATGAACTTGATCCTTCATGAGGGATGATCAGTTTATCCATTGATAAGCTCGGCCTTAGGAACACATGCTGTTGAGAATGTCCTCATGAACTTGATCCTTCATGAGGGATGATCAGTTTATCCATTGATAAGCTCGGCCTTAGGAACACATGCTGTTGAGAATCTCCTCATGAACTTGATCCTTCATGAGGGATGATCAGTTTATCCATTGATAAGCTCAGCCTTAGGAACACATGCTGTTGAGAATCTCCTCATGAACTTGATCCTTCATGAGGGATGATCAGTTTATCCATTGATAAGCTCGGCCTTAGGAACACATGCTGTTGAGAATCTCCTCATGAACTTGATCCTTCATGAGGGATGATCAGTTTATCCATTGATAAGCTCAGCCTTAGGAACACATGCTGTTGAGAATCTCCTCATGAACTTGATCCTTCATGAGGGATGATCAGTTTATCCATTGATAAGCTCAGCCTTAGGAACACATGCTGTTGAGAATCTCCTCATGAACTTGATCCTTCATGAGGGATGATCAGTTTATCCATTGATAAGCTCAGCCTTAGGAACACATGCTGTTGAGAATCTCCTCATGAACTTGATCCTTCATGAGGGATGATCAGTTTATCCATTGATAAGCTCAGCCTTAGGAACACATGCTGTTGAGAATCTCCTCATGAACTTGATCCTTCATGAGGGATGATCAGTTTATCCATTGATAAGCTCGGCCTTAGGAACACATGCTGTTGAGAATGTCCTCATGAACTTGATCCTTCATGAGGGATGATCAGTTTATCCATTGATAAGCTCAGCCTTAGGAACACATGCTGTTGAGAATCTCCTCATGAACTTGATCCTTCATGAGGGATGATCAGTTTATCCATTGATAAGCTCAGCCTTAGGAACACATGCTGTTGAGAATCTCCTCATGAACTTGATCCTTCATGAGGGATGATCAGTTTATCCATTGATAAGCTCAGCCTTAGGAACACATGCTGTTGAGAATCTCCTCATGAACTTGATCCTTCATGAGGGATGATCAGTTTATCCATTGATAAGCTCAGCCTTAGGAACACATGCTGTTGAGAATCTCCTCATGAACTTGATCCTTCATGAGGGATGATCAGTTTATCCATTGATAAGCTCGGCCTTAGGAACACATGCTGTTGAGAATCTCCTCATGAACTTGATCCTTCATGAGGGATGATCAGTTTATCCATTGATAAGCTCAGCCTTAGGAACACATGCTGTTGAGAATCTCCTCATGAACTTGATCCTTCATGAGGGATGATCAGTTTATCCATTGATAAGCTTTGCTTTAGGAAAAGATGCTGTTGAGAATGTCCTCATGAACTTGATCCTTCATGAGGTATGATCAGTTTATCCATTCATAAGCTCGGCCTTAGGAACAGATACTGTTGAGAATGTCCTCATGAACTTGATCCTTCATGAGGGATGATCAGTTTATCCATTGATAAGCTTTGCTTTAGGAAAAGATGCTGTTGAGAATGTCCTCATGAACTTGATCCTTCATGAGGTATGATCAGTTTATCCATTCATAAGCTCGGCCTTAGGAACAGATACTGTTGAGAATGTCCTCATGAACTTGATCCTTCATGAGGGATGATCAGTTTATCCATTGATAAGCTCAGCCTTAGGAACACATGCTGTTGAGAATCTCCTCATGAACTTGATCCTTCATGAGGGATGATCAGTTTATCCATTGATAAGCTCAGCCTTAGGAACACATGCTGTTGAGAATCTCCGCATGAACTTGATCCTTCATGAGGGATGATCAGTTTATCCATTGATAAGCTCGGCCTTAGGAACACATGCTGTTGAGAATGTCCTCATGAACTTGATCCTTCATGAGGGATGATCAGTTTATCCATTGATAAGCTTTGCTTTAGGAAAAGATGCTGTTGAGAATGTCCTCATGAACTTGATCCTTCATGAGGTATGATCAGTTTATCCATTCATAAGCTCGGCCTTAGGAACAGATACTGTTGAGAATGTCCTCATGAACTTGATCCTTCATGAGGGATGATCAGTTTATCCATTGATAAGCTCAGCCTTAGGAACACATGCTGTTGAGAATCTCCTCATGAACTTGATCCTTCATGAGGGATGATCAGTTTATCCATTGATAAGCTCAGCCTTAGGAACACATGCTGTTGAGAATCTCCTCATTAACTTGATCCTTCATGAGGGATGATCAGTTTATCCATTGATAAGCTCAGCCTTAGGAACACATGCTGTTGAGAATCTCCTCATGAACTTGATCCTTCATGAGGGATGATCAGTTTATCCATTGATAAGCTCAGCCTTAGGAACACATGCTGTTGAGAATCTCCTCATGAACTTGATCCTTCATGAGGGATGATCAGTTTATCCATTGATAAGCTCGGCCTTAGGAACACATGCTGTTGAGAATGTTCTCATGAACTTGATCCTTCATGAGGGATGATCAGTTTATCCATTGATAAGCTCGGCCTTAGGAACACATGCTGTTGAGAATGTCCTCATGAACTTGATCCTTCATGAGGGATGATCAGTTTATCCATTCATAAGCTTTGCTTTAGGAAAAGATGCTGTTGAGAATGTCCTCATGAACTTGATCCTTCATGAGGTATGATCAGTTTATCCATTCATAAGCTCGGCCTTAGGAACAGATACTGTTGAGAATGTCCTCATGAACTTGATCCTTCATGAGGGATGATCAGTTTATCCATTCATAAGCCCGGCCTTAGGAACAGATACTGTTGAGAATGTCCTCAGGAACTTGATCCTTCATGAGGGATGATCAGTTTATCCATTGATAAGCTTTGCTTTAGGAAAAGATGCTGTTGAGAATGTCCTCATGAACTTGATCCTTCATGAGGTATGATCAGTTTATCCATTCATAAGCTCGGCCTTAGGAACAGATACTGTTGAGAATGTCCTCATGAACTTGATCCTTCATGAGGGATGATCAGTTTATCCATTGATAAGCTCAGCCTTAGGAACACATGCTGTTGAGAATCTCCTCATGAACTTGATCCTTCATGAGGGATGATCAGTTTATCCATTGATAAGCTCAGCCTTAGGAACACATGCTGTTGAGAATCTCCTCATGAACTTGATCCTTCATGAGGGATGATCAGTTTATCCATTGATAAGCTCGGCCTTAGGAACACATGCTGTTGAGAATGTCCTCATGAACTTGATCCTTCATGAGGGATGATCAGTTTATCCATTGATAAGCTTTGCTTTAGGAAAAGATGCTGTTGAGAATGTCCTCATGAACTTGATCCTTCATGAGGTATGATCAGTTTATCCATTCATAAGCTTTGCTTTAGGAAAAGATGCTGTTGAGAATGTCCTCATGAACTTGATCCTTCATGAGGGATGATCAGTTTATCCATTCATAAGCTCAGCCTTAGGAACACATGCTGTTGAGAATCTCCTCATGAACTTGATCCTTCATGAGGGATGATCAGTTTATCCATTGATAAGCTCAGCCTTAGGAACACATGCTGTTGAGAATCTCCTCATGAACTTGATCCTTCATGAGGGATGATCAGTTTATCCATTGATAAGCTCAGCCTTAGGAACACATGCTGTTGAGAATCTCCTCATGAACTTGATCCTTCATGAGGGATGATCAGTTTATCCATTGATAAGCTCGGCCTTAGGAACACATGCTGTTGAGAATGTCCTCATGAACTTGATCCTTCATGAGGGATGATCAGTTTATCCATTGATAAGCTCAGCCTTAGGAACACATGCTGTTGAGAATCTCCGCATGAACTTGATCCTTCATGAGGGATGATCAGTTTATCCATTGATAAGCTCGGCCTTAGGAACACATGCTGTTGAGAATGTCCTCATGAACTTGATCCTTCATGAGGGATGATCAGTTTATCCATTGATAAGCTTTGCTTTAGGAAAAGATGCTGTTGAGAATGTCCTCATGAACTTGATCCTTCATGAGGTATGATCAGTTTATCCATTCATAAGCTCGGCCTTAGGAACAGATACTGTTGAGAATGTCCTCATGAACTTGATCCTTCATGAGGGATGATCAGTTTATCCATTGATAAGCTCAGCCTTAGGAACACATGCTGTTGAGAATCTCCTCATGAACTTGATCCTTCATGAGGGATGATCAGTTTATCCATTGATAAGCTCAGCCTTAGGAACACATGCTGTTGAGAATCTCCTCATTAACTTGATCCTTCATGAGGGATGATCAGTTTATCCATTGATAAGCTCAGCCTTAGGAACACATGCTGTTGAGAATCTCCTCATGAACTTGATCCTTCATGAGGGATGATCAGTTTATCCATTGATAAGCTCAGCCTTAGGAACACATGCTGTTGAGAATCTCCTCATGAACTTGATCCTTCATGAGGGATGATCAGTTTATCCATTGATAAGCTCGGCCTTAGGAACACATGCTGTTGAGAATGTTCTCATGAACTTGATCCTTCATGAGGGATGATCAGTTTATCCATTGATAAGCTCGGCCTTAGGAACACATGCTGTTGAGAATGTCCTCATGAACTTGATCCTTCATGAGGGATGATCAGTTTATCCATTCATAAGCTTTGCTTTAGGAAAAGATGCTGTTGAGAATGTCCTCATGAACTTGATCCTTCATGAGGTATGATCAGTTTATCCATTCATAAGCTCGGCCTTAGGAACAGATACTGTTGAGAATGTCCTCATGAACTTGATCCTTCATGAGGGATGATCAGTTTATCCATTCATAAGCCCGGCCTTAGGAACAGATACTGTTGAGAATGTCCTCAGGAACTTGATCCTTCATGAGGGATGATCAGTTTATCCATTGATAAGCTTTGCTTTAGGAAAAGATGCTGTTGAGAATGTCCTCATGAACTTGATCCTTCATGAGGTATGATCAGTTTATCCATTCATAAGCTCGGCCTTAGGAACAGATACTGTTGAGAATGTCCTCATGAACTTGATCCTTCATGAGGGATGATCAGTTTATCCATTGATAAGCTCAGCCTTAGGAACACATGCTGTTGAGAATCTCCTCATGAACTTGATCCTTCATGAGGGATGATCAGTTTATCCATTGATAAGCTCAGCCTTAGGAACACATGCTGTTGAGAATCTCCTCATGAACTTGATCCTTCATGAGGGATGATCAGTTTATCCATTGATAAGCTCGGCCTTAGGAACACATGCTGTTGAGAATGTCCTCATGAACTTGATCCTTCATGAGGGATGATCAGTTTATCCATTGATAAGCTTTGCTTTAGGAAAAGATGCTGTTGAGAATGTCCTCATGAACTTGATCCTTCATGAGGTATGATCAGTTTATCCATTCATAAGCTTTGCTTTAGGAAAAGATGCTGTTGAGAATGTCCTCATGAACTTGATCCTTCATGAGGGATGATCAGTTTATCCATTCATAAGCTCAGCCTTAGGAACACATGCTGTTGAGAATCTCCTCATGAACTTGATCCTTCATGAGGGATGATCAGTTTATCCATTGATAAGCTCAGCCTTAGGAACACATGCTGTTGAGAATCTCCTCATGAACTTGATCCTTCATGAGGGATGATCAGTTTATCCATTGATAAGCTCAGCCTTAGGAACACATGCTGTTGAGAATCTCCTCATGAACTTGATCCTTCATGAGGGATGATCAGTTTATCCATTGATAAGCTCGGCCTTAGGAACACATGCTGTTGAGAATGTCCTCATGAACTTGATCCTTCATGAGGGATGATCAGTTTATCCATTGATAAGCTCGGCCTTAGGAACACATGCTGTTGAGAATGTCCTCATGAACTTGATCCTTCATGAGGGATGATCAGTTTATCCATTGATAAGCTCGGCCTTAGGAACACATGCTGTTGAGAATGTCCTCATGAACTTGATCCTTCATGAGGGATGATCAGTTTATCCATTCATAAGCTTTGCTTTAGGAAAAGATGCTGTTGAGAATGTCCTCATGAACTTGATCCTTCATGAGGTATGATCAGTTTATCCATTCATAAGCTCGGCCTTAGGAACAGATACTGTTGAGAATGTCCTCATGAACTTGATCCTTCATGAGGGATGATCAGTTTATCCATTCATAAGCCCGGCCTTAGGAACAGATACTGTTGAGAATGTCCTCATGAACTTGATCCTTCATGAGGGATGATCAGTTTATCCATTCATAAGCCCGGCCTTAGGAACAGATACTGTTGAGAATGTCCTCATGAACTTGATCCTTCATGAGGTATGATCAGTTTATCCATTCATAAGCTCGGCCTTAGGAACAGATACTGTTGAGAATGTCCTCATGAACTTGATCCTTCATGAGGGATGATCAGTTTATCCATTCATAAGCTCAGCCTTAGGAACACATGCTGTTGAGAATCTCCTCATGAACTTGATCCTTCATGAGGGATGATCAGTTTATCCATTGATAAGCTCAGCCTTAGGAACACATGCTGTTGAGAATCTCCTCATGAACTTGATCCTTCATGAGGGATGATCAGTTTATCCATTGATAAGCTCAGCCTTAGGAACACATGCTGTTGAGAATCTCCTCATGAACTTGATCCTTCATGAGGGATGATCAGTTTATCCATTGATAAGCTCGGCCTTAGGAACACATGCTGTTGAGAATGTCCTCATGAACTTGATCCTTCATGAGGGATGATCAGTTTATCCATTGATAAGCTCGGCCTTAGGAACACATGCTGTTGAGAATGTCCTCATGAACTTGATCCTTCATGAGGGATGATCAGTTTATCCATTCATAAGCTTTGCTTTAGGAACAGATACTGTTGAGAATGTCCTCATGAACTTGATCCTTCATGAGGTATGATCAGTTTATCCATTCATAAGCTCGGCCTTAGGAACAGATACTGTTGAGAATGTCCTCATGAACTTGATCCTTCATGAGGGATGATCAGTTTATCCATTCATAAGCCCGGCCTTAGGAACAGATACTGTTGAGAATGTCCTCATGAACTTGATCCTTCATGAGGGATGATCAGTTTATCCATTCATAAGCTTTGCTTTAGGAAAAGATGCTGTTGAGAATGTCCTCATGAACTTGATCCTTCATGAGGTATGATCAGTTTATCCATTGATAAGCTCGGCCTTAGGAACAGATACTGTTGAGAATGTCCTCATGAACTTGATCGTTCATGAGGGATGATCAGTTTATCCATTCATAAGCCCGGCCTTAGGAACAGATACTGTTGAGAATGTCCTCATGAACTTGATCCTTCATGAGGGATGATCAGTTTATCCATTCATAAGCTCGGCCTTAGGAACAGATACTGTTGAGAATGTCCTCATGAACTCGATCCTTCATGAGGGATGATCAGTTTATCCATTCATAAGCTCGGCCTTAGGAACAGATACTGTTGAGAATGTCCTCATGAACTTGATCCTTCATGAGGTATGATCAGTTTATCCATTCATAAGCTCGGCCTTAGGAACAGATACTGTTGAGAATGTCATGAACTTGATCCTTCATGAGGGATGATCAATTTATCCATTCATAAGCTCGGCCTTAGGAACAGATACTGTTGAGAATGTCCTCATGAACTTGATCCTTCATGAGGGATGATCAGTTTATCCATTCATAAGCTCGGCCTTAGGAACAGATACTGTTGAGAATGTCCTCATGAACTTGATCCTTCATGAGGGATGATCAGTTTATCCATTCATAAGCCCGGCCTTAGGAACAGATACTGTTGAGAATGTCCTCATGAACTTGATCCTTCATGAGGGATGATCAGTTTATCCATTCATAAGCTTTGCTTTAGGAAAAGATGCTGTTGAGAATGTCCTCATGAACTCGATCCTTCATGAGGGATGATCAGTTTATCCATTCATAAGCTCGGCCTTAGGAACAGATACTGTTGAGAATGTCCTCATGAACTTGATCCTTCATGAGGGATGATCAGTTTATCCATTCATAAGCTCAGCCTTAGGAACACATGCTGTTGAGAATCTCCTCATGAACTTGATCCTTCATGAGGGATGATCAGTTTATCCATTGATAAGCTCAGCCTTAGGGACACATGCTGTTGAGAATCTCCTCATGAACTTGATCCTTCATGAGGGATGATCAGTTTATCCATTGATAAGCTCAGCCTTAGGAACACATGCTGTTGAGAATCTCCTCATGAACTTGATCCTTCATGAGGGATGATCAGTTTATCCATTGATAAGCTCGGCCTTAGGAACACATGCTGTTGAGAATGTCCTCATGAACTTGATCCTTCATGAGGGATGATCAGTTTATCCATTGATAAGCTCGGCCTTAGGAACACATGCTGTTGAGAATGTCCTCATGAACTTGATCCTTCATGAGGGATGATCAGTTTATCCATTCATAAGCTTTGCTTTAGGAACAGATACTGTTGAGAATGTCCTCATGAACTTGATCCTTCATGAGGTATGATCAGTTTATCCATTCATAAGCTCGGCCTTAGGAACAGATACTGTTGAGAATGTCCTCATGAACTTGATCCTTCATGAGGGATGATCAGTTTATCCATTCATAAGCCCGGCCTTAGGAACAGATACTGTTGAGAATGTCCTCATGAACTTGATCCTTCATGAGGGATGATCAGTTTATCCATTCATAAGCTTTGCTTTAGGAAAAGATGCTGTTGAGAATGTCCTCATGAACTTGATCCTTCATGAGGTATGATCAGTTTATCCATTGATAAGCTCGGCCTTAGGAACAGATACTGTTGAGAATGTCCTCATGAACTTGATCGTTCATGAGGGATGATCAGTTTATCCATTCATAAGCCCGGCCTTAGGAACAGATACTGTTGAGAATGTCCTCATGAACTTGATCCTTCATGAGGGATGATCAGTTTATCCATTCATAAGCTCGGCCTTAGGAACAGATACTGTTGAGAATGTCCTCATGAACTCGATCCTTCATGAGGGATGATCAGTTTATCCATTCATAAGCTCGGCCTTAGGAACAGATACTGTTGAGAATGTCCTCATGAACTTGATCCTTCATGAGGTATGATCAGTTTATCCATTCATAAGCTCGGCCTTAGGAACAGATACTGTTGAGAATGTCATGAACTTGATCCTTCATGAGGGATGATCAATTTATCCATTCATAAGCTCGGCCTTAGGAACAGATACTGTTGAGAATGTCCTCATGAACTTGATCCTTCATGAGGGATGATCAGTTTATCCATTCATAAGCTCGGCCTTAGGAACAGATACTGTTGAGAATGTCCTCATGAACTTGATCCTTCATGAGGGATGATCAGTTTATCCATTCATAAGCCCGGCCTTAGGAACAGATACTGTTGAGAATGTCCTCATGAACTTGATCCTTCATGAGGGATGATCAGTTTATCCATTCATAAGCTTTGCTTTAGGAAAAGATGCTGTTGAGAATGTCCTCATGAACTCGATCCTTCATGAGGGATGATCAGTTTATCCATTCATAAGCTCGGCCTTAGGAACAGATACTGTTGAGAATGTCCTCATGAACTCGATCCTTCATGAGGGATGATCAGTTTATCCATTCATAAGCTCGGCCTTAGGAACAGATACTGTTGAGAATGTCCTCATGAACTTGATCCTTCATGAGGTATGATCAGTTTATCCATTCATAAGCCCGGCCTTAGGAACAGATACTGTTGAGAATGTCCTCATGAACTTGATCCTTCATGAGGGATGATCAGTTTATCCATTCATAAGCCCGGCCTTAGGAACAGATACTGTTGAGAATGTCCTCATGAACTTGATCCTTCATGAGGTATGATCAGTTTATCCATTCATAAGCCCAGCCTTAGGAACAGATACTGTTGAGAATGTCCTCATGAACTTGATCCTTCATGAGGGATGATCAGTTTATCCATTCATAAGCCCGGCCTTAGGAACAGATACTGTTGAGAATGTCCTCATGAACTTGATCCTTCATGAGGGATGATCAGTTTATCCATTCATAAGCTTTGCTTTAGGAAAAGATGCTGTTGAGAATGTCCTCATGAACTTGATCCTTCATGAGGGATGATCAGTTTATCCATTCATAAGCTCGGCCTTAGGAACAGATACTGTTGAGAATGTCCTCATGAACTCGATCCTTCATGAGGGATGATCAGTTTATCCATTCATAAGCTCGGCCTTAGGAACAGATACTGTTGAGAATGTCCTCATGAACTTGATCCTTCATGAGGTATGATCAGTTTATCCATTCATAAGCTCGGCCTTAGGAACAGATACTGTTGAGAATGTCATGAACTTGATCCTTCATGAGGGATGATCAATTTATCCATTCATAAGCTCGGCCTTAGGAACAGATACTGTTGAGAATGTCCTCATGAACTTGATCCTTCATGAGGGATGATCAGTTTATCCATTCATAAGCTCGGCCTTAGGAACAGATACTGTTGAGAATGTCCTCATGAACTTGATCCTTCATGAGGGATGATCAGTTTATCCATTCATAAGCCCGGCCTTAGGAACAGATACTGTTGAGAATGTCCTCATGAACTTGATCCTTCATGAGGGATGATCAGTTTATCCATTCATAAGCTTTGCTTTAGGAAAAGATGCTGTTGAGAATGTCCTCATGAACTTGATCCTTCATGAGGTATGATCAGTTTATCCATTGATAAGCTCGGCCTTAGGAACAGATACTGTTGAGAATGTCCTCATGAACTTGATCCTTCATGAGGGATGATCAGTTTATCCATTCATAAGCCCGGCCTTAGGAACAGATACTGTTGAGAATGTCCTCATGAACTTGATCCTTCATGAGGGATGATCAGTTTATCCATTCATAAGCTCGGCCTTAGGAACAGATACTGTTGAGAATGTCCTCATGAACTCGATCCTTCATGAGGGATGATCAGTTTATCCATTGATAAGCTCAGCCTTAGGAACAGATACTGTTGAGAATGTCCTCATGAACTTGATCCTTCATGAGGGATGATCAGTTTATCCATTCATAAGCTCAGCCTTAGGAACAGATACTGTTGAGAATGTCATGAACTTGATCCTTCATGAGGGATGATCAGTTTATCCATTGATAAGCTCGGCCTTAGGAACACATGCTGTTGAGAATGTCCACATGAACTTGATCCTTCATGAGGGATGATCAGTTTATCCATTGATAAGCTCGGCCTTAGGAACACATGCTGTTGAGAATGTCCTCATGAACTTGATCCTTCATGAGGGATGATCAGTTTATCCATTCATAAGCTTTGCTTTAGGAAAAGATGCTGTTGAGAATGTCCTCATGAACTCGATCCTTCATGAGGGATGATCAGTTTATCCATTCATAAGCTCGGCCTTAGGAACAGATACTGTTGAGAATGTCCTCATGAACTTGATCCTTCATGAGGGATGATCAGTTTATCCATTCATAAGCTCAGCCTTAGGAACAGATACTGTTGAGAATGTCATGAACTTGATCCTTCATGAGGGATGATCAGTTTATCCATTGATAAGCTCGGCCTTAGGAACACATGCTGTTGAGAATGTCCTCATGAACTTGATCCTTCATGAGGGATGATCAGTTTATCCCTTGATAAGCTCGGCCTTAGGAACACATGCTGTTGAGAATGTCCTCATGAACTTGATCCTTCATGAGGGATGATCAGTTTATCCATTCATAAGCTTTGCTTTAGGAAAAGATGCTGTTGAGAATGTCCTCATGAACTTGATCCTTCATGAGGGATGATCAGTTTATCCATTCATAAGCTCGGCCTTAGGAACAGATACTGTTGAGAATGTCCTCATGAACTTGATCCTTCATGAGGGATGATCAATTTATCCATTCATAAGCTCGGCCTTAGGAACAGATACTGTTGAGAATGTCCTCATGAACTCGATCCTTCATGAGGGATGATCAGTTTATCCATTGATAAGCTCAGCCTTAGGAACAGATACTGTTGAGAATGTCCTCATGAACTTGATCCTTCATGAGGGATGATCAGTTTATCCATTCATAAGCTCAGCCTTAGGAACAGATACTGTTGAGAATGTCATGAACTTGATCCTTCATGAGGGATGATCAGTTTATCCATTGATAAGCTCGGCCTTAGGAACACATGCTGTTGAGAATGTCCTCATGAACTTGATCCTTCATGAGGGATGATCAGTTTATCCATTCATAAGCTTTGCTTTAGGAAAAGATGCTGTTGAGAATGTCCTCATGAACTTGATCCTTCATGAGGTATGATCAGTTTATCCATTCATAAGCTCGGCCTTAGGAACAGATACTGTTGAGAATGTCCTCATGAACTTGATCCTTCATGAGGGATGATCAGTTTATCCATTCATAAGCCCGGCCTTAGGAACAGATACTTTTGAGAATGTCCTCATGAACTTGATCCTTCATGAGGGATGATCAGTTTATCCATTCATAAGCTCGGCCTTAGGAACAGATACTGTTGAGAATGTCCTCATGAACTCGATCCTTCATGAGGGATGATCAGTTTATCCATTGATAAGCTCAGCCTTAGGAACAGATACTGTTGAGAATGTCCTCATGAACTTGATCCTTCATGAGGGATGATCAGTTTATCCATTCATAAGCTCAGCCTTAGGAACAGATACTGTTGAGAATGTCATGAACTTGATCCTTCATGAGGGATGATCAGTTTATCCATTGATAAGCTCGGCCTTAGGAACACATGCTGTTGAGAATGTCCTCATGAACTTGATCCTTCATGAGGTATGATCAGTTTATCCATTCATAAGCTCGGCCTTAGGAACACATGCTGTTGAGAATGTCCTCATGAACTTGATCCTTCATGAGGGATGATCAGTTTATCCAATGATAAGCTCAGCCTTAGGAACACATGCTGTTGAGAATGTCCTCATGAACTTGATCCTTCATGAGGGATGATCAGTTTATCCATTGATAAGCTCAGCCTTAGGAACACATGCTGTTGAGAATGTCCTCATGAACTTGATCCTTCATGAGGGATGATCAGTTTATCCATTCATAAGCTTTGCTTTAGGAAAAGATGCTGTTGAGAATGTCCTCATGAACTTGATCCTTCATGAGGTATGATCAGTTTATCCATTCATAAGCCCGGCCTTAGGAACAGATACTGTTGAGAATGTCCTCATGAACTTGATCCTTCATGAGGGATGATCAGTTTATCCATTGATAAGCTCAGCCTTAGGAACACATGCTGTTGAGAATCTCCTCATGAACTTGATCCTTCATGAGGGATGATCAGTTTATCCATTGATAAGCTCGGCCTTAGGAACACATGCTGTTGAGAATGTCCTCATGAACTTGATCCTTCATGAGGGATGATCAGTTTATCCATTCATAAGCTTTGCTTTAGGAAAAGATGCTGTTGAGAATGTCCTCATGAACTTGATCCTTCATGAGGTATGATCAGTTTATCCATTCATAAGCCCGGCCTTAGGAACAGATACTGTTGAGAATGTCCTCATGAACTTGATCCTTCATGAGGGATGATCAGTTTATCCATTGATAAGCTCGGCCTTAGGAACACATGCTGTTGAGAATGTCCTCATGAACTTGATCCTTCATGAGGGATGATCAGTTTATCCATTGATAAGCTTTGCTTTAGGAAAAGATGCTGTTGAGAATGTCCTCATGAACTTGATCCTTCATGAGGTATGATCAGTTTATCCATTGATAAGCTCGGCCTTAGGAACAGATACTGTTGAGAATGTCCTCATGAACTTGATCGTTCATGAGGGATGATCAGTTTATCCATTCATAAGCCCGGCCTTAGGAACAGATACTGTTGAGAATGTCCTCATGAACTTGATCCTTCATGAGGTATGATCAGTTTATCCATTCATAAGCCCGGCCTTAGGAACAGATACTGTTGAGAATGTCCTCATGAACTTGATCCTTCATGAGGGATGATCAGTTTATCCATTGATAAGCTCAGCCTTAGGAACACATGCTGTTGAGAATCTCCTCATGAACTTGATCCTTCATGAGGGATGATCAGTTTATCCATTGATAAGCTCGGCCTTAGGAACACATGCTGTTGAGAATGTTCTCATGAACTTGATCCTTCATGAGGGATGATCAGTTTATCCATTGATAAGCTCGGCCTTAGGAACACATGCTGTTGAGAATGTCCTCATGAACTTGATCCTTCATGAGGGATGATCAGTTTATCCATTCATAAGCTTTGCTTTAGGAAAAGATGCTGTTGAGAATGTCCTCATGAACTTGATCCTTCATGAGGTATGATCAGTTTATCCATTCATAAGCCCGGCCTTAGGAACAGATACTGTTGAGAATGTCCTCATGAACTTGATCCTTCATGAGGGATGATCAGTTTATCCATTGATAAGCTCGGCCTTAGGAACACATGCTGTTGAGAATGTCCTCATGAACTTGATCCTTCATGAGGTATGATCAGTTTATCCATTCATAAGCTTTGCTTTAGGAAAAGATGCTGTTGAGAATGTCCTCATGAACTTGATCCTTCATGAGGTATGATCAGTTTATCCATTGATAAGCCCGGCCTTAGGAACAGATACTGTTGAGAATGTCCTCATGAACTTGATCGTTCATGAGGGATGATCAGTTTATCCATTCATAAGCCCGGCCTTAGGAACAGATACTGTTGAGAATGTCCTCATGAACTTGATCCTTCATGAGGGATGATCAGTTTATCCATTCATAAGCTTTGCTTTAGGAAAAGATGCTGTTGAGAATGTCCTCATGAACTTGATCCTTCATGAGGTATGATCAGTTTATCCATTCATAAGCCCGGCCTTAGGAACAGATACTGTTGAGAATGTCCTCATGAACTTGATCGTTCATGAGGGATGATCAGTTTATCCATTCATAAGCCCGGCCTTAGGAACAGATACTGTTGAGAATGTCCTCATGAACTTGATCCTTCATGAGGTATGTTCAGTTTATCCATTGATAAGCTCGGCCTTAGGAACACATGCTGTTGAGAATGTCCTCATGAACTTGATCCTTCATGAGGGATGATCAGTTTATCCATTGATAAGCTCGGCCTTAGGAACAGATACTGTTGAGAATGTCCTCATGAACTTGATCCTTCATGAGGGATGATCAGTTTATCCATTGATAAGCTCAGCCTTAGGAACACATGCTGTTGAGAATCTCCTCATGAACTTGATCCTTCATGAGGGATGATCAGTTTATCCATTGATAAGCTCGGCCTTAGGAACAGATACTGTTGAGAATGTCCTCATGAACTTGATCCTTCATGAGGGATGATCAGTTTATCCATTCATAAGCTTTGCTTTAGGAAAAGATGCTGTTGAGAATGTCCTCATGAACTTGATCCTTCATGAGGTATGATCAGTTTATCCATTCATAAGCCCGGCCTTAGGAACAGATACTGTTGAGAATGTCCTCATGAACTTGATCGTTCATGAGGGATGATCAGTTTATCCATTCATAAGCCCGGCCTTAGGAACAGATACTTTTGAGAATGTCCTCATGAACTTGATCCTTCATGAAGGATGATCAATTTATCCATTCATAAGCTTTGCTTTAGGAAAAGATGCTGTTGAGAATGTCCTCATGAACTTGATCCTTCATGAGGTATGATCAGTTTATCCATTCATAAGCCCGGCCTTAGGAACAGATACTGTTGAGAATGTCCTCATGAACTTGATCGTTCATGAGGGATGATCAGTTTATCCATTCATAAGCCCGGCCTTAGGAACAGATACTGTTGAGAATGTCCTCATGAACTTGATCCTTCATGAGGTATGATCAGTTTATCCATTGATAAGCTCGGCCTTAGGAACACATGCTGTTGAGAATGTCCTCATGAACTTGATCCTTCATGAGGGATGATCAGTTTATCCATTGATAAGCTCGGCCTTAGGAACAGATACTGTTGAGAATGTCCTCATGAACTTGATCCTTCATGAGGGATGATCAGTTTATCCATTGATAAGCTCAGCCTTAGGAACACATGCTGTTGAGAATCTCCTCATGAACTTGATCCTTCATGAGGGATGATCAGTTTATCCATTGATAAGCTCGGCCTTAGGAACACATGCTGTTGAGAATGTCCTCATGAACTTGATCCTTCATGAGGGATGATCAGTTTATCCATTCATAAGCTTTGCTTTAGGAAAAGATGCTGTTGAGAATGTCCTCATGAACTTGATCCTTCATGAGGTATGATCAGTTTATCCATTCATAAGCCCGGCCTTAGGAACAGATACTGTTGAGAATGTCCTCATGAACTTGATCCTTCATGAGGGATGATCAGTTTATCCATTGATAAGCTCGGCCTTAGGAACACATGCTGTTGAGAATGTCCTCATGAACTTGATCCTTCATGAGGTATGATCAGTTTATCCATTCATAAGCCCGGCCTTAGGAACAGATACTGTTGAGAATGTCCTCATGAACTTGATCCTTCATGAGGGATGATCAGTTTATCCATTCATAAGCCCGGCCTTAGGAACAGATACTTTTGAGAATGTCCTCATGAACTTGATCCTTCATGAAGGATGATCAATTTATCCATTCATAAGCTTTGCTTTAGGAAAAGATGCTGTTGAGAATGTCCTCATTGTAATTATTTTTCTGAAAACTATGCGAATAATAAATAAAATATTATGTCATTAATCTACTTAGCTAGTTAATGAACTGGCCATGATAGGATCTTTTTTATTACCTTTGTAAGTAAAATTTCAAGGAGTTGGTTCTTGTCAATACTTATAATAAAATGTTATCCAGGACTTCTAATTAAAATTTATAGATCATAATTATTGCCTGGTGTTACTTAAATGGCTTCTTTGATTCATACATTTATTCTATGCCAAATTGCTAGGATTGATAACAAGTTTTCTTTCAAAAGAATTAACACATTTACAACTAATTAGCACAGATCTATTTTCTTGACTTGTAAATCAATTTGCATGATGGTTGTCCTGGGTACGACGATAAACTATATCCATGTCCTGAGTAAGACAATAAACTACGTCCAACAGCAAGGCCTCTGATCAGGAGGTTATGAGTAGCATGGAACCACCTCTTAATTGCTGGTGTTCCCAGGTCCACCCTGACCTGAGGTGGTAGCACCTGTTAGGCAAACAGTTAACACTCAGACTATATCCACATCCTGGGTATGACGATAAACGACGTCCAGCAGAAAGGCCTCTGATAATGTTTTTGAAAAAATAATGTTGCCAGTTATACGTTTTTGAAAAAATAATATTGCCAGCTATAGGTTTTTGAAAAATAATGTTGCCAGCTATACGTTTTTGAGGAAAAAAATATTAACAGAAATATATTTTTGACAAAGCAAAAATATTACCAGAAAAAAAAAGTTGTCGGCATTAAATGACCCATTGAGGTTGATATGCCGTAAAACAAAAATACCAAACCAAACCAAGCCAATTTGCATGAATCTGTGACAACTGGTAAATATTTCAAGAGGAACTGGGGCAGCATTCTAAGAACATCAATAAGCACATAAGCCCAAAAATAGTGAAATAAAAAAGAAAAATATATTAGAATAGTTAATGGAAAATTATGAGTTCTTCATTTTAAACTTTCAGACATGAGCAGGAAGCTGACATATATGTAAAACAACTGTAGGAACCCAGAAGTTAATTCTCACACTTTTTTCATATGATGGATTTACTAACATCCTAAAGGGCTGTGAAATTAACATAACAACCAGTAGTGACAACGGCCTCCATAGGTAACCATCGACAGTTGCTGATCGACAGTAACTTCTGACAGAAACTGATATGGTTGTCAGCGAATGTTGGCAAATGAATGAATGACATGTGTACAAAATAAGGATATAAAAGGTTGCATCCCTCCAAAAAATATTACAAATAAGACCTTCTTTATATTCATGTTTTCTCATAGTGTTTGTTTTATTTTATCTTCCATATCTCTATCTATAAAAGGCAGGATGTATGTGTAACGAATGCACGGCTGCAATTTTCGATGGATTTGCACCAAAATTTACATGCACATGCTCCAAGTTAGCGGGAAGGCCAAGACTGACTTTGCATTTCCCAACTCCTATCGATAGTGGAAATACTCAATTTTTTCATGCTTCTACAGCAGTTTTCATGTAGTTTGCGGCCATTTTCTACTGGCCAGAGTGAGAGCCTATAGCTGGCTGAATGAATAGACAGGAAGATTCTATTGGCCAGCATGAGAGCCAACAGCTGACTGACACGAATGTTAACTATCATGCTAGCATGCAAAAAAAATCGATAGCTGCATTCGTCACAAGTGGGAAAAATTTAAATCTGCATGGCACTTTACTCTAATTGGCTCATTCACTTGCTTAAACTCAACGTTAATTCTGATTCCGCAGAACTGGGTTGGGTGTGAAAATGTATTTGTTATTAACATTCTTTTTTTATTCGTTTTTTCTAGTTACGAGTCCTTTTTTAAAGCTGATCATTTTGTGTTCATTTTGTTTAGTTCTTTTTTTGTAACAGATTTAATGTTTAGTATAGAGCTTAGAAAAAATTTGCAGTGTGAGATAGGCAAGAAGTAAGGCATGTAGCAACATCAGCACAACAAAGGGCACGCCTTTAAAGGCAAGGAAGGGTAAAAATATCTAAGTCAAGTGATAGCGATTGCTGTATGAGTCGTACAATTTTTTAATCAATCATGGGCAACGCCGGCCATGCTGCTAGTATGCAATAATTTCTGTACATGGAAAATAAATGAGATAAATATATTTTTAGTATGATATCTAGTGTTGTATATAATATGTTATCAGTCATATCTCATGTTTAGAATTAATTTCTTTGACTTATACTTGTCCTTCCTTAAAGTGTATTATGGTGTTAGTATATCACCGGTATACTAATGCTTTATGTGAGCCATGGAGATTTGAGAAATCTGAGATATTATATAAATGAATTTTGTAATTTTTATGCTATCAACATTCATTAAAACTCAGTATGATAGTCTCTTAGTTCTCAGTAATTAATACAAGTATTATCAATATAATTGGACTATTACACGTATATGTGACTGATGACAGCAAAAAGACTCTTTATAATTAGACATATTTACCAGAAGGCATGTTTGATATATTTATATTCACAGTTGAATATAAAGTAAATTTCTGATTTTTTATTTTATTTATGAGCATTGCAATTATAACTTCAAAGAATCATTAACAATGGATTAATTCTAAAATTGCTGTTATTTCTATTAAAAATATGTCATGAAAGAGTTTCTTTTTTATTTCTATTCATGTTTTCCTGATATTTAACAAATTTCATGAGACAACCGCAGCTTCTTTTGAAATCTCAGATTTGAAAAGAACCTGCTCTTGTCACATAGTTTAAAATTTGGTTGTAGTTTGAAATGAGATAAAAGCAGTTTTATCATTTTGTTATTTTTTGGCTAATCCGTGAGTTCTCTTCTCAGCCTATTGGTTTCAATCCCAATACAGAATGATTGCAAAATATTTTTCCCTCCCCAATTTATAGGCAGAAACACACAAATGCATGCTGGGATTTCTTTCAAGCCAATAAAATAGGCTGGTTCTCAGTTTCATCTGCGTCAGTTCGGGTCTGTCTTGTCTTGAAGTCAGAACGCTATGTTCACTTATCCATATTTGCTCTTGAGTGTCAACCCCAATTCTTACTTTATGAACTTTTTGCCTTATTACTGTTGCTTTGCCTTATTACTGTTAATTTGCCTTACATATATTGTTTGCTTGCTTTCTGTTATTTTGTGCCGTTATTTTCTTTTTCTTCTTATTGCTTGTTTGTCAACTCTGTTGGAGAGTTCTGACATTTATTTACTTTCATCTTCAGATTTTTAATTGTTTTCCATTACAGCTTAATGCAAGCTGTGTTGGTTTCAATCCTGCTAGAAATGATTGCAAATACTTTCCCCTCCCCAGTTTATAGACAAAAGCACACAAATGCATGCTGGGATTTCCTCCTAGCCAATAAAATAGGCCAGTTCTTGGTTTCCTCTGCCTCAGTCCTGGTCTGTCTTGTCTTGAAGTCTGAATGCAATGTACACTTATCCAAATTTGGTCTTGCGTCAAGTCAACCCCCAATTCTTACTTTATGAACTTTTTGCCTTATTACTGTTGCTTTGCCTTGCAAATATCCTTTGCTTGCTTTATATCATTTTTTCCTCTGTTCTTTCCTTTTCCTTGTTATTGCTTATTACAACTTTGTCAATTCTTTGTTCGGCAGTCTCACCATTTGTTTAATTTTAACCATGGCCACTCTATGTTCAAATCTTTCCATCAAAAACAGCTGCCTCTCTTTAAAACAAGTTCTTACTTATTTAAATGTCAATGTGAATCTAACTGCATAGGCAGGACCACTCAGCTACTTGAAAAGAGAATTTTTTAGCATAGGGTGGATCACGAAATGTCACCTACATAATTTGCATAAGCCTGCCATCAGATTTGCACCTGCAGTGGTGGAGCACCTCATACAAAATCATGAGTGTGCTGTGTCATATTCTCAGTTCCATTCAGATCACATTCTGATTGCCAATTGAAGGTCCAACAAATTATTTTCATTAAGCCATGACAGCCTTTCCTGTGAAAGCAGAAAGAATGGTTGCTAGGACAATGTGGTTTGTGTATAAAATATTGTTTTCAGTATGAAGTGATAACAAGAAGAGGTGAAGTTTTAATGAAGGCTTTAATGAACTATCAAGATGGCTTCTTTTAATTCTGAAGAGTCATCAACAAATGGAGGTTATTAATAATAAGTCAAAAGGGAGATTACTAGGAAAAGACCTGTTCCCGAGAGGAAACAAGCAAGTGTTCAGAATACGACATATTAATTTTTCATGTTCCTTAGTTAGTATGTTAGTCATACACAAAAATTATTTTACTGTCCTTGATCGAGTTCTGAAGACTGAAGGTTTTTACTCCATATTATGTTCTTTTTAATAATGTCTGTACTGTATGCAAATAATGGATTTTGTACCTCCAATGAGATTTTAAAGTCTTTTTTTTTTTTTTTAAGCTTTTCACCCCAAGTAAGGCAGGAGTGCTGTTAGTACGCAAGGGGTTACAGAGAGTGGGAGCAAGAGTAAAGAAGCATGAAAGAGGAAAGGATGAAGAGAAGGACAGGGATTAGACTAAGGCATCTGGAGATGTCGATTGGCACTGTATTTGAATAGTTGGAGATTATAGCTTTCAGAGAAGCAAGTAACAGGAAGAGAGATGTTTATTATATACAACAGATTCAGTTTATTTAGACTGCCAGTTAACTGGTGCTTCCCATCTGTGCCAAAGCAAGAAAAACCTAAATAAACATGATACAATTATTTGTAGAAAAACCTAAATAAACATGGTAAAATTATTTGTAGAAAGACCTAAATAAACATGATACAAGTGTTATAATTTTCTTTGATTGTCTGGGCCACCAAATCAGAATTGCTTTTTGGTAAAATGTTATGTGCAACCTTTTAGAGTATTGCAACAATTATGTGTGGCATTTAATGTATGCAACATTTCAAACCTCAAAAGATGCAATACAACATTCAGTTCCTTTAGACCACCAGTTAATCAGGGTACGTATTTCTCTGAACCGAAACAAGAAAAATCTAAGCAAATCAAGTATATTTGTAATAATTTATTTTTCTTATCAGGGTCACCAAATTGTTTAATTTGGCCAGCATGAGGAAATCAGAATGGCTTTTGGTTAATATGTTGTGAGCAGCTTTTTAGAGTATAGGTACGATTATATGTGTCATTTAGTATAGTGATGTTCCAATCATAGCTTAGATCTGGCACATGGCAAAAATAGGGGGCACCCAATGAGGATCGAACTCACTACTCAGTTGTAATTATTTTAGCGAGACAAGGTTGCTATTACACAATGTTGAAGTGCCCCTGTTTCATTTTCTATATTCCGAATTGCAAATATCATACTTTTAAAAAAAAATTATTCTAAAATGACATTTTAGTATAGGTACAATTATGTGTCATTAAGTATAGTGATTTTTCAAGCGTAGCTTAGAAGTGGCATAAGGCCAAAAGTAGGAGGCACTCAATGAGGATCGAACATACTACTCAGTCATAATTGTTTTAGTGAGACAAACTTGCTAACCATTACACTGCCTAGAGGAGCCCCAAATGATTTTCTTAGTGTAGCTTAGATGTGATACAAGGCCGAAAGTATGGTGAACCCAGTGGGATTGAACTCACTATTCAGTTGTAATCATCCTAGCAAGACAAGCTTGCTAACCACTATACCATGTCAAAGTGCCGATGTGTCATTTAATATATTCAGAATTCCAAATCTCATACTTTTAAAAAAAAATTATTCTAAAATGATAATTTAGTTTGTCGTCACCTACTCCAACCCATACTTTTTTTATTCACTTTTCAATCAGCATGATTTCTGCATAACAACAGAAACTAAAAAACTACCACATTGAACATAACATTCTTTTTGGTTTGCACCAACCAATGAAACATCTTAATATTAAAATTCATTGTCAGGTGCAAAAACTCTGACACCAGACTGCACAAGGGAGGAGACATTCCAAGAAAACATTTTACAAGCTCTTGTCACTTCAAAGAACATCCCTGCTTTTGTAGATTTCACATCTCCAAAATCTTCTATGATAATACTATTACAATATTTCATTCATTTGCATATTCATCCCTGATGTCTGGTGGTCAGCTCTGAAAAGTGACATCAAGTCTTCTTGAATCTCCAGCATCCTTATATCCTTGAAGGCTCTATCAACACTGTGGTATTTACAGACTCAACCCTTCCTCAGTTTTCCAACTCATCCAATCTAAACTTTATATTCTGAAACTTTCTCAGCTCCTGGGTAAGATCCAGATAATTTTTAAAATTTTTGTAGTAATGTCCCACACTCCCTATCGCCTATGTGGACTGACTATATCAGTAGATATATATAGTGAGCACAGGCTATACCTGGGGGCTTGCTTCAGGAATTAGTTGGAGATTCGTCTCCAGCTATGCTGGTCGAACCATCTGCCCTTGGGCAGAGAGGAACCCAGATGAGGCTATGATGAAGGGCAGTCTCATCTGGAGTGGTAGACAGCTACCCAACCCCGTGTATACAGGGTCTATGGGGTATTTTTGCCTGAGCCTATGGGCTTGGATTTTTCCCTGCATTAAAAATGGCCTTGTGCCACATCCTGCCTCTCCGGGAGGCAAGGTAAATATCTTTACTTCAGGAATTACTAGCCTGCTACCTGATTCCCAGTCTTTCAATAGTGTATTCTCTTTTACAATAAACCTTTTATCTACGTGCGTGTTGCTGTTCCTTCATTCGAGTACCATTTTTGTCTGTTTAAGGATACAACAATTTTCCCCTCTCCTTCATGCTTTTTGTGATTTACAAGCACACAATCCAGCAGATTTTCTTTTTGGCTATAGTTCTCCGAGTCCAAGGTTACTGAATGAAGCATGTAATATGAATGTAAGAGGAAATAGGAAGAGGTTAGTATTTTAAAAAGTGACTATATGAGAAGTAGCAAAGTACACTGGGCTCTGTAGCCTTGGGTGGCAGTCATAAAAGATTAACCTGAATTCAAAACAATGGAGAAGGCATCAGGAAACCACTCCTCTATCTTTCCCACAAAATCATAATTTGTAGATGTTTTTTTTTTTTTTTTTTTTTACTAAAGTTCAGCCAATATGAAGCCCAATGTTACCAAATAAGATGTGTGTTATGAACATAAGAAGTGGGAGAGGGAAGTGATGATTATAAGGATAAGGAGGATATATAATGATTTACCTTAGACTTGAAGAAGTTAAGATTGTATTTGATTACAGCAATAATTTGTGCCAGATTAGAAAATTAAAAACAAAATTTTACATACTGACAAAAAAATCATTTATTCACCAAAGTACATAGTCTCCCTTGTTTTTGACAAATTTCACATCATTCTACAAGCTTTGTTGATGCCATTTTTATAGAAACTTCATGTTTTTCATTGGAAGAAGGTTGTGAAGTGATTTTTGACTATGCAAAGTCAATTTTTTTTTCATTTAAGTTGTCTGTAGAGACTGGAGCAAATGTGAATCCAAAAACGCCAATTTAAGAGAATGCAGTTGGTACTAGAGGATTTCCCCCTTGTGACTCCTGAAGATTCTGCAAGGTCCATCTTGCAACATGCAGCCTTGCATTTTCACTATAGAATTTGCTGAAACTGATTTTTCTTAAACACAAATCTGTTCAAATGGCAAAAAGATGAGATAACTCTTAGCAATCTCTTCCATCAAAATCTTCAGTTTATTCTCTACAATGGCAAGCAAAATATCTTCAATGATGTTGGATCATTACCCAGAAAATGGTTGATCATTTAGTTTAAAATCACCCTGACTAAATCTACCAAATTACTTAATGACTGTTTGAAGAGCAGGCGCACAATCCAAATTTTGAATGTTTGTTTGTTTTTTTTCCAATTCTGATGCTTAATCCTTTCCAAAATTCATAGAGCAAAATATAGAGAAAGTGCAACTTTTCATCTTCCATCTTTAAGGCATTCATTTGTGAACAAAAAATCAACATTCAACAAAGTTTGAATTGCAATTGAATGATGCACGTTTCCAATCTAGAACACATCAGAAATCTGCATCTAAACAAATGCCAGTGTCAAGTTGCAGTCATTTTATATTAACAATGAAGATCAGGCACAGACTTTTGCAATGATCTGATAGTATTTAAGAAAGTATCTCTGCAGGAGTCTGTTCCACAAAGTAGCAGTTCTTGGGGAAAAAGCTTTTGGGGTGGAACACCCTTCTTACCAAAACAATACATAGGGAATGAGGGTGATACAACCTTGTGAACATAACAAGGTATGAAGGCATTTTACTTCTAATTGATTATTATATCTGATCCATTTTGGGATGAAGTGGTTGCTGTGGGGGTTGGAAATCCTATTTTGTCATTTTTATTTTACCAGGACAATTACTGGAGAGGTGATTTCTTCTCTTATCTTCTTCTATTAAAAATTGTCTCTAATTTGTTTTCTCCCTTGGAGAGCTTACGACCATATCATGTTAAAACACTAGTTCTCATATGATCACTGAAGTTAAGCAATGTAGAGTTTGGTCAGTACCTAGATGCGTGACTGCTTGGGAATAGCAGGTGCTGTAAGGTTGGATGTGTGGGCATTGTAATGGATAACAGCTGAGAATTAGAAATTGGAGGTCTGAGTTCCAATTCCAGTCAGAGTTTATTATATTCCCTCACACACAACTACCTTTGGGAAAGGTATGAATCCACCTCTTCTCCTCCATCTATGGGTTAATTAGTAAGGCTTGTATCAATAAATCATTATTTCTTTTTTAAATCTTACATTTGAAAAATAATTTCTGGTTTAAATAATCTGCAAAAGGTTGATAAGCTGTAAAACACAAATCAATCAATCAATCCTCTCTTTTGTGCTTCTTCCGCATAAAATAAAACACTAGTTCTCATATGATCACTGAAGTTAAGCAATGTAGAGTTTGGTCAGTACCTAGATGCGTGACTGCTTGGGAATAGCAGGTGCTGTAAGGTTGGATGTGTGGGCATTGTAATGGATGCATAAATTTATTCTATCGACAAATCAGATAAAACTCTTCTTTTGAATCACTGAGGTGAAAACTGTTTGGTTATCAACCAATGGGGTCAGTAAAAAAGAATCTGTGTGCTACCACTAAGTTCAATCTCAAATCCAGCAGGCAGCATAGTAATGAAAAATGGGGTCAGAAATCCAACCTTCAATTCACAACAGCAGAAACGCACTTTTTCTCAATAATCTCAAAAGTCGTTCTGATCCCAGTAAGCAAAACACAAAAGCCTTTATTCACCGAATGATCTTTCTCATTGGTCATGCTTTATCTGTCTTCATTTCAGCAATTGAAATACCTGAAAAATTAGAATACCTGCTTATAGATTCATTTTTGCAATTTTTATTCCTTTTTATTAAAAGCCTAAAAGGTTTCAGTCTTGAAAATATGAAAATATACTGACCAACTAGTGTTTTGTTAGGGTCAGTAGAAACAAAAAAAAAAAATCTATGTGCCAGTGCTGAGTTCAATCACAGATCTGTCGTAAACAGTCCAGCAGGCAATGTAGTAATGAAAAATGGGGTCAGAAATCCAACCTTCCCGTCGCAACAGCAGAAACGCACTTTCACTCACCAAGCTCAAAAGTCGTTCAGATCACGGTAAGAAAAAGCAACCGTCTTTATTCACCAAATGATCTTTCTCATTGGTTATGCTTTATCTGTCTTCATTTCAGCAATTGAAATACCTGGCTGAAAAATTAGAATACCTGCTTATAGATTCATTTTTGCAATTTTTATTCCTTTTTATTAAAAGCCTAAAAGGTTTCAGTCTTGAAAATATGAAAATATACTGACCAACTAGTGTTTTGTTAGGGTCAGTAGAAACAAAAAACAAATCTATGTGCCAATGCTGAGTTCAATCACAGATCTGTCGTAAACAGTCCAGCAGGCAACGTAGTAATGAAAAATGGGGTCAGAAATCCAACCTTTCTGTCGCAACAGCAGAAACGCACTTTCACTCACCAAGCTCAAAAGTCGTTCGGATCCCGGTAAACAAAAAACAACAGCCTTTATTCACCGAATGATTTTTCTCATTGGTCACACAGTGGATTAGTTAGATCCAGTGGCAGGACCCAAAGAATGTGAGTTCAATACCTGGTTAAGGCAGTGATAACTGACATCCATTAGACATGGCACGTGGCACTAGAACAGCGAGTGAAATAAAGGGTTCAGTTTGACATTCCAACCACCTGAAGAAGGCCGGAGCGTACAACGCCAAAATGTTGTGATGGCAACAAAGATGAGGATGATAGTCAGAACAGTGTAAATAGTGTATTTTGAATGTGTTTGCTTTATTCCAAAAAAAAAAAAAATCCTTTCCTATAACAACTTAAAAATACTTAAGATTTCACAACCTAGTGAGAATACTATCGATGGAGAATGTAAGCAATGAGGAACTTTTAAGGAAAATGAAAATAAAACAAGGAATACTACCTAAAAGGAGAATGAAACAGTTGAAATTTCTGGAACACAAAATGAGAAAAGAAGGTATGGAAAATTTAATACTCATAGGACATACTAAAATCAAGAAGGACTGAAGAAAGCAATGAGTAATTTACCTAATGAGATTGTGTAAATGGATGAAATAACAGGGGATGGAAGAGATAGTAAAAAGACAAACATTAAGAGCAATAAAGCATAAAAAGTTGTTGCCTATACTCTGAAGTTCTATTTTCTGCAAAAAGTGACTGAGGGCATGAGTGATAGCACTGTAACTTTACAAAATAGCCTCTATGGCTTCCTAGTGTCTGACAAATATTTAGATACATTTGACTGGAGTTCTAATAATATGGAATACTGCCAGGATTCCTTATTTTCTTAGGGTTGGGTAAGTTCAGTCTTAAGTACACTGTGTATATACCGTTGTGCAAATTAATTGAAACAAAATGAATAATTCCATTATTATTTACTTTCTTATATTTTTCCAATGAAACATGCCCCAGTGCACTTGTTAGTACTTCGTATGTCCATTACACAAAGTCATTCCTTGCTGATTGACCACAGATTTTTGATTGGATTTAAATCAGGAGAGTTTCCGGGCAAGTCTATAGTACTTTGATTTGCCAGTGTGTTCATGCAGCATAACAATTTTTATACACTTCCTTGGAGTAACGTCCATCACAGACAATACCTGTAGGACAACTAATCGACAGTCGAGACAATAGTGTTTGGGCATGATAGAAATCAGATGCAATCATGGATGACAATATTTTTCAAGGCCAAACAAATTTTATCGAAAACAGATTCATATCACTGCACACAACTGCACATGACCTAATCTGAGGAAAAATAGAAATCAGTTACACCCTGTCACTCCAGTGGGTCTAAAACTAACCGTATGATGAAAGAAAGCAAACTAAAGCAGTTGTATCAATTAATTTGCACAAAGGTGTATGTATTAAGTGCAATAAATTGTAGTAAAAACAGAACCAGTGAATAAACTTATATCAAAGATTTATTGCACTTTATTTTGACTACTTGTCTACTGACAGATATTACAGGGTGCTTTTTATGCATCCTAGATCTTAAGGGGAGGTAACTGATGATTTATCAGTACACTGTGTACAATGATGCTGCAAAAATGTTTTCCCTTCTTGCCAATCTATCATTATCTAAGCAAGAAATTCAGCAATGGGTTGAGCTGTTGATGGTAGCATACCCAGAAAATATTAACCTGGAACTTACTTTTGCACTTTCACATATACATGAGACAAAACCATCGACATACAGAAAAGCACTCTGTCTCATACAGAATTTCATCAAATTATATACAAGGAAAACATTCAGGTAACCTTCCTGAATCTGAAAGCAATCTGCAGCTCTTTCTAACCTTAAAGGTCACTTAATTGTCAAGATCTTTTTCAAGATTCAAAAGAATTAAAAATGAATTCAAGGGCTCAGGTGAGGTTGCTGCACTGAGCATTGAAAGTGACAAACTTGGGTAAACAAATTTTGATGGACTTTTGGATGATTTTGCTATGAAGAAAGCCAGAAAAAAACTTTTAAATCTTAGTGTATTTGATGATTTTACCTTCTATATTTTTTAATATGTATCTTAAAGCCGACTGTTTAATGACAACAGAAGGCAGGATCTAAAAGTGCCAGACTGTCACTGCCAGGTAGTCACGATCTTATTAATACTTCACAGGCAATAAAATTTCTAAGATTTGGTTTTTAATGCCTCCAGATAGCTACCCTGTTTCCTTCTCCTGTCAGTGACTTGCTCTGTGAAGATAAAGTTAACCATGATCTATTTCCTCATTATGTATCCAAAAACTTCTGTCTTATTCCTGATTCTGAGTAGAAATGTTCTTCTTTGTTACCGTTTTCTTTAAGAATTCCCTGTTGCTTACTCACTTCATCCATGGAATTCCCAGTTTCCTTCTGTAGAACCACGTTTCTGCTGCCTCGTTTTCTCCTCATCCATGTAAGAGACTGTCCAGTATTCAATTCCATACAAGATTATTATTATCCCATAACATTTCAGTACTCATTTCTTTCTTTGTAGTAAATTTTTCCTGTTTCTTAATACTCTGCTTAGTTTTCAGTATGCATCTTTTGCCAATCCAATATGCATTCATATTTTAGTGTCACATTTTGCATCCTTTGTTAAAACATTTCCCAGATATTTGCTCCTGCCTGTTGTTGACATCTCCAGTTCCTTGTTCACATCTTGGGCTTTTTCTCTTTTTGACAACCATACTTTGTCGTCTTGCAGTTCATGGCTACCCCTTTCTGCTAGGTTTTCTGTTTATTTTTTCTCTAGGAGGGTCTGTATTTTTCTTACTGCATCTGCCATCAACGCAATATCATTTACATTTTGTCCACTGAAAATAAATTCTGGTAGGTCTTCCAGAACTCCTTAGGATATCATTGCTGTAGAGGTGGAACCAGTCTGGAGAAAAGATATGTCTTTGTTTCAGGCTTCTTTCCATTTTATTGTAGATACTCAATTTAGTTTCGATCCATATGCAGGCACTTTATTCCGATTAGAAGTTAGGGATTATTCTAACATTCTTTCCAAACAGATTGAGTTTCACTAACAATTCAAATTGATCTTTGTCAAATGCTTTTGTGGAATCTATAAAAGAGAAATCCATATTTTTCTGCATTTGCATTGCTCTCTCTCTCCTCTATCATTCTGATCGTAAACATTGTATTTCTTGTTCCAGTGTTCTTGACAAATTTATACAGTTCTTCTATTTCTGGTCTGATTGTGTTTTGTGCTCTGTTAATCATGATTTAGATTATTAGCTTGCTTATGTGCCTCATTAAGATTGTCTAATAGAGCTAACATTCATTTGCACTTGGTTTCTGAGTTCATTCTATGAAGATAGATCTGTTGAGGTCCTCCAGTATCTCACCCCTGTCATATATTTTGTTTATTACTTCTGCAATCTGAGAGCATGTGTTCCAATTATGACCCCATTTCTTCCTGGTGCTTTCTTTCTTTCTATTCATCTTGGCTAATGCCAGTCTTATTTCAGATTTCAATATTTCTGTTTTGTATGTTTCTCTCTCACATTTGCAGTATTTTTTCTTTTTCAATGATTAGTCATCATCCATTTTCTTTTATAGAGCCTACTGATTGGCTCACCTCTTGTCCTGTTAATGCTTTTTTCTGTTGTGCATAATTGCTGTGTTTGTGTTGCTCATCCTCTCTATGTCTGTGCAATTTTCATTGAGTCATTCCTCTTTAGCTTGCCTACATCTGTTTTTAATTTATGTGTTTAGCATTCTGTACTCTTTTCCATTCCTTGGCATTGTTTTCTGTTCCTTCTTCATCACTAGAATTCCAAATGTCATCCACTCTTTCTTTCCTTCTCATTTTTCCTTAAACATGTTCCATTTTGAATTTGTCATCTTACTCAAGTTATATTTGTTTTTGACTCTGCTACAGGATGGAGCTGTGAAATAAAGGTTTATTCTCCCACTTTATTTCCCCCATTATGGGCATTATTATACCTGTGATATAATAGCAGCATATTTTGTGAGCAGAATGGAATGGCTGAAAGGAAAAAGAATAACAAACATGCTTTGTCTTCGGAGACACTTTTATATTATTACGGCATACACAAAACTATCGGTAAATCGAATCGAGTTCTCTCTGTCACTGTGTGTTTATCTAAAAATAAATACGCTTAAATTCTCCTTCATCCCTGCCGTGTGTCAACGGCTTAGTGGTAGAATCCCCGACTGACACTAATTCAGTTGGGTTTCGATCCTAGCTGGAGGCAACCGGACGTCTAGCCACACTGATGAGCTGTGATACAGCAAAACAGTCTGTCTGTGGATGACAATATATATATATATATATGTATATATGTACATGTGCCCCACATGGAGAGTAATATATCAAATATACAGTTGTGGAGAGAATTATTTCCCTCTCTTCCATAATTACGAATAAAGCTGTAATACCTGAAATTTTCATGGAAACTTTATTTTTCACAACTGATGAAATAATGGATTTGATATAATGTACAGTGATGCTCACAACAAAATTCTTATTTTAATGTCAATCAATAATACGAGGGTTATGCAATAAATAAGGTGAATTTTTCGGTATAAGGACTTCTAATACAGATAGAAGCTTACTTTTCTTTCTTTTTTTTCAATGTAGTCTCCCAGCACTGTCACACACTTTTCCCATCTGTGCACAAGCTTCCGTATTCCCTCAGCGTAAAAATCTTTGGACTGATGTCTCAGCCAGTTGCTCACAACACTTTTGACATCATCGTTACTTTTAAACTTCGTGCCTCTCGTGAACGCTTTCAAGGGACCAAACAGGTGAAAGTCTGAAGGGGCAAGGTCTGGGCTGTAAGGAGGATGAGGGAGCAGTTCCCAGCCCAGCTCATTGATGGTCTGCACCGTTTGGGCTGCTGTGTGAGGCCTTGCATTGTCATGAAGCAAGATGACTCCTTCTGACTGATGACCCCTATGTTTGTCCCAATAGATAAGCTCAAAGTTACCCTTCTGTCAGACTGAATGAGGTCATTGACTGACTCGATCACCTCAGGAGACCTCACTTCTGTAGGACTCCCAGGACTGTCTTCATCCTCAACACTGCTCTGTCCTTCTTTAAACAATTTAGCCCACTTGTAGATATTCTTTTGGCTGAAACATGTGGCACCATACACAGTTGACATTCTCCTATGAATTTCAACTGGTTTGCACTCTTCAGCAACCAAAAACTTGATAACTGTCCGCTGTTCAATCCTGGAGCATGCTTCTTGGTCAGCCATCTTTGTTAATCGCCAAAACTCTCAAAGTTTTTTTTAATCTGCAAAAGAAATTAAATCCATGTGAAAAAGAAGTAAAACAAAAAAAAAATAAAATAGAGTAAGCTTCTATCTGTATTAGAAGTCCTTATACCGAAAAATTCAACTTATTTATTGAATGACCCTCGTACAAAAAATATCAAAAAAACATTTAACATAAGACAAAATTATTGCCCTTTATGCCTCAATAATTAATTGTATAACCTTTATTCTTGATTATTGTCTTGAATTGTTTTTGTCCTTACAATATCACTACACAAAGTTATAGTTATTTTGTTCCATTCTTCCTTGACAACAGCTTCTATTTCCTCAAAATTCAATGGACTTCTTTCTCTATTTAAGTATGCCTAACTTAAGTGTGTGATTTCATATTCATTGATACAATGGACAGATATTCTTCCACTAAACACTTAGTAGCTGTTAAGTTGTTCAACAAGAAAAGTTTTAAGAATGAACTGCCTCCAGAAAAGTTATTACTGACCAGTGAAGCATATTCCATGATTGACAAAGAAAAGCTTGAAACAGAACGAAAAGTATTCTTTTGAAAGTCTGATATTCAAGAATATTGCAAATTAATTGCGCTGCCAACATTTATCTTGGAAAATAATCTAGAAGGTGTTCTTCGTGAAATTACAAAACTGATAAAAATCGTCTTGACAATTCCCATGGCTTCATCAGAGCCAGAATGTCGTTTTTCAACACTGAAAATAATAAAAAAAAATGTTCTAAGGAGCACTATGAATCCTGAAAGACTAAATGCACTTAGAGTAATTTCAATGGAAAAAACTTTCCCCAACAGTCATCCAGATGGGTGACTACTGGGGAAAACCAAGGGTTGTAAGCTTGGCTGTGTGGGTGGGGTGTAATAGATAATGGTTCAGAAATGTCAATGAGAGAGCTGAGTTCCAATTCCAGTTGGGTTTGTTATATTCACTTACATGTAAATACCCTTGGGAAAGGTATGAATCCACTTCCTCTCCCTCCACCTATGGGTTAATTACCATATGTATTTTCATATAGGTTACACCAGTAATAGATTTCACCCTTAGTTTGGGATTGTCAATGTGGGTATTTGTGGTTGACTTACAGATAAGTTACGCTATAATCTGAGGAGTTACATGGCCCCTTTTTTAATGTAGATATAATTAATATTTGTTAAATATTTTCAAATATTCACCTTTATTTCAAAACTTTGCTTACTTATATTAAATGATAAGAACAATGTTTTTTCATTTAGATATAGTTATTAAACTTGCTCAGGATTGAAACCCCAAATTTTCTCTTTGTCAAACATTCTTCTCATTTGAGCATCAGTTACTGTGTCATCATCAGTGGCCATGTCTTATGGGTCGTTCAGTTCATCATCAGTTATGGCACATGTGGAGATGCTCTGTTTAGATAAAAATTTGGATACCGGTCATCACTTCAGCCTAAAATGATAGTCTTTTGTTGTAAATCAAATAATAAATGGTAAATATGATAAGTGAAGGTCGATTGCTTTTATTTGATGTATGACGTGGTACTGTTGGAAGATAGATAGGCTGCCCCTGTTATACATATTCACCGTAGTCTGAATGTAGAAAATCAACGTAAGTAATTTGTTCAATGAAACAACACCAATATCTAGTAGCAGCTGTTCAATAATTCTTAAGGTCTTCCATATCAGAGGTTGGCAGTGAATATTCGGAGAGAGTAGGAAAGCGTAGTTCTTCAGGTCTTTCATCTGACAGGTTAGCAGTGGATATTCCGACAAGAAAACAAAACAAAATGGCCGACTTTATACACGTTGGATTGAATATTTCAAGTCTTCTGATTGGTATCTTCCCTTGGTAAATTATAAAATGAGTCAGCTCATTTTGGTTGGCTCACTAGTAAATAAGGATGTATCCAAAAATTGTAACAGCACCCTTAGTTTGGGGTTGTCAAAGTTGATATTTGTGGTTGACTTGCAACTAGGTCACATTATAATCTGAGGAGTTACATGGCCCCTTTTTTAATTTAGATATAATTAATATTTGTTAAATATTTTCAAATATTCACCTTTATTTCAAAACTTTGCTTACATAAGAAAAGTGTTTTGTTGTAATTGTGTGGTATTTACTAATCAAGTGCAGGTCTGCTCTGTTTAGCCAAAAATGTGGATACCAGTAATTGTTTCAGTCCTAAAATCTCTTGGAAATGATAGTCTTTTTTTTAAAGCAGATAATAAATGCTTCATATGGGTATTTTCTCCCTTGCTCTTACATATTCTCGAGACTAAGGCATTCACTTGGACAACTGATATGCCATAGTCTACTTTCGATTCTCTATGATTTTGAGTGGATACATTGCACCCTTGATTTTTATTGAAATTTTGGTGAAAAAAGTGTGACTTATTATCAAATACATACGTTAGTAAGACTTGTATCACTAAGACATTATTATCTCAAAAAAAAAAAAAATTGCATACAAAATATTTAGATATGTTGATATGCTGCTAACCAAAAACAAGCAACCAACCAATCTCATATATATTCTGAAATGTTAACACTCATGACCATTTATGCTTTTACTGTCCAAAATAAAGAACTGGAATATTTTAAATAAAGAACTATATACATTAAAGGAATATTTTAGTTTGTTCTCAATGGAACCAATAAAGAGTCGCATGTCTGTGAGTCAGAGTTAAGATCCAAAATTCTTGGACTGTCACTCAATCTAGAAATGAATCAAAGGTGACACTGAACAACCAAAGAAGACATGGTTTCCGATTCGTCTTCAGAAACCTTGTCAGTCAAGTTTGCTTGACGTGCTTGCATGTTTTTATATATATATTTCATAGAATCAGGACAACCACTGGTATAACCTACATTTTTTTGAACATTCACTTCAGAATAAGATGAATAAGTTTCTGACTGGATTTCTGGGATGAGGAGTTACCATTATTTAGACGATTTACATGTGAACAATTGTCCTCATCTTCGTCTATTTTTGTATAAAAGTTTCTTTTCATCACTAGGCTACAGACTTAATAATGTATCTATGTACATAGATTAGTGATGAATCATGGTTTAAGTACACTGACACAGAAGGAAATTATGTTGAAAAATATGGGTAATGACAAAAGTACGCAGGTGTAGGCTTTATGAAAGCTTTATTCAACTGAGAATTCGAGGTTCATGTATAATGTTCTTTTATAGTCTCAGTAAAGAGAAATAGCTCTCAAAGAGGAGAGTAACAAAACAAGGGGAGATCACTCTTGATTATTCATATTCTTGTTCCACTGCTCATGTCTAGAGATATCTCGTCTAGTTCTTATTTTTAGTACTGTTCAGTTATTGCCTGGCTTGTTTACAGTCCAAGTGCACACTGTCCAGTCCAGGGATTGAACTCATAATTGCTATGTCACCAAATTCATGAGCTAAGGCTTCAGTACTCTGTGAAGAACATGGAACCTTAAACATAACCTTTGTGAATTTGATGACAGTAGTTCAATCCCTGTCACTTTCTGATTGTCATCAACAGTATTTTTTTTTTTTGACAGTGAGGATCAGCCTATACCAGGCCTGAGAGCCACTCGAGGTAGAGGGTTAGAGAATAGAGGCACAGATTATGCAGATATGTCAGGTAGATTATGGTCAATCCTAGATTTGAACAGATTAAAATTGTAGTGATCAGGGAAAACATCTTAGGAGTCCCATTCCACAGAGCAGTGGTTCACGGGAAGAGACTGCTTGAGTGGAAGTTACTTTTCACTAATGGAACACGAAGGGAATTGCTACAATGTGGGTCACATCGTGGGTCTATGCAGAGAGGCTTTTGAACTTTACCAAAACTGGAAAGTGAGAACTGGGTAGTTCCTGCCCAAATATGGCAGCAGTGTACCATTTTAAGCATAATCTGGCTCTTGTAAAGTTAGTGCATTTCAGGAGGAGTAAGGTACTTACTGGAATGGTACAGGAAACCGACCATTTTTCCGCCATCTTTAGTAACGGATTGTACTTGTGAGTTCCACTTGAGGTTTGGGTTGAGTTTAAGGCCCAATAGGGGCTCAAGGCACTGTGCATCTGTAAGGGAATATCTGTTCATCGTGATTGGTGATAGTTCAGTGTCAACTTGGTGATGATGGAACGTGACTAATTTGGTTTTCATGGCATTGAATATAATCAGCCAGTTTCTTTGTAGCTCTGATTCTCTTTAATATTTGCTGAGTTTGCATGCTTTGTCTATGACATTCTTAACACTTAACAGTAAAAATACATTTCTCTCTGTGCTCCATCTCTACACAAGGTAGATGTATAGTGGCATGGGGTTTACGGGTTTAAAATGAACAGCTGATTTACCAATGCCAACAAGATTTTTTAAGGACAATAACGAGAAAACACAAGTAATTTTAACAAAACAAGCTCAAGAATTTATTCACAAATTTACTCTCGAAGTTGTGTCAGTAGTTCATTTCAGGAAAATAAGTGAGAATTCTTAAAGTTCATAGTTTTAATGTATTGTCATGAAGAAGAAATGTTCATACAACAGATTAAATGATCTGACACAAAATAATGTTCATACAACAGATTAAATGATCTGACACAAAATAATGTTCATACAACAGATTAAATGATCTGACACAAAATAATGTTCATACAACAGATTAAATGATCTGACACAAAATAATGTTCATACAACAGATTAAATGATCTGACACAAAATAATGTTCATACAACAGATTAAATGATCTGACACAAAATAATGTTCATACAACAGATTAAATGATCTGACACAAAATAATGTTCATACAACAGATTAAATGATCTGACACAAAATAATGTTCATACAACAGATTAAATGATCTGACACAAAATAATGTTCATACAACAGATTAAATGATCTGACACAAAATAATGTTCATACAACAGATTAAATGATCTGACACAAAATAATGTTCATACAACAGATTAAATGATCTGACACAAAATAATGTTCATACAACAGATTAAATGATCTGACACAAAATAATGTTCAAAAATGTTTAAGCCAAACCTAAGAGAGTTTGTTGCTCACTAAAGGGATATATGTTATAGTGCATGTGTTATAATGGAAGTCATAATTGTTCTAGTGAGACAAGCTTGTTAACCATTACACCACACCAATGTGCTCACCAAAGGGATATATGGTTTGCATACATTCAAAAGTAGACAAATAGAGATAGTTTGAAATACTTAGCTTTCTTGGATTGTTGAGAGAAAATTCTTTGAAGTATCCTGTATGGTTAAGGGCCGATAATATAATTGGCAAGTAATTTTACATGGACGAGAGCTTCAGTACTGGCATGAGGAACAGAAACAAAAACAAAACCTTTCACATGATTTCAGACTTTCTTCTCAGATGAGGAGAAAAATTAAATTAATCATAGATAAAACAGAATTTTGTGTAGGCTTGTTACTCTCTTACCTCCTTCTTATTAGTTGACCAGCTAATTTCTGTGAAGGCAAGGTTTTCATTGGTCCAAAGAAAATTTCACATCGGCTCATGAATTCCTTTCCTTCTTTTCAGATTACTAGTCAATTTCTGTGAAAGTAAGGTTTTCATTTCACATAGGCTCACAAATTCCTTTCATTCTTCTTCCTCAGTCCTCTGAATTTGAAGCATGTGGGTGAAGGGAGTTATTATTATTCTGCACTCTTGACAGATGATAATGACTCTCCACATTTTCTCTTTTTTGTTAGTAGTGCAAGTTGCTTTTTTTCTGAGCCCTCTTTTTATGGTACTTGTTTCTCTATCCATTTACTCAAATTTGCTAAGGAGGTTACACAGTACTTTCCTCTGTTTCTCTTGCATTTGATGTGTCCTCTGCCCATTAGGACATAGGTGGTCATGGTCACAGCTTTTTTGTTTTTTCAGTGATACACTCTCCTTCGTGACCTTTTATGATCTTTGTAATACTTGTTCCTCTATCCATTAACTCAAATCTAGTTACTTCTACTACTTTCCTCTACTTCTCTTGTCGTCAGTGTTTTCTTTGTCCCTTTAGGTTATTAATGATCATAGCTCTCCACAGCTTCCTGACTTTTGTTGCTCAAAAAATACTTTTTGTGATACCTTTTTTTCTTTCTAATATTTGATCCTCCATCCATTTGCTCAAATTTATAAAGTAGTTTACTCACTTCTTCCTCTACTTCTATTTGATTGATTTGATTTTTATGGATTATCAATCTTTTACAGGTTATTTAAAGCCAGAAAATATTTTTAAACTGGAAGAATTTTTGTCGGGGTAATTATTATTTACTGATACAAGTCCTATTGTTTAACCCATAACTGGCGGTAAAAGAGGTGAATTCATACCTTTCCTAGCGGTATTTTTACCTAGATAAATATAACAAACCCAACTGGAATTGAAATTCGTCACTTCAGTTTCCAATTCCGATTCATTATTCATTATACTACCCACACATCCAAGCTTACAACACCTGGTATTCCCATGCAGTCACCCATCTAGGTTATGACCAGACTCAATATTGCTTTACTTTAGTGATTGCATGAGCACCAGTGTTTCAATGTGATATGGCGGGTAAGCCACAACTGCTTCTCTTGTCTTTGATGTACCCTGTGTGTTATAAATTTTCTAAGCCTTCTTTCTTCTTTATGCATCCTAAATACTTCAGCTCCTTATTTTGAATGTTAGAAATAGTTTCATTGATGGTCTTATTTTCCATAGATTTTCCTCATTTCTCATATGTTCTGTCCATAGTATTCTTAACATTGTTGGTTTATGTTTTTTCTTCATTTATTACAGGAGTGCCAAGCATTCATCTCATTCATCTGACATTAAATAAATCATTAAAGGTGTTTATATATTCATTGATTATAATAGTTTGTGACAAGTCATCATGTCAGATTTAATGTTACCATTGTGTTCTGCCTGATTGACCTTTCCCGAGAAATGCTGATACATTCATTAGCTATGACTTTGGCTCTCATTGTCAGTTGACCTTTTGATTGCCAGTGTTTGACCAGAGTCCTCATAAGCAGACAAGTTTGCTTCTGTTTGCTCTGAGCTCCCATATCACTTGACCAGATTCCAGTCGGGGCAACAGAATTCTTGACAAACTGATTGGATACCATATGTAAACAGAATCTGCTGGTTTTATCTGTTACAGTTTATTTGTCAAGAGCTCAACAAGATATAGGTGTTCCTGTTAGCCATGTTTATTAGAAATCCAATTATGGTCTAACTCGTATTATCACTGAAGGGAAAAGAAGAAAATTGATAAGAAGGAGAAAATTATCAATCAAACTGTAATGGAAATGTCTCGATGCAAATAGAAAAGAAAGAAAGAAAAGGAATTTTGTTATTTAATTGATGGTAGCAAATTGATTATTTGATGATCAGAAGGTTGCACCTCTTGAATGTTGCTGATTATTTACTAAGGAACACCCAATCCAAATCAAAGTAGAAGTCAGTCAGTTAACACTCAAATATCATTTGACACTTGCATTAGTTAATATTATTCACTTCAGTCAGTATTCAGCAAATGGATGACATTCCATTTCTTGATCACTTATATGAAAATTTCTTGCTTTTCTGACAGTTACTCTGCAATTCCGTTTTTTCCATAACAAGTAGTGGATCCAATTTTCTATATGAAGATTTGGTTCTGTTTATCCATAAGATGTATTTGATCCGTTTTTTTATAAGAATCAATGGTTCCATTTTTCCATATGAAGTGGTTCTTGTTTTTTCATGAGAAACCTTGGTTCCGTTTTTCCATAAGAAGTCTTTCTTCCGTTTTTCCATAAGAAGTAGTGGTTCCATTTTCTACAAGAAGCCTTTGTTCCATTTTTCCCTCAGACGTAGTGGTTCTATTTTTCCATGAGAAGTAGTGGTTCCATTTTCCCCCATGAGAAGTAGTGGTTCTATTTTCCCCCATGAGAAGTAGTGGTTTCATTTTCCCCATGAGAAATAGTGGTTTCATTTTCCCCATGAGAAATAGTGGTTTCATTTTCCCCATGAGAAGTAGTGGTTTCATTCTTCCATAAGAAGTCTTTGTTATGGTTTTTCATAAGAAATAATGGTTCCATTTTTCGATAAGATAACTTAATTCCATTTTTCTGTAAGTAGTAGTGGTTCCATTTTCCCATAAGAACTAGTGGTTCCATTTTCCCATAAGAACTAGTGGTTCCATTTTTCCAAAAGAACTAGTGGTTCAATTTTCCCATAAGAAGTCTTGGTTCCATTTTTCCATAAGAAGTCTTGGTTCCGTTTTTTCATAGGGAGTAATGGGTTCATTTTTCCATAAGATGTCTTGTCCATTTTTCCATCAGAAACATTCATTCCATTTTTCCATCAGAAACATTCATTCCATTTTTCCATCAGAAACATTCATTCCATTTTTCCATCAGAAACATTCATTCCATTTTTTCATCAGAAACATTCATTCCATTTTTCCATCAGAAACATTCATTCCATTTTTCCATAAGAATTAGTGGTTCCATCTTTCCATAAGAAGTCTTGGTTCTTTTTTTTTTTCCATAAGTAGTTTTTTGCCGTATTTTCATACACAGTAGTGGTTCCTGTTTTCCATAAGAATTCTACTCTAATACTTGGAAGGTCTGTACACAGGAGCCTTACTACCTAACCAAGTTATTCCATTCCCTTCTTACTGATTCCCTTCAAAATAGTCTACCAAACTCTCAATTTGTGAAGCTATCTTCCAAGAGCTTGCTACTCTGACCACTATAATTTTAACCTCTTCAAGTCTAGGGTCAACTGACAAATATCCTGCATATCTTTATAATGGGCATGTCGTATTCCTTCTGATATAAACCCTTGAAATGATATCATTCAGTAAAACTCTACCTTGAGTGGCTCTTGAAACTTTTATTGAGAAAACTCTCATCAAAAAGAGAAAGATTACTTTGGTTTCTAACTGTTGATGTTTATATTATCTTTCCTACATGACTATCTTCCTTTGGCATCTCACATCAAATGCATCCAGTTTTTTCATTGATTTGTTATCAGGTGCCACGTTTCACTGCCATAAAGCAAGGTGGGAAATTTATTGGAATTGGGAAACAGGAACTTGGCTTTTTGGAAGAACTTTCTTTTTGATAACAGTCAGTTTGTTCAGGTTTTGCTAATTGTGTGTGTATATATATATATATATATATATATATATATATATTACAGGTAAACTATCTGTTGGATCCCAGTAATTAATTATTAAAACTGATCCACAGTGAGCTCAATGCATTTATTACAGCAGAGCATATGTATTTTTTACAACGTCTCCAAGACAGACACTTAGGGCCTGATGATAGTCTATTTCAAGCCATTTTGTACACGGCTATCTTCTATGTTGAGGTAATTTTTGTTTTTTTGCAGTAATATATATATATATATATATATATATTCTAATTGAGAACCATGACTAAAAGTTCAACCAATTCTAGGTTTTTATTGAACAACCTGCACAAGTGAATTGTTTAAAATAGGTACCATCACAGATTTTCGACACCTAAGTTTTAAAATGAATTTTAAAAAATGAAAATACTTTCTTGAATCTTTTCTTTCAGTTTTATTTTCAAGTTAATAGGTTAAATTTAATATAATATTTTCAATAAGCAAAATACTTTGCAGTATATCAAAACTAATTTAAATTTACTGCAAGTAGTTTTCATTTTGAAATCAGTGAAATTGTTGATTTTAGCACCACCTATAGCCATTTGTTATCATGATGTAAGACTCATTAATAAAAAATCTTCAAAAACATAATATACTTTTCTGAAACTTTATTTGAATAAGATTATCTGATTTAAAGTTTAATTACTCTGATTTGAAACAAATATTACTTTTTTTTCAAGCATTTCACCCCAAGCAAGGCGGGAGTTCCATTAGCATGAAAATGGTTACAGAAAGTAAAAGTGAGAGAAAAGACTTGGTATAGGAAGGATCGAGGAAAAGATAAAAGATGAATTGGATCCAAGATGACAGAAGATAGGATTTGATGTTGCATTTAAATTTTTGAAGATTGTAGTTAACAGGAAAGCAAGCAAGTAGAAGGGAGTTCCACAGTCAGGAAGTGTGAGAAAAGAAGCTGCTGGAGTAGAAGTGGCAGTTACACTTAACTATTTCAACAGTGAAATGATGGGACCCAGATGGCAATCTAGTAGCACGTTTAAATTCATGTAGTCGAGGCAGCAGGAAAAAAGCTCATCAGAGCAGTTGCCATGAAAATATTTGAAGAAAAGACAGAGGGAAGCCATGTCACATTGGTGAGAAAGTGACTGAAGTCAAGATTTAGATCAAATTTAGATTCATTTTAGAATGAATATCATATCAAACCAACTCAACTCAGGCTGCGTGAAATACGAAATGAAAGATCAGTGTCAGTAAAACTGAGGTCATGAACATCAGTCACAGACCAAAAAACTGGATGTTAGCATCATTGCTAAAGCAAACCAGTTCTGATTAATAATCATTAATGTTTTCTTTATATTGTTGGTTGGTTGATTTTGTTTAGCAGCATGTCCACCATGATGGGTTATTTAATGCCAAAATCTAAATAATTTGAATACAATTTTATGGCTTTAACTAAATATATTTTGAACGCAGATAAAATTTATTGGTGGTCATTTTGCATTAAATATCTATTAGTCAATTTACTATATGATTTGTTGGTTATTTTTTTTTTATAAATATTTATTGCTTGATTTTTACTATAAAAATGTATTGTTATACTTTCATCATATCTTCATAGTATTTTTTGGTGGGGAGGGGTAACTATTTACCCATAGGTGGGACCCTAACAGGTGCTACCATCCCGGGCCAGGTTGTACCTGGGAACACCAGCAATTAAGAGGTGTTTCCATGCTCCTCAAAACCTCCTGATAAGAGGCCTTGCTGTTGGACGTAGTTTATTGTCTTACCCTGGACGTGGATTCAGTTTATCATCATACCCAAGAGTCAGATGTAGTCTCAGTTTTGGGCTTAACTATTTTCCCATAGCTGGGACCCTAACAGGTGCTACTGCCCAGAGTCAGGGTAGATCTGGGGACAACAGCAATTAAGAGATGGTTCCAAGCTCCTCAAAACCTTCAATTACCAATCGTCTTGTTTCTGAATTCCTTGTTGCCAGATTCCTTTATTGTTGTAAAAAATTATTGTTATGTAGAAATAATATTATTTTAGAAAATAAATCTATCATTATTTCATGCAACAATTTATAATCATATCTATTTTTTATCATGAAAATGTTCACACTTTATTATAAAACCTTTTTTTCTAAATTGTAATCATGTATGCACAAAAATATTTTATCATAAGACTCTGACTGATTAGGGATCAGTAGAAATACAAGTAAAGTTAACTTCAAATATTAAATGCAGTAGGAGTTTGGCTAATTACAGAGTAATCTCCCTTTATCTATTTACAAATAATTAAAATGTAAATTCTATAAACAGAATGTGATTTGATATGAAGCTTAACAATATCTGGCAAGCATTAAGTGAATACATATTAAAGTTACATGCCAATATATATTATGTAAGTAATCTTTCAAAACAGCTATCATATTTATACTAAATTGATTTCTAACATGATAAACTATTATTCAGAGGATTTTCCAGTCTACAGTGACTGTGCATTGTCTATTGTATATCCAAAATAAAAAATGAATTCCTGACATCTACTGTTTTCAATAAATCTTTATATCAAAGCTTATACTGTACAACTGCATAAATATATACCCAGCTCCTGTTTTATACATATATCTTACAAATTCATATGTCTATATATTTCAGAAATTCCTTTCCCCTCTTTAAATAAATTTACATATATGAATTATTGATTTGGATACATACTGCTACATTTACAGACATGCAAAAAGGTTATTTTTTTAATTTTCCATTTAATGAAATGAAAATTCATTTTCATAGTTCAGATCGATCAAAATGAGACGGAGGAATATCCTATCTTTCATTACTGAACTGTATTTCAAATTTGTTGACAAATTACAATCTAATTTTAAATAATGATGATTGATTAAAATTACACCCACGTTTGACTGTCAAGATACAAAAGGTGATTCTCCTTTTAGTTGCGATGAAGTCACATGACTCATGTGACAGCCATTTATTGATGTCACAACACAGAGTGACAAAAGTGGCTAGTCCTTCAGTCAGGGTACAGGAGTCAAACTGAATAGTTTCCTCTCTGGGCTTCTACTCAGGGCAACCAGCTGCCATGTGGTGCAGCTTACCCATGGTGCTATTTTCCTATGTGTTATATAGGAATAAAATGATGTTACCGACACTTGAGTTTGCCAGTGCGCAAACACAGGTGATCTCATTATTGAATTAAGTAAACCATGTGACCATAGAGAAAATGCATATATGGGAGGTAGTATGATTTCGAAATGATCACCATTTCTATTCTATCATCTATTGCTATACGGATCTCTATTTCTACTCTATCCTCTATTACTATAGGATCTCTATTTCTACTCTATCCTCCATTACAATACGGATCTCTATTTCTACTCTATCTTCCATTACTATACGGATCTCTATTTCTACTCTATCCTCAATTACTATACGGATCTCTATTTCTACTCTATCCTCCATTACTATACGGATCTCTATTTCTACTCTATCCTCCATTACTATACAGATCTCCATTTCTACTCTATCCTCCATTACTATACGGATCTCCATTTCTACTCTATCCTCCATTACTATACGGATCTCCATTTCTACTCGGATCTCCATTTCTACTCTAACCTCCATTACTATACGGATCTCCATTTCTACTCTATCCTCCATTACTATACGGATCTCTATTTCTACTCTATCCTCCATTACTATACGAATCTCTATTTCTACTCTATCCTCCATTACTTTTCAGATCTCCAATTCTATTCTATCCTCCATTACTTTTCTATCCTCCATTACTTTTCGGATCTCTATTTCTACTCTATCCTCTATTACTATACAGATCTCTATTTCTACTCTATCCTCCATTACTATATAGACCGCTATTCTCTATACTATTCACTATACTCTTTCTCTATTTAGATCACTATACGGATTACTTTACAAGCGAGTATTATCAAGCAAGTACTATTAGTGTAAGTGATATTCGAAGGCATCTGACACCAGTATTGTTCAACAGCGTTACTATAGCTGTATCTGCGATTACAAAGTCTCTACTACAACAAGCATTATGAAAGTAACAACAAGTATTTTTTGACATCATAAAACTATGGAAGTATATCTTCACCAGATATAGAAACTACTAAACAATTTTGAAAAAAGCTACTGATATATCAGTAGAGTTAATGGTAATTTTGAAAAGAGCATTGAAATTTACATTAGTGACAGGCCCCACATTGGAAGGCAATCTTCTGCTATGAATGAGGATACGGCCAAACAGTCTGATGTTCACATTAAAGTTAAAAGAAGACGATCTCCATACCCTTGTAGGTGATGAATTATTATCTACCCTACAACCCCTTTCCTATAGACAAAAATGTTCCACTGCTCTATCACTATTTCCGTGGCATGTGTTCTGGCGAGCTATATTTCTTAGTTGCACCAGCCCTGACCTTCACAAATAGAACCCTCCATGCCATGTACACAAGTGGAAACCATCCCCATTCCTTTCATATGACATTAGTAAAAAATAAGTTCCACTCAGAGACTTTCTTCCCAAGAACTGTTGCTTTGTGGAACAGACTCCTGGCAGGATGTTTTCTCAATCTCTACAATCTTGACTTCTTCAGCTCTAGGGTTAACTGTTATCTTTTCTGCATAACCCCATGAACTTCACTTGCTGTCTTGTCTTTTGCTCATAGTAACCACATAGTAACTCTCTAGCTTGAGTGGCTTCTGGGCCAGGTATTGGGTGAAAATTAGTATATAAAAAAGAAAACTCTGTGAAAGCCTGTAAGTCTCTTGTTTAGTCTGACTAAAGACTCAATGAAGGATGAGAGCGTGATTGACAGTCAAGAATTTCTGGAGCTAGACAACATGAATAGCAACATTCTAAACAGTTTAGTCATGTAGGATGAAACCAGGGTGCAAATGATAACTGATGAAATGGTGGCACCTAGACTCATCCAGAAGGAAGAATTTTAAGGCAATTCACTCCTCAAGTAGCATCATACTGTTTGATTTTTATGCCCAATGACACCAATCCCACATTGTCAAAATTCAGAGCAGTTCTGTATTTGGAGAAAAGTGGTGTACTTTGGCATCATGACTATACAAGGCCTAACAGCAGCTTAAAGGCCAGACAATCAACCACAGAACATGGCTGAACAACTTTGCCTCATTCAACCTGCAGCCATGACCTGGTACCCTTAGATTTCCACCTGCTCTGGTCTTTGAAGAACTAATTCAGCTGACAATGTTTCTCTAATGATGATGAGGTGAAAAAGGCAATTCTCAACATGGTTAAGAAAGCAGCCAGGAATCTTCTACGACGTAGGCATACACGACTGCATTCAAAGATGTAATTCTATGATTGCGAAGAAAGGTTGATGACTAGATTTCGAATCTTGAGAATTTTGTGTTCATTTTAATTTATTTTATGTAATTTAAAACTTTTTTTATTATTAAAGATATGCATTACTTCTTGACTGACTTTTATATCTGTCCTAATCTGTTCAAATCTATCTTTCCGTCTTAATCTGTGCAAATCTACCTTTCCGTCTTAATCTGTTCAAATCCATATTTCCGTCTTCATCTGTCCAAATCCATCTTTCCGTCTTCATCTGTCCAAATCCATCTTTCCGTCTTCATCTGTCCCAATCCATCTTTCCGTCTTCATCTGTCCCAATCCATCTTTCCGTCTTCATCTGTCCCAATCCATCTTTCCCTCTTCATCTGTCCCAATCCATCTTTCCGTCTTCATCTGTCCCAATCCATCTTTCCGTCTTCATCTGTCCCAATCCATCTTTCCGTCTTCATCTGTCCCAATCCATCTTTCCGTCTTCATCTGTCCCAATCCATCTTTCCGTCTTCATCTGTCCCAATCCATCTTTCCGTCTTCATCTGTCCCAATCCATCTTTCCGTCTTCATCTGTCCCAATCCATCTTTCCCTCTTCATCTGTCCCAATCCATCTTTCCGTCTTCATCTGTCCCAATCCATCTGTCCCTCTTCATCTGTCCCAATCCATCTTTCCGTCTTCATCTGTCCCAATCCATCTGTCCCTCTTCATCTGTCCCAATCCATCTTTCCGTCATCATCTGTCCCAATCCATCTTTCCCTCTTCATCTGTCCCAATCCATCTTTCCGTCTTCATCTGTCCCAATCCATCTGTCCCTCTTCATCTGTCCCAATCCATCTTTCCGTCATCATCTGTCCCAATCCATCTTTCCCTCTTCATCTGTCCCAATCCATCTTTCCGTCTTCATCTGTCCCAATCCATCTTTCCCTCTTCATCTGTCCCAATCCATCTTTCCGTCTTCATCTGTCCCAATCCATCTTTCCCTCTTCATCTGTCCCAATCCATCTTTCCGTCTTCATCTGTCCCAATCCATCTTTCCCTCTTCATCTGTCCCAATCCATCTTTCCGTCTTCATCTGTCCCAATCCATCTGTCCCTCTTCATCTGTCCCAATCCATCTTTCCGTCTTCATCTGTCCCAATCCATCTGTCCCTCTTCATCTGTCCCAATCCATCTTTCCGTCATCATCTGTCCCAATCCATCTTTCCGTCATCATCTGTCCCAATCCATCTTTCCGTCTTCATCTGTCCCAATCCATCTTTCCGTCTTCATCTGTCCCAATCCATCTTTCCGTCTTCATCTGTCCCAATCCATCTTTCCGTCTTCATCTGTCCCAATCCATATTTCCGTCTTCATCTGTCCCAATCCATCTTTCCGTCTTCATCTGTCCCAATCCATCTTTCCGTCTTCATCTGTCCCAATCCATCTTTCCCTCTTCATCTGTCCCAATCCATCTTTCCGTCTTCATCTGTCCCAATCCATCTTTCCGTCTTCATCTGTCCCAATCCATCTTTCCGTCTTCATCTGTCCCAATCCATCTTTCCGTCTTAATCTGTTGTCAAATGGTGACATCAAATATATCAAATTTCACTCTAAGGATTTTTTTTTATTAAGTATTAAAAAATGGATTATAACAGATGACAAATGATGAGAAAGTCTCAATCTGTTTTCATGTATGTGTTTGTT
>OZ038503.1:9102535-9177535 GCA_964036315.1 Acanthosepion esculentum
TCCCCTTAGTCACTGAACCTTTTGACACATACACACACATATATATTCAATATCATCTTTTGCATTCATACTAGTTTATTTTCTATCTTTTTACTCAAGTATATAAAAAACGAAAACCTAAAACATTACCTTGTTGAAACTGCCATCCATTTTTGTTGACACTGCTTTTAGTCTAGCTAGAAATAGTGCTGCCACATTATAGTGACCACCAACATAAATTCAACATCTACTGTAACAATGTCTCCTTGAATCCTGTTTTTTTATTGTTCTCCATGTTTGTTTCACTCTCAGTAACCGCTTGCATCCTAGTGACTTTTATTGCCTTGCTTGGGTTGAAATGATTAAAAATAAAACTTCATTACAATTTTAGTAATAACAAACAATAAACTTAAATAATCCAATCACATATAACTTGTAGTAGACTTGTAGATAATGTCACTTTCAAGGCACATCTTCATCTGAGGGAATTATATATATTCTTTATTAAAACGGCATTTTCAAGGTCAGTATTGTGAACCTGAATATCCCATTGACACAAAAGCGGTGAGTTTATTAAATTTAAAACTTCTTTTATATTCATGTATACTTTTCTTTAAATTTGTTGATGTTTCAACAAGCTGTTTTTGTTCGGGTATTGTTTCCATCTTGTCTTAAAAATTTTTTTTATATGAATATATATATATATATTGTGTATACTTTGGCAGCATGTTTTCATTGACACATGTTTCATTGAATAATTTAAACAAGTTTTGTCTACTTATTTTCAGTTGGATCCTTTCATATTCACAGACAAGTATTTTGGTGTTATTATTAAAGGAAGAGAAAATGACTGTGTTGATACATATTATTTATTCTAAGTACTTTCAACGTTAGCTCAAAATCATCATAATAGTATTGTTTTTTTTTTCAAGACAAATATTGTAGTGTTCATTTTCAAAAGGCAAAATTACTGTGTTCATCTGAAAGGTAAAAGTTTTTATTAGTGAAGTTAAGAATGTTGAGTTTAGTGCAATTAGCTTGAGTAATGCTTCAGGGGTGGTAACTAAGTTATGAGGTTGTCAAGAGATTTTTGTAAAAAAATAAGTGTTAAGAACTATTGATACAAACCATAATATTTCAAACTATCTACTGTAAAGATGTTTAAACATTTGTGCAGTATTCATAATTAATTTTATTAAGTTTTGGTAAAAAAGTATTGATGTATTTTCAACAAGTGATGAGCACTACAAAATTTTTAATGAAAAAAAACATCACCCTGATTATGACATGGTGCTAATGTTGAAATTACTCGGAATGAAATTGTGGCAATGTTGGAATTACTCGGAATGAAATTGTGCCAATGTTGGAATTACTCGGAATGAAATTGTGCCAATGTTGGAATTACTCGGAATGAAATTGTGCCAATGTTGGAATTACTCGGAATGAAATTGTGCCAATGTTGGAATTACTCGGAATGAAATTGTGCCAATGTTGGAATTACTCGGAATGAAATTGTGCCAATGTTGGAATTACTCGGAATGAAATTGTGCCAATGTTGGAATTACTCGGAATGAAATTGTGCCAATGTTGGAATTACTCGGAATGAAATTGTGCCAATGTTGGAATTACTCGGAATGAAATTGTGCCAATGTTGGAATTACTCGGAATGAAATTGTGCCAATGTTGGAATTACTCGGAATGAAATTGTGCCAATGTTGGAATTACTCGGAATGAAATTGGGCCAATGTTGGAATTACTCGGAATGAAATTGGGCCAATGTTGGAATTACTCGGAATGAAATTGGGCCAATGTTGGAATTACTCGGAATGAAATTGGGCCAATGTTGGAATTACTCGGAATGAAATTGGGCGAATGTTGGAATTACTCGGAATGAAATTGGGCGAATGTTGAAATTACTCGGAATGAAATTGGGCGAATGTTGAAATTACTCGGAATGAAATTGGGCCAATATTGAAATAAATAATATGTATGAACATGGTAATTTTCTCTCTTCTTTTAATAATGACAGAAAATATTTTTAGTTTGTAAGAATTTTTTGGAGATAATAATGATTTTTAAAAGTACTAATAATTAACCCATAGCTGGGGGAGAAAAGGTGGATTCATACATTTCTCAAGGGTATTTGTATGTAAAAAAATTTAACGAACTGTCTGAGATTGGAACTCGGGTCTCCAAGCTCCAATTGTATGCCTTTTCCATTACAACTGCCTGCACACTCAACCTTACAGCACTTGATATATTCCCAGTCACTCATTTAGATACTGACCAGGTTTGACATTGCTTAACTTTGGTGATCATACAAAAACCAGTGTTTCAACATGTTATGGACATAAGCCAAAAGTTGTCTGAGTGGAAACTTCTTACATTTGGAATACGGGGTAAATGAGGGTGATTAGGGTCTGTGGAAGTGGCATGGCTTGTCTTAGTTGTAAAGGTTTGAACAAGGGGTTGACAGGACTATCCAGGTGGTTGCCTGAGATGTCAAAAGTGGTGTCAGTAAATACCTGGTATCAAAAGTCTTTGATAAATACCAGGAAAAATTAATTTAATTTTTTGAACCAAAAACTGATATCAGTTTAAATCAAGAAATAAAAATTTCAGACTTTAGTTTTGAGATATATATGAAACCTGATATACATGAGAGGACTTTCAAGTACATTTTGATGATCTTGATAAAATGCATGTGCCTACAGATGTGGAGATAGAAACTGCAGACATTGAATGGCACTAGTGTGAATATCAAAGCTACGTCATTGTCCAAGTGTGCCCCAGACTTAGTGCCCCAGTTGAGCCATGTATGATTGAAGATGGTTTTTGCCATGCAAATACAATTCTAATTAAGCAGAGAAACAGACTGAACCTAGTAGAGCATGGTGACTTACGACAAAGATTTACCAATTTACAACCAAATATCAGTTCCCTTGCTACTGCTCATCAAAACACATCCTCCCCATTAATGATGTCACCCAATTCAATAAAAAGGGAGATTAATTCATTTTTTAATTTTTTTAATTATTTCCCCCCAAGCAAGGGTTGTGATCCAAAATATTATTGGAAGGTCTGCTATAAAGTGTTAGAGTAAATGAAAGTTTTGATGCCTTTGGTCAGAGGTCAAAGAGGTCAACATAAACCTCTCTGGGGATTGATGGGCCTATATAGGGGTTTCATAAATGCATCAAGGTGACATGACAAAAACTCAACAATTTACAACCAAATATCAGTTCCCTTGCAAGTGGTCTTCAAAGCGCATCCTCCTCGTTAATGATGTCAACTAATTCAATAAAAAGGGAGATTAATTTATTTTTAATCTGTTCATTATTAACTATATTATTTACGTAATTTTCCTCATTATTATTATTATAATTTCTCTTCTTCCACATGGTTTTTCATTTTCAGTCAGAGATCTTATAGATTTTCTCCATGAAGTCATACAACCTCAGACAGATAGCACCTTTTGCAGAATATTTGTTATGCCACACAATGCAAACTTTTTAATCGATGAGATACTAGGCATTATTTTAGTTTCCTTACAGTCTCCAAGAATGCAGATTAGCTTGATTATTCCATTATTTAACCATAGCAGGATAACGACCAGTTGTTGTTGTTGTTATTATTAAACAAAATGATTGACATAAATCTTCCAATATTTTACAGCATTTCAAGAGCAGTTTAAAAAAAGAAAAGAAAAAACACAGTATTTAATAATACAATGAAAATACATTAAAAATATTTCAACAGTATGTCTGTCTTCAAGTTAGGTCTAAAAATTGAGTGCAAGTATAGAAAATATGAAAAAATACAAAAACTATGTAAAAATATACACCTTTGTATGAATCTCACTTGTCTTGAGGAAAACGGTTGTTGTACTAATCAATTCACTTTGTTGCTTTAATTAGCAGTACAACCATTTTTCTCAGGACAACTGACATTTGTACAAAGGCTTGTATTTTTATATATTTTATGTATTTTTATGTATTTTATGTATTTTATGTATTTTTATGTATTTTATGTATTTTTATGTATTTTATGTATTTTTATATATTTTATGTATTTTTATGTATTTTATGTATTTTATGTATTTTTATGTATTTTTATGTATTTTATGTATTTTTATGTATTTTATGTATTTTTATATATTTTATGTATTTTTTATATTTTTATGTATTTTTTGTACTTGTATGCAATGTTGGCTTGTATTTTTATATATTAATTTCTACTCTTACTTTTAAATTAATTAAACTCGTTAAAAAATTTTTTTCTGTGAGGCAAGCACATGAATGTGTTTTTTACTAATTTTGATGTAGTGAATTGAAATTTCCAAAACGTTTAGGGCCTATCATCTCTAGTTACTTTTTCTTTGACATATCACACATTTATTATACTACTGTAGTGACCTTAAACATTGTAGCAGTAGCAACTCTAAAATAAACCTTGTATCAGCAGCAGCTCTCAAATATAAAAACACATGAACCCTAAAGTAACTCTCTCTCTCTCTTCCAGGTTTTTCCTCTTTCAAACTGATATCAAGAACTTTCCATGCTGAAGCAAAAGGGGCTGTGAATGCTACATGCATAAAACACACCAACACAAAGTAAGTTCCCCCAATAACATATGAACATTTTTTTGTGTATGTATTTTTTGTTATACATCTAACAAAAAGAAATTCTTGATTCAAACTTTCCTTTTGTTAATTTTGTTTTAATAAATGTTATCTTTGTATTGCAAATCAATTGGTCTGTTATTTTGTGCATGCACACTTTACACCATTATTTCATGTAGTACATAAATGTTCTTGTATGAAACCATATGCATTTAATTATTGAAGTAGCTAATCACTAAACAGCATATATACCCAAAATATGTGTTTATTTTATCTATTACAAAAGCTTATTACAAAAAAACAGTATAAATACACAGCATTGATGTAGCTAAATTATTTGGAGTATTGCTGTCATATACGGTCTGGAGCCCCTTCTGTTTGCCTCAGGGTTATTGATAAGATCCAGAAATGGGTATGCAACGTAATTGGCCCTGATCTGTCATCTCGCCTGCAGTCACTCTCTCACAGACACGCCATCACCTTGCTCTGTCTTTTTTACAAATACTATCACGGTAATTGCTCCGATGAGCTGCTTTTGTTGGTTCACAGGCTTCATGAATTCAAGCATCCCACCCTTTCACTGTTGAAATGGTTAAATGTGGCCGTCTCTTCTACTCCAATAGCTTCATGTCTCGCACCTCTCGCCTGTGGAACTCCCTTCCTCATACCTGTTTCCCTGACAGCTATAATCTCCAACTATTCAAATGTAATGTCAATCGACATCTCCAGTTGCCTTGATCTATTCACTATCCTTCTCCTCATCCTCTATGACTCCTATCTTCTCTCGCTCCAAATCTTCTGTAACCCCTTGCGTGCTAGTGGCTTCCAGCCTTGCTTGGGGTGAAAAGCTTAAAAAAAACATACATACAGATCACAATACCTCAGACAGTCAGAAGTGAGGTTTTTGAATGATCTTGTGTACTTTGAATCTCGTATTTTGTGGAGAAGCATCCAACCAAAGTCCCTCATCATGCTGGGGTTCCTATTGCTTTGGTAGTTTCTTTCTATCTTATAATATCTTGATGGAACCTTTCTCTATGCTCATCACTCACTGCACTGGGGTTCTCAGGGACGACGTTAAGGTGTGAGTGGAGAAAGTGAATTTTGAGTTACATCCCTTATCTTCATAAGCATGTAACAACTTCTCTATAAACTCCTGGTAATCTGGTTCCCATGTGTTACCAAGAAAGGCATGGCAGACTGAATTAAATACTTCCGATGCTCTCAGTCTATTTAAAGTAAGAAGCTCCTCAAATACCTTATCCCTCATCACTTTCCCAATCTGAGGTCTGATGAAGATGCCCTGTTTGAGCTTAGCAGAACTGAGAGCTGGGAATGCACAGGTGTTGGAAGGCAGCACCATCTTTGTCTAGGGCCTTCAAAGAATTCTTTATTAAACCAAGCTTGATATGATGAGGAGGAAGAAGCACCTTGTTCATGCCTACCAGAGGATTTTCTTAGACACTCTTTTCATCAGGCATGAAAGTGCTGCTAGAGCCCAATCTTTCAGCTTGATACAGCCTGACTGTCCCAGAGACAGTGAAAGCAATATTTACTTCATGAAGTCCACTTATATACCCATAAGGGGTTCAATAACCTTGAAGTACCAACAAAGATTCCGCTGGTACTGCTTGTATTTGACAGATTCCAAAAAGAGCTCCATATTGTCATCTTACTCTTTCAAATGGAATGAGTGGGCAATGGGAATGCTGGGGTATTTATTCCCGTTATGTAGGAGCACAGACTTCAGACTTCACTTGGAAAAGTCTATGAGATCTGAGGTTCTGTGTCGGAAGCCAAGGAAAGTGCACAAGCCAGAGACATCTGTGCAGTGGCACAACTTGATTCCCATATTGAAGAATGAGGTGAAGTTCTTGTATCATATCCTGAAACTAGTGATCCTTACACCTGCTGTAACCAGATTTAATTGCTTAAGTTGAGATGCTAGGTGCGTTGACTGCTTATATATGTACAAATTACAGGTAAGGTCGTTCAGGTCTTCTGGGTGATCCACTGAGGTGCACTACCACTTGATCTTCAATAGATACATTGTCTTCAGAAGAGACCAATTTGCAGAATTTTCCTCTGAAGGCAATTCTTCATATAAAGGAATAAGATCTTTGTGTTGGAGGTGTAGGGACAAGCTCATTATCTGAGTGGGGGACAGGTCTCATAGCTGAGGCAAGGTTGGGATATTTTAATTCTTTTTAGAAGGCAGAGCATTGAAACCAGTTATATTTTTATACAAAAATAACAAACATCTGCATGGGTCTCCCCAGATCACTGGGACAGCAAAATTGAAGGCTGCTTTCTTGCCATGAAACCATGCAGTTACTTCATTGTAACAGGATTTACAACACATGTGTGGGGTCAGGATTTATCCTGATCCCCAATTTTACCATCAAAATAATGAAAGTAAGCATTTATCATTTTTTAAAAAAGAAACCATGTTTGAAAAGCCAATTCTTTGATATTTAATACTTTTTCAAAAGTGCAGTTCTCTAGTCTTTTACATCAGATACTACAAGACATTATGTGAAACATTCACTTCGGTGTTGAGGTCACAGACAAGTTTTTGCTTGATGGTGAAGAATTGCATTTAAGTTAGAAGGTACATTTAGATTTCTGAGTATTTTACGTTTAAATCCCAATTTATATTTTAATTTTTTCTTTCAATCTTTTTCAAAAATTAAATAAACTTTTCAATAATTTTGTGTTTACTATTTACATTATTCGGACTATTGTCCTCAACTTTGTCACCATATTTATTACAACGTTTCAGCCATTGTACACTCCTGCCTTCTTCAGGTGGTTGGAATGTCGAACTGAACAATTTATTTTGCTCACTGGGGTAGACTGTTCTAGTTTCACATTCCATGTCTAATGGTTGTCAGTTATCAGTTCACCTGCTTAATTCTCTCTCCAAGTTCTCCACTACCTTAACCAGAGTGTCAGTTCAATACCTGGTTAAGGCAGTGGAAACGTAATAAATATGGTGACAAACATGAGAACAATAGTCCAAATAATGTAAATAGTGTACATAATACCTCATCTCAGAAATATAGACAGATACTAATTTTGTGTTTGTTTATTTATGTACTACTTAGTAATTTGTCTTGCTTTCTAGTATTTTTGTTTACCTAATGCCTTATATATTAAAAAAGTTCATTTTTGAGAGCATTTAAAACTTAGAATACAGGGTGCAATGGATAAATGAAAATAACACTAACATCTCATTTTAACAAATATATTTACCAAAATGACACAAAATTATCTTGAAATACTAAAGAGTAAATTTATTCAATAATATCACCATTGATTTCAACCACAGCCTCCAGATGACTTCAGAAACTACTGCAACTCTTCTGGACAGTTTCCTTGTTTAAATTGGTGAATGCTGCCATAATCCTTTCCTTCAGTTCATCTTTGGTGTTACAAGGAGTTTTGTTCACCTCTCACTCAACTGCACCCCACACATAATAATCAAAGGGGGTTACAGTCTAGGGAGTTAGGTGGTCAAATGTAAGGAGTGATGTGGTCGCAGAAATTGTCTGACAGACATGACTGGGTTCTCCTACTTGTGCAGCATGATCCAGTCTTCTGTTGCCAGACATAGGGTCTTCCAGCAGGCACCCTCTTGGCCCAGGGTAGCACTACTTTCTCAAAGTACTTGATGTAGGCTTCGGTGTTGAGTCAGAGGCCATGTGGCAAGATGAATGGAGGCATAATGTTTCCATCACTAGTGATCACTCCAAACACCTTTGTAATCACCATTAGACTCATCCAACTCTTTCTGAATCCTCTGTACTCTTCTGATATTGACATCCAAACCCTCTGAATATATATGTGCAATTGACAAAATAAAAAACAAACAACATGCATGTGGGAAACTGAAAATAAAAAATGGTGACAATTTACCTATCATACTCTGTATACGTACAATATATATGTGTTGCAAAGGTTGTCATAACCAGGGGTGATTATACAGACAAGCTGCCACCTGTCTATAAAATGCTTCCATGTCATGTGTCTGAAATAGCCTCTGACAACTAAGTCCAGCTTCAAGTTGGAAAATGGGTGAAGGTGGACAACTGGCACCTCATGACCAGCTGCTTTAGGTAGATGGAGTTCATCGGCTTAGAAAAGCAGTCCATCTAGGGGAAGGAAAACCCTGATTCTAACTGCAGTCATATCCAAATACGGTAAAGGCTATGGAAGTAAATCCATACAGAAAACCCAGAGTGGAGACCTGAAGGCAGTTGGCCTTCAACACTGACATCTTTCTGACAACTCCTGTGGCCAAGCTGGCCCCAAATGTAATGCCTTTTATTCCTTTGAAAATTTTTGATATGACTGAGGTGGGACTGTGTAATCTGGGCAGTGCATGGCCTTCATATACTATTGCCCAGGACTTTCACTCCAGTTTCACCACAAAAGAACTGAATTTTGATCAAACAAGGTGCTACATTTATCTCTTGAGATACATAGATGCGTACACTTGGATTCAATGAACTGAATTTTATGGAATGTCCCCTAATTCATATCGTTTAAAATGTTATACAGTCAACTTGAAAATCATAAACCTGAATAGCCTTGTCTTAGATACTGACTGAAAAAGACTGTCAGTCAAACATGACATCTGGAAAGTATTTACATGCTGAATAGACTGTTCTTGTTCTGCGACTCATGTCAAGAGACATCTAATCTAGTTCTTTTTAGGACTACTCAGTTATTGCTCAATCTGTTTCTACTGAGTCCAAGTGTACACACTTTCAAACCCGGGGATTAAACTCACAATTATGACATCACACAAATTAAGAAACCAGTGCTTTGATCAATCAGGCTAATGTCTGCACATAATTAACATAAATAATGAAAACTCCTCATCCCATAATTTAGATGGAAGTTATATCTACCAATTATTTTTCTCATTGTAGACCATATTTATTGAAATGGTTTCAGTGATTTTTTTGTTTCTTCACACTTGTGCCTTCTGCATTAATAAATGCATAATGTTTTCAAATGCAGCTGTTTCAAAATTTAGCAGATTGTATAATGTTTTCAAATGCAGCTGTTTCAAAATTTAGGGGAAACCTTCTATTGCATAATGTTTTCAAATGCAGCCGTTTAAAAATTTAGGGGATTGTATAATATTTTCAAATGCAGCTGTTTCAAAATTTAGCAGATTGTATAATATTTTCAAATGCAGCTGTTTTAAAAAATTAGGAGAAACCTTCTATTGCATAATGTTTTCAAATGCAGCTGTTTCAGAATTTAGGAGAAACCTTCCCATGCATAATGTTTTCAAATGCAGCTGTTTCAAAATTTAGCAGATTGTATAATATTTTCAAATGCAGCTGTTTCAAAATTTAGCAGATTGCATAATGTTTTCAAATGCAGCTGTTTCCAAATTATGGGGAAACCTCTTGCATAATGTTTTCAAATGCAGTCATTTCAAAATTTAGGAGAAACCTTCTCTTGCATAATGTTTTCAAATGCAGCCATTTCAAAATTTAGGAGAAACCTTCTCTTGCATAATGTTTTCAAATGCAGCTGTTTCAAAATTTAGCAGATTGTATAATATTTTCAAATGCAGCTGTTTTAAAAAATTAGGAGAAACCTTCTCTTGCATAATGTTTTCAAATGCAGCTGTTTCAAAATTTAGGGGAAACCTATTGCATAATGTTTTCAAATGCAGCCGTTTCAAAATTTAGGTGAAACTTTCTATTGCATAATGTTTTCAAATGTAGCTGTTTCAAAATTTTGAGTAATTCAAAACAAAAAGCAAAGAAGATTTTGAAAAAAATGATAGCAGGAATTATTCTGTTAAGTTTCTAAAACTAGTTTACATTGCAAAAATTCTGGTCATCTGGTTGATAACAAACGACAATCTCCTTGCCAGTTCTTATCTTCACAACTCCACCAGACAGCAGAACCCCAACTACTTATCTCCAACAGACTTGAGTTTTGATTGAATCTCAGCTCTGATAGGCAAAATTTGTGATTGTTTTATTGTTTTTGTTAATTTGACTGGTATCACTTATTGTAATGTAAACACTTAAAGCAGTTCACCAACCAAGGATTTTCTATGCCAACAGATATTTTCAGGTCAGGTGGACTTTGATATTGGTTGTTGCTTAGTCAAACAAAGTTCACAAGGTCAGCAACATAAACCTGGAAATGAGATTGCTTTTAAAATACCAGGATATCTTAGGATTTTTTAAAAGAAGATATTCTTCTACATACAACATCCCTATTTTATCATCAATGTTCTCAATGCATTTCTATAGTCAAAATAATTAGCAATAAATTTACATTATAAAGGGTGCGACCAAAATACCTTCCACATAATGGTAAGACATTAGTAGCAGCGGTGTCTTTGTCTTGCTATTATCTTACTATTATGTAGGAGGTACACTAAATTGGGAAGCCACCCCCAGAATTAGCATTGGATAAAATTGACAGAAGAGTGAAAAAAAACTGAAAAAGATCTCTTAGAATCATTAAAAAACGAATGGAATCAATTATCAAACTTATACTTTGAGAAACTTTTGTAATGAATGCCAAAAATTTGTGCTGCAGTAATCAAGGCTAAAGGAGGATATTTTGACAAGAGCAAAATTTAATCATAAAATGCTTCTTTTTTTGTCATAATAATTTTTCTAATAAAAAATCATATCTCACTTTTATAACCATGTATAATAATTTTCTTTCATTTAAAGTACATAACAACTATATTTTGGGCCAATTTAAAAAAAAGATCAGCAGTCACTCCAAACTTTTAAGCTGTAAGTAAATTTCTCAGACGTATATGTGGGAGGTATTTCTACCACACCCTGTAGATACAATAGACCTTTTTTATCAGTAATACTTGCATTAATTTCTCACTAGTGATAAACCTTTCGTTATGATTTTAAATGCATTTCTATAGTAAAATAGTTAACAGTGCATTTATAACCATCTTCTGTCTGCAAAATTGCATTAATTCCTAACTGCTGACAATCCCTTTATTTATTATTTTAATGTAATTATATAACACATTCAATTTCTGTGCATTTTCATTGTTCATGTCATAGCCATATTCTATCAGTCATGCTTTCATTAATTTCCAATAACAAGATAATTCCTTTTTCTGATTTTCAATGCATTTCTATAGTAAAAAAATTTGCATTTTATATATATATATATACATATACATATATATATATATATATATATATATATATATATATATATATATATGTATGTATTATAAATTAATTGATTTAAAATATGGGTTTTTCGCTACACAGTGATAACCATGTTTCAGAAATGGAAGCTAAAGCCTTCGAATTTAATTTTGTTATTAAACCAAAGACATTAGTTCCATTTCCTCGTCAAGTGAATTTTGATGAGGAAATGGAACAAATGTATTTGGTTTAATAACAAAATTAAATTCGAATGCTTTAGCTTCCATTTCTGAAACATGGTTATCACTGTGTAGCGAAAAACTCATATTTTAAATCAATTAATTTATAATATTAATGCTCTGTAAATTTACATTGAACACTATTGTGTAAAAATAAAAATATCTATAAGAACACCAGATTTTATATCTTACTGTTCTTTCTTTTTATTTATATATATATATATATATATATATATATATATATATATACTAGTTGTAACCTTATAAATATAAGAAATTATACTCGTCCGGAAAACCTTAGGTGCCTTGATTTGTGAGTAAACAAACCAATACCAAAGGGAAAAAATGGTGCAAAAAAAGAAAGAACAGAGAACATGTACGTCAGCCGAAAATAATCATCTAGCATCCAAATTCAGAGTCCAAAGAAAAAAACCCTGATATGAGTAAGTAAAATAACTAAATAAAGTGCTCAATACGCTAAGTAGAGTAAACCTACCACGGTTTCACCGATATGTGTGTTTGTGTAAGCGTAAATATATAGAAAAATAGGAAAGAACCGTTAGGTTAATAATCCAAATGTCTTTAGTATTTTTGTTTTTATTTTTTAAAAACAGTGCTCAATATATAAGTAAAGCCTAAATTATAATTATTTTTTAAAAATATGATTTCATCGCTACATAAGATTTCTCATGTTTCAAAAACAGAAGCTAAAAAAAACAGCTCTATTTCATCCTCAAGCAAATTTTGGAATAACTAATCTTTAAATTTATGGAACTTTATAAGCATAAACATTTGTAATATTAATTACAGGAAAACGGTGAAACCAATTATTGTAATAAGGGGTGAAAGGGTGAACATATTGTATCAACATTTTAGTTACGTTCGGAAAGAGGTTAACTCAAGGTAGGGTCGGAGTGTCTATTTTCAAGCGAATGATGACATCAATTTGAAGCATATCATCTGGTCTGTTTTAACAACAGAGTTGTTGGCATTATTGTTAGGCCGTTAAATTTGTATTTGTATACCTAACATTTTTTTCTAAAAGGGTTGTTTATATATAAATACATTGTATTGAACTACAATTTGTTTTTTGATGACTTCATAAAGGGTTTTTTATCTTATGATTGGCTTGAGCTTTTAAACCTATTGCTTGAAATTGTTTATAGATTATGAAATTTTAAAATTTTTAAGCTACTTATTCAAGGTGAAAATTTGTAGATGTCGGCAAAAAACCATTAACTCTTGTCTATGATTTAATAGATTGTCGTTTTTTTAGAAACTTAATAATGTGGAGTTTTTCATGTAGGAATAAAGGGCATGGGTCATCCCAGGTTTTACAAGTTCTTGTTCTGTTTATTATTTTCCATTTTACTTTTGGTGTTTTATTTATTTCTTTTAAATGCCAAAAATATTTTGATAGAGATATCTGATTTCTATTTCTAGTATTATTGAAATAGCTTTTGTGTTGTCTCCATCTAATTTTAAATTCATTCTTTGTGGATCCTATATAAATCAATTCAATGTTAGGACTCTCAGTGGATGAGATTGTGCATTCATATACCACAGATTCTATGCGGCATTTATTTTCCAATGGGCAGTCTTCAGGTTTTCTACAATCACATAATTTTTCATTATTTTTGTCTAATTTTAGTTTACGGTTTTTATTAATAATATTTTGGCATGTGTGTTTTCCCAGGATTTTATTACATTTTTTTTTATGATTCTTTCTAGATTTTTAGTGCATTAATTCTTGTACTTTGAAAATCTCATTTTTGGTGATTTACTCTGCTTTTCTATTGTAAATAGTGTAAGTTATACATATATTAACCTTATTTCATCAGTAATGGTTGCTTTAATTCCTGGCCACTGACTATCCCTTTCTTTCTCATACTTTTATGTTGCAAGAAAGATAAAGGAGTGGTGAAGTATCAGTAAAGTCATCTTGCCTACACTGTCAGCAGTAGAATTTATCCCCCACCCAGCTGCTATTTCCTCAAATTCTTCCCATGATATCAAGGCTTCTGGCTATATCACATTGGCACACCATTTTTATACAATCATCGATGTGGGGGTGGTGTAATGGATAATGGCTTGGAATTGGAAATCAGAGAGATTTGTTATATTCACTTATGAATCCACATCTCCTCCCAGCTATGGGTTAATTAGTAACACTTGTATGAGTAAATCATTATTATGTCTATATTTCTGAAATGTACACTATTTAGATTATTCGGATTATTGTCCTCAAATTTGTCACCAAAGTTTCAGTTCGACATTCCAAACACCTGAAGAAGGCAGGAGCATACAACAGCCAAAATGTTGTGATAATCATGGCAACAAAGATGAGGACAATAGTCTGAATAATGTAAATAGCGTAAATCATTATTATCTCGAAAAATTGCTTGCAATCCAAAAATATTTCCTGGCTTTTCATTAACAGCTCATATTAAAATAATTTTTAAATATTTTTTTCAAATTGAATCATTCACATTTGATGACAAGCAAAGTAGTTCATTTCCTTTGAAAGGACAATGTTGTGCAAATATCATCCAGTTCACACTCCTTCCCAGTCTTTTTAACAAGAGTAGAGATTTCTCCTTCCTTTCTTGTTTAGGATTGGGTTTCTGTTTCCTTTTTCTCTTTAACACCCAATAGCCACTTGCAGCTTTGTTGCATTAGCACCGTGCTGGAGATGAATTGATTAAAAAAAATAGAATCTAGAAAGTCATAAACCTGAGTCTCCCTTGTGTCCAATAGGTACTGGAAAAAAATCAATCTAAAACTATTTAAATTCTATCTGACAATTCCCTTCTTATATTTTATTAGGAAGAGTGAGAACATTGGCTTTGTAACTAATGTTTTATCCAATCCTAATCTGATACAGGGGAGGCATTTCCCTGCCTCCCTCGATATATTTCCCTGCCTCCCTCGATATATCTGATTGATTCCCAATTGTTATGAAAGGAGATCAGCTGCAAGACTGTGGGTCAGAGACTGCAGCTGATTTTACCTGATACTTGTGAAATGTGACAGAGAAGCAACAAACACTGGTGATATTGTGAGGTACAACAGGGGTGCCCTGAAATAAGGGTAAGGATGTGTAAACCTAGGTACATTATCTCATTTGTTGGAGGCATTGTTTTTATTATTGCAGGAATCATCAAGTAAATGTGCATATTGTGGTGTAGTTGGTTATGGTTAAGCGTAATTGGCAAAAAATGCACAACAAACACAATTGACAAAATTCTCACTGAACAATAAGAAAAAGAAGAAAAACAAATGTGCAAAATAATATTAATCAATCAATCAATAAATATATGCAAGTCAAAAGTAAGCAAAAGTAGGCAGAGCAACTGTAAAAAGGCAGAATGTTCACAAACTAAAATGGAGTTAACAAAAAATATATGCAAGTCAAAAGTAAGCAAAAGTAGGCAGAGCAACTGTAAAAAGGCAGAATGTTCACAAACTAAAATGGAGTTAACAAAAAATATATGCAAGTCAAATGTAAGCAAAAGTAGGCAAAGCAACTGTAAAAAGGCAGAATGTTCACAAACTAAAATGGAGTTAACAAAAAATATATGCAAGTCAAAAGTAAGCAAAAGTAAGCAAAGCAACTGTAAAAAGGCAGAATGTTCACAAACTAAAATGGAGTTAACAAAAAATATATGCAAGTCAAAAGTAAGCAAAAGTAGGCAAAGCAACAGTAAAAAGGCAGAATGTTCACAAACTAAAATGGAGTTAACAAAAAATATATGCAAATCAAAAGTAAGCAAAAGTAGGCAGAGCAACTGTAAAAAGGCAGAATGTTCACAAACTAAAATGGAGTTAACAAAAAATATATGCAAGTCAAAAGTAAGCAAAAGTAGGCAAAGCAACAGTAAAAAGGCAGAATGTTCACAAACTAAAATGGAGTTAACAAAAAATATATGCAAATCAAAAGTAAGCAAAAGTAAGCAAAGCAACTGTAAAAAGGCAGAATGTTCACAAACTAAAATGGAGTTAACAAAAGATATATGCAAGTCAAAAGTAAGCAAAAGTAAGCAAAGCAACTGTAAAAAGGCAGAATGTTCACAAACTAAAATGGAGTTAACAAAAAATATATGCAAGTCAAAAGTAAGCAAAAGTAAGCAAAGCAACTGTAAAAAGGCAGAATGTTCACAAACTAAAATGGAGTTAACAAAAAATATATGCAAATCAAAAGTAAGCAAAAGTAGGCAAAGCAACTGTAAAAAGGCAGAATGTTCACAAACTAAAATGGAGTTAACAAAAAATATATGCAAATCAAAAGTAAGCTAAAGTAGGCAAAGCAACAGTAAAAAGGCAGAATGTTCACAAACTAAAATGGAGTTAACAAAAAATATATGCAAATCAAAAGTAAGCAAAAGTAGGCAAAGCAACAGTAAAAAGGCAGAATGTTCACAAACTAAAATGGAGTTAACAAAAAATATATGCAAATCAAAAGTAAGCAAAAGTAGGCAAAGCAACAGTAAAAAGGCAGAATGTTCACAAACTAAAATGGAGTTAACAAAAAATATATGCAAATCAAAAGTAAGCAAAAGTAGACAAAGCAACAGTAAAAAGGCAGAATGTTCACAAACTAAAATGGAGTTAACAAAAAATATATGCAAGCCAAAAGTAAGCAAAAGTTGGCAAAGCAACAGTAAAAAGGCAGAATGTTCACAAACTAAAATGGAGTTAACAAAAAATATATGCAAATCAAAAGTAAGCAAAAGTAGGCAAAGCAACAGTAAAAAGGCAGAATGTTCACAAACTAAAATGGAGTTAACAAAAAATATATGCAAGTCAAAAGTAAGCAAAAGTAGGCAAAGCAACTGTAAAAAGGCAGAATGTTCACAAACTAAAATGGAGTTAACAAAAAATATATGCAAATCAAAAGTAAGCTAAAGTAGGCAAAGCAACAGTAAAAAGGCAGAATGTTCACAAACTAAAATGGAGTTAACAAAAAATATATGCAAATCAAAAGTAAGCAAAAGTAGGCAAAGCAACAGTAAAAAGGCAGAATGTTCACAAACTAAAATGGAGTTAACAAAAAATATATGCAAATCAAAAGTAAGCAAAAGTAGGCAAAGCAACAGTAAAAAGGCAGAATGTTCACAAACTAAAATGGAGTTAACAAAAAATATATGCAAGTCAAAAGTAAGCAAAAGTAGGCAAAGTAACTGTAAAAAGGCAGAATGTTCACAAACTAAAATGGAGTTAACAAAAAATATATGCAAGTCAAATGTAAGCAAAAGTAGGCAAAGCAACTGTAAAAAGGCAGAATGTTCACAAACTAAAATGGAGTTAACAAAAAATATATGCAAGTCAAAAGTAAGCAAAAGTAAGCAAAGCAACTGTAAAAAGGCAGAATGTTCACAAACTAAAATGGAGTTAACAAAAAATATATGCAAATCAAAAGTAAGCAAAAGTAAGCAAAGCAACTGTAAAAAGGCAGAATGTTCACAAACTAAAATGGAGTTAACAAAAAATATATGCAAGTCAAAAGTAAGCAAAAGTAGGCAGAGCAACTGTAAAAAGGCAGAATGTTCACAAACTAAAATGGAGTTAACAAAAAATATATGCAAATCAAAAGTAAGCAAAAGTAAGCAAAGCAACTGTAAAAAGGCAGAATGTTCACAAACTAAAATGGAGTTAACAAAAAATATATGCAAATCAAAAGTAAGCAAAAGTAGCCAGAGCAACTGTAAAAAGGCAGAATGTTCAAAAACTAAAATGGAGTTAACAAAAAATATATGCAAATCAAAAGTTAGCAAAAGTAGGCAAAGCAACAGTAAAAAGGCAGAATGTTCACAAACTAAAATGGAGTTAACAAAAAATATATGCAAATCAAAAGTAAGCAAAAGTAGGCAAAGCAACTGTAAAAAGGCAGAATGTTCACAAACTAAAATGGAGTTAACAAAAAATATATGCAAATCAAAAGTAAGCAAAAGTAGGCAAAGCAACAGTAAAAAGGCAGAATGTTCACAAACTAAAATGGAGTTAACAAAAAATATATGCAAGTCAAAAGTAAGCAAAAGTAGGCAAAGCAACTGTAAAAAGGCAGAATGTTCACAAACTAAAATGGAGTTAACAAAAAATATATGCAAATCAAAAGTAAGCTAAAGTAGGCAAAGCAACAGTAAAAAGGCAGAATGTTCACAAACTAAAATGGAGTTAACAAAAAATATATGCAAATCAAAAGTAAGCAAAAGTAGGCAAAGCAACAGTAAAAAGGCAGAATGTTCACAAACTAAAATGGAGTTAACAAAAAATATATGCAAATCAAAAGTAAGCAAAAGTAGGCAAAGCAACAGTAAAAAGGCAGAATGTTCACAAACTAAAATGGAGTTAACAAAAAATATATGCAAGTCAAAAGTAAGCAAAAGTAGGCAAAGTAACTGTAAAAAGGCAGAATGTTCACAAACTAAAATGGAGTTAACAAAAAATATATGCAAGTCAAATGTAAGCAAAAGTAGGCAAAGCAACTGTAAAAAGGCAGAATGTTCACAAACTAAAATGGAGTTAACAAAAAATATATGCAAGTCAAAAGTAAGCAAAAGTAAGCAAAGCAACTGTAAAAAGGCAGAATGTTCACAAACTAAAATGGAGTTAACAAAAAATATATGCAAATCAAAAGTAAGCAAAAGTAAGCAAAGCAACTGTAAAAAGGCAGAATGTTCACAAACTAAAATGGAGTTAACAAAAAATATATGCAAGTCAAAAGTAAGCAAAAGTAGGCAGAGCAACTGTAAAAAGGCAGAATGTTCACAAACTAAAATGGAGTTAACAAAAAATATATGCAAATCAAAAGTAAGCAAAAGTAAGCAAAGCAACTGTAAAAAGGCAGAATGTTCACAAACTAAAATGGAGTTAACAAAAAATATATGCAAATCAAAAGTAAGCAAAAGTAGCCAGAGCAACTGTAAAAAGGCAGAATGTTCAAAAACTAAAATGGAGTTAACAAAAAATATATGCAAATCAAAAGTAAGCAAAAGTAGGCAAAGCAACAGTAAAAAGGCATAATGTTCACAAACTAAAATGGAGTTAACAAAAAATATATGCAAGTCAAAAGTAAGCAAAAGTAGGCAGAGCAACTGTAAAAAGGCAGAATGTTCACAAACTAAAATGGAGTTAACAAAAAATATATGCAAATCAAAAGTAAGCAAAAGTAAGCAAAGCAACTGTAAAAAGGCAGAATGTTCACAAACTAAAATGGAGTTAACAAAAAATATATGCAAATCAAAAGTAAGCAAAAGTAGCCAGAGCAACTGTAAAAAGGCAGAATGTTCAAAAACTAAAATGGAGTTAACAAAAAATATATGCAAATCAAAAGTAAGCAAAAGTAGGCAAAGCAACAGTAAAAAGGCATAATGTTCACAAACTAAAATGGAGTTAACAAAAAATATATGCAAATCAAAAGTTAGCAAAAGTAGGCAAAGCAACAGTAAAAAGGCAGAATGTTCACAAACTAAAATGGAGTTAACAAAAAATATATGCAAATCAAAAGTAAGCAAAAGTAGGCAAAGCAACAGTAAAAAGGCAGAATGTTCACAAACTAAAATGGAGTTAACAAAAAATATATGCAAATCAAAAGTAAGCAAAAGTAAGCAAAGCAACAGTAAAAAGGCAGAATGTTCACAAACTAAAATGGAGTTAACAAAAAATATATGCCAATCAAAAGTAAGCAAAAGTAGGCAAAGCAACTGTAAAAAGGCAAAATGTTCACAAACTAAAATGGAGTTAACAAAAAATATATGCAAATCAAAAGTAAGCAAAAGTAGGCAAAGCAACAGTAAAAAGGCAGAATGTTCACAAACTAAAATGGAGTTAACAAAAAATATATGCAAATCAAAAGTAAGCAAAAGTAGGCAAAGCAACAGTAAAAAGGCAGAATGTTCACAAACTAAAATGGAGTTAACAAAAAATATATGCAAGCCAAAAGCAAGCAAAAGTAGGCAAAGCAACAGTAAAAAGGCAGAATGTTTTCAAACTAAAATGGAGTTAACAAAAAATATATGCAAATCAAAAGTAAGCAAAAGTAGGCAAAGCAACAGTAAAAAGGCAGAATGTTCACAAACTAAAATGGAGTTAACAAAAAATATATGCAAATCAAAAGTTAGCAAAAGTAGGCAAAGCAACAGTAAAAGAGCAGAATGTTCACAAACTAAAATGGAGTTAACAAAAAATATATGCAAATCAAAAGTAAACAAAAGTAGCCAGAGCAACTGTAAAAAGGCAGAATGTTCACAAACTAAAATGGAGTTAACAAAAAATATATGCAAATCAAAAGTAAGCAAAAGTAGGCAAAGCAACAGTAAAAAGGCAGAATGTTCACAAACTAAAATGGAGTTAACAAAAAATATATGCAAGCCAAAAGCAAGCAAATGTAGGCAAAGCAACAGTAAAAAGGCAGAATGTTCACAAACTAAAATGGAGTTAACAAAAAATATATGCAAATCAAAAGTAAGCAAAAGTAGGCAAAGCAACAGTAAAAAGGCAGAATGTTCACAAACTAAAATGGAGTTAACAAAAAATATATGCAAGGCAAAAGCAAGCAAATGTAGGCAAAGCAACAGTAAAAAGGAAGAATGTTCACAAACTAAAATGGAGTTAACAAAAAATATATGCAAATCAAAAGTAAGCAAAAGTAGCCAGAGCAACTGTAAAAAGGCAGAATGTTCACAAACTAAAATGGAGTTAACAAAAAATATATGCAAATCAAAAGTAAGCTAAAGTAGGCAAAGCAACAGTAAAAAGGCAGAATGTTCACAAACTAAAATGAAGTTAACAAAAAATATATGCAAATCAAAAGTAAGCTAAAGTAGGCAAAGCAACAGTAAAAAGGCAGAATGTTCACAAACTAAAATGGAGTTAACAAAAAATATATGCAAATCAAAAGTAAGCAAAAGTAGGCAAAGCAACTGTAAAAAGGCAAAATGTTCACAAACTAAAATGGAGTTAACAAAAAATATATGCAAATCAAAAGTAAGCAAAAGTAGGCAAAGCAACAGTAAAAAGGCAGAATGTTCACAAACTAAAATGGAGTTAACAAAAAATATATGCAAGCCAAAAGCAAGCAAAAGTAGGCAAAGCAACAGTAAAAAGGCAGAATGTTCACAAACTAAAATGGAGTTAACAAAAAATATATGCAAATCAAAAGTAAGCAAAAGTAGGCAAAGCAACAGTAAAAAGGCAGAATGTTCACAAACTAAAATGGAGTTAACAAAAAATATATGCAAGCCAAAAGCAAGCAAAAGTAGGCAAAGCAACAGTAAAAAGGCAGAATGTTCACAAACTAAAATGGAGTTAACAAAAAATATATGCAAATCAAAAGTAAGCAAAAGTAGGCAAAGCAACAGTAAAAAGGCAGAATGTTCACAAACTAAAATGGAGTTAACAAAAAATATATGCAAATCAAAAGTTAGCAAAAGTAGGCAAAGCAACAGTAAAAGGGCAGAATGTTCACAAACTAAAATGGAGTTAACAAAAAATATATGCAAATCAAAAGTAAGCAAAAGTAGCCAGAGCAACTGTAAAAAGGCAGAATGTTCACAAACTAAAATGGAGTTAACAAAAAATATATGCAAATCAAAAGTAAGCAAAAGTAGGCAAAGCAACAGTAAAAGGGCAGAATGTTCACAAACTAAAATGGAGTTAACAAAAAATATATGCAAATCAAAAGTAAGCAAAAGTAGGCAAAGCAACAGTAAAAGGGCAGAATGTTCACAAACTAAAATGGAGTTAACAAAAAATATATGCAAATCAAAAGTAAGCAAAAGTAGCCAGAGCAACTGTAAAAAGGCAGAATGTTCACAAACTAAAATGGAGTTAACAAAAAATATATGCAAATCAAAAGTAAGCAAAAGTAGGCAAAGCAACAGTAAAAAGGCAGAATGTTCACAAACTAAAATGGAGTTAACAAAAAATATATGCAAATCAAAAGTAAGCAAAAGTAGGCAAAGCAACAGTAAAAGGGCAGAATGTTCACAAACTAAAATGGAGTTAACAAAAAATATATGCAAATCAAAAGTAAACAAAAGTAGCCAGAGCAACTGTAAAAAGGCAGAATGTTCACAAACTAAAATGGAGTTAACAAAAAATATATGCAAATCAAAAGTAAGCAAAAGTAGGCAAAGCAACTGTAAAAAGGCAGAATGTTCACAAACTAAAATGGAGTTAACAAAAAATATATGCAAATCAAAAGTAAGCAAAAGTAGGCAAAGCAACAGTAAAAAGGCAGAATGTTCACAAACTAAAATGGAGTTAACAAAAAATATATGCAAGCCAAAAGCAAGCAAATGTAGGCAAAGCAACAGTAAAAAGGCAGAATGTTCACAAACTAAAATGGAGTTAACAAAAAATATATGCAAATCAAAAGTAAGCAAAAGTAGGCAAAGCAACAGTAAAAAGGCAGAATGTTCACAAACTAAAATGGAGTTAACAAAAAATATATGCAAATCAAAAGTAAGCTAAAGTAGGCAAAGCAACAGTAAAAAGGCAGAATGTTCACAAACTAAAATGGAGTTAACAAAAACTATATGCAAATCAAAAGTAAGCAAAAGTAGCCAGAGCAACTGTAAAAAGGCAAAATGTTCACAAACTAAAATGGAGTTAACAAACAATATATGCAAATCAAAAGTAAGCAAAAGTAGGCAAAGTAACAGTAAAAAGGCAGAATGTTCACAAACTAAAATGGAGTTAACAAAAAATATATGCAAATCAAAAGTTAGCAAAAGTAGGCAAAGCAACAGTAAAAAGGCAGAATGTTCACAAACTAAAATGGAGTTAACAAAAAATATATGCAAATCAAAAGTAAGCAAAAGTAGGCAAAGCAACTGTAAAAAGGCAAAATGTTCACAAACTAAAATGGAGTTAACAAAAAATATATGCAAGCCAAAAGCATGCAAATGTAGTCAAAGCAACAGTAAAAAGGCAGAATGTTCACAAACTAAAATGGAGTTAACAAAAAATATATGCAAATCAAAAGTAAGCAAAAGTAAGCAAAGCAACAGTAAAAAGGCAGAATGTTCACAAACTAAAATGGAGTTAACAAAAAATATATGCAAATCAAAAGTAAGCAAAAGTAGGCAAAGCAACAGTAAAAAGGCAGAATGTTCACAAACTAAAATGGAGTTAACAAAAAATATATGCAAATCAAAAGTAAGCTAAAGTAGGCAAAGCAACAGTAAAAAGGCAGAATGTTCACAAACTAAAATGGAGTTAACAAAAACTATATGCAAATCAAAAGTAAGCAAATGTAGGCAAAGCAACAGTAAAAAGGCAGAATGTTGACAAACTAAAATGGAGTTAACAAAAAATATATGCAAGTCAAAAGTAAGCAAAAGTAGGCAAAGCAACAGTAAAAAGGCAGAATGTTCACAAACTAAAATGGAGTTAACAAAAACTATATGCAAATCAAAAGTAAGCAAAAGTAGCCAGAGCAACTGTAAAAAGGCAGAATGTTCACAAACTAAAATGGAGTTAACAAAAAATATATGCAAATCAAAAGTAAGCTAAAGTAGGCAAAGCAACAGTAAAAAGGCAGAATGTTCACAAACTAAAATGGAGTTAACAAAAAATATATGCAAGCCAAAAGTAAGCAAATGTAGGCAAAGCAACAGTAAAAAGGCAGAATGTTCACAAACTAAAATGGAGTTAACAAAAAATATATGCAAATCAAAAGTAAGCAAAAGTAGGCAAAGCAACAGTAAAAAGGCAGAATGTTCACAAACTAAAATGGAGTTAACAAAAAATATATGCAAATCAAAAGTAAGCAAATGTAGGCAAAGCAACAGTAAAAAGGCAGAATGTTCACAAACTAAAATGGAGTTAACAAAAAATATATGCAAGTCAAAAGTAAGCAAAAGTAGGCAAAGCAACTGTAAAAAGGCAGAATGTTCACAAACTAAAATGGAGTTAACAAAAAATATATGCAAATCAAAAGTAAGCAAAAGTAGCCAGAGCAACTGTAAAAAGGCAGAATGTTCACAAACTAAAATGGAGTTAACAAAAAATATATGCAAATCAAAAGTAAGCAAAAGTAGGCAAAGCAACAGTAAAAAGGCAGAATGTTCACAAACTAAAATGGAGTTAACAAAAAATATATGCAAATCAAAAGTAAGCAAAAGTAAGCAAAGCAACTGTAAAAAGGCAGAATGTTCACAAACTAAAATGGAGTTAACAAAAAATATATGCAAATCAAAAGTAAGCAAAAGTAAGCAAAGCAACTGTAAAAAGGCAGAATGTTCACAAACTAAAATGGAGTTAACAAAAAATATATGCAAGCCAAAAGCAAGCAAATGTAGGCAAAGCAACAGTAAAAAGGCAGAATGTTCACAAACTAAAATGGAGTTAACAAAAAATATATGCAAATCAAAAGTAAGCAAATGTAGGCAAAGCAACAGTAAAAAGGCAGAATGTTCACAAACTAAAATGGAGTTAACAAAAAATATATGCAAATCAAAAGTAAGCAAAAGTAAGCAAAGCAACAGTAAAAAGGCAGAATGTTCACAAACTAAAATGGAGTTAACAAAAAATATATGCAAATCAAAAGTAAGCAAAAGTAGGCAAAGCAACAGTAAAAAGGCAGAATGTTCACAAACTAAAATGGAGTTAACAAAAAATATATGCAAATCAAAAGTAAGCAAATGTAGGCAAAGCAACAGTAAAAAGGCAGAATGTTGACAAACTAAAATGGAGTTAACAAAAAATATATGCAAGTCAAAAGTAAGCAAAAGTAGGCAAAGCAACAGTAAAAAGGCAGAATGTTCACAAACTAAAATGGAGTTAACAAAAACTATATGCAAATCAAAAGTAAGCAAAAGTAGCCAGAGCAACTGTAAAAAGGCAGAATGTTCACAAACTAAAATGGAGTTAACAAAAAATATATGCAAATCAAAAGTAAGCTAAAGTAGGCAAAGCAACAGTAAAAAGGCAGAATGTTCACAAACTAAAATGGAGTTAACAAAAAATATATGCAAATCAAAAGTAAGCAAAAGTAAGCAAAGCAACTGTAAAAAGGCAGAATGTTCACAAACTAAAATGTAGTTAACAAAAAATATATGCAAATCAAAAGTAAGCAAAAGTAGGCAAAGCAACAGTAAAAAGGCAGAATGTTCACAAACTAAAATGGAGTTAACAAAAAATATATGCAAGCCAAAAGCAAGCAAATGTAGGCAAAGCAACAGTAAAAAGGCAGAATGTTCACAAACTAAAATGGAGTTAACAAAAAATATATGCAAATCAAAAGTAAGCAAAAGTAAGCAAAGCAACAGTAAAAAGGCAGAATGTTCACAAACTAAAATGGAGTTAACAAAAAATATATGCAAATCAAAAGTAAGCAAAAGTAGGCAAAGCAACAGTAAAAAGGCAGAATGTTCACAAACTAAAATGGAGTTAACAAAAACTATATGCAAATCAAAAGTAAGCAAATGTAGGCAAAGCAACAGTAAAAAGGCAGAATGTTGACAAACTAAAATGGAGTTAACAAAAAATATATGCAAGTCAAAAGTAAGCAAAAGTAGGCAAAGCAACAGTAAAAAGGCAGAATGTTCACAAACTAAAATGGAGTTAACAAAAACTATATGCAAATCAAAAGTAAGCAAAAGTAGCCAGAGCAACTGTAAAAAGGCAGAATGTTCACAAACTAAAATGGAGTTAACAAAAAATATATGCAAATCAAAAGTAAGCTAAAGTAGGCAAAGCAACAGTAAAAAGGCAGAATGTTCACAAACTAAAATGGAGTTAACAAAAAATATATGCAAATCAAAAGTAAGCAAAAGTAAGCAAAGCAACTGTAAAAAGGCAGAATGTTCACAAACTAAAATGTAGTTAACAAAAAATATATGCAAATCAAAAGTAAGCAAAAGTAGGCAAAGCAACAGTAAAAAGGCAGAATGTTCACAAACTAAAATGGAGTTAACAAAAAATATATGCAAGCCAAAAGCAAGCAAATGTAGTCAAAGCAACAGTAAAAAGGCAGAATGTTCACAAACTAAAATGGAGTTAACAAAAAATATATGCAAATCAAAAGTAAGCAAAAGTAAGCAAAGCAACAGTAAAAAGGCAGAATGTTCACAAACTAAAATGGAGTTAACAAAAAATATATGCAAATCAAAAGTAAGCAAAAGTAGGCAAAGCAACAGTAAAAAGGCAGAATGTTCACAAACTAAAATGGAGTTAACAAAAAATATATGCAAATCAAAAGTAAGCTAAAGTAGGCAAAGCAACAGTAAAAAGGCAGAATGTTCACAAACTAAAATGGAGTTAACAAAAACTATATGCAAATCAAAAGTAAGCAAATGTAGGCAAAGCAACAGTAAAAAGGCAGAATGTTGACAAACTAAAATGGAGTTAACAAAAAATATATGCAAGTCAAAAGTAAGCAAAAGTAGGCAAAGCAACAGTAAAAAGGCAGAATGTTCACAAACTAAAATGGAGTTAACAAAAACTATATGCAAATCAAAAGTAAGCAAAAGTAGCCAGAGCAACTGTAAAAAGGCAGAATGTTCACAAACTAAAATGGAGTTAACAAAAAATATATGCAAATCAAAAGTAAGCTAAAGTAGGCAAAGCAACAGTAAAAAGGCAGAATGTTCACAAACTAAAATGGAGTTAACAAAAAATATATGCAAGCCAAAAGCAAGCAAATGTAGGCAAAGCAACAGTAAAAAGGCAGAATGTTCACAAACTAAAATGGAGTTAACAAAAAATATATGCAAATCAACAGTAAGCAAATGTAGGCAAAGCAACAGTAAAAAGGCAGAATGTTCACAAACTAAAATGGAGTTAACAAAAAATATATGCAAATCAAAAGTAAGCAAAAGTAGGCAAAGCAACAGTAAAAAGGCAGAATGTTCACAAACTAAAATGGAGTTAACAAAAAATATATGCAAATCAAAAGTAAGCAAATGTAGGCAAAGCAACAGTAAAAAGGCAGAATGTTCACAAACTAAAATGGAGTTAACAAAAAATATATGCAAGTCAAAAGTAAGCAAAAGTAGGCAAAGCAACTGTAAAAAGGCAGAATGTTCACAAACTAAAATGGAGTTAACAAAAAATATATGCAAATCAAAAGTAAGCAAAAGTAGCCAGAGCAACTGTAAAAAGGCAGAATGTTCACAAACTAAAAAGGAGTTAACAAAAAATATATGCAAATCAAAAGTAAGCAAAAGTAGGCAAAGCAACAGTAAAAAGGCAGAATGTTCACAAACTAAAATGGAGTTAACAAAAAATATATGCAAGCCAAAAGCAAGCAAATGTAGGCAAAGCAACAGTAAAAAGGCAGAATGTTCACAAACTAAAATGGAGTTAACAAAAAATATATGCAAATCAAAAGTAAGCAAAAGTAGGCAAAGCAACAGTAAAAAGGCAGAATGTTCACAAACTAAAATGTAGTTAACAAAAAATATATGCAAATCAAAAGTAAGCAAAAGTAGGCAAAGCAACAGTAAAAAGGCAGAATGTTCACAAACTAAAATGGAGTTAACAAAAAATATATGCAAATCAAAAGTAAGCAAAAGTAAGCAAAGCAACTGTAAAAAGGCAGAATGTTCACAAACTAAAATGGAGTTAACAAAAAATATATGCAAATCAAAAGTAAGCAAAAGTAGGCTAAGCAACTGTAAAAAGGCAAAATGTTCACAAACTAAAATGGAGTTAACAAAAAATATATGCAAGCCAAAAGCAAGCAAATGTAGGCAAAGCAACAGTAAAAAGGCAGAATGTTCACAAACTAAAATGGAGTTAACAAAAAATATATGCAAATCAAAAGTAAGCAAAAGTAGGCAAAGCAACAGTAAAAAGGCAGAATGTTCACAAACTAAAATGGAGTTAACAAAAAATATATGCAAATCAAAAGTAAGCAAAAGTAGGCAAAGCAACAGTAAAAAGGCAGAATGTTCACAAACTAAAATGGAGTTAACAAAAAATATATGCAAATCAAAAGTAAGCAAAAGTAAGCAAAGCAACTGTAAAAAGGCAGAATGTTCACAAACTAAAATGTAGTTAACAAAAAATATATGCAAATCAAAAGTAAGCAAAAGTAGGCTAAGCAACTGTAAAAAGGCAAAATGTTCACAAACTAAAATGGAGTTAACAAAAAATATATGCAAGCCAAAAGCAAGCAAATGTAGGCAAAGCAACAGTAAAAAGGCAGAATGTTCACAAACTAAAATGGAGTTAACAAAAAATATATGCAAATCAAAAGTAAGCAAAAGTAGGCAAAGCAACAGTAAAAAGGCAGAATGTTCACAAACTAAAATGGAGTTAACAAAAAATATATGCAAATCAAAAGTAAGCAAAAGTAGGCAAAGCAACAGTAAAAAGGCAGAATGTTCACAAACTAAAATGGAGTTAACAAAAAATATATGCAAGCCAAAAGCAAGCAAATGTAGGCAAAGCAACAGTAAAAAGGCAGAATGTTCACAAACTAAAATGGAGTTAACAAAAAATATATGCAAATCAAAAGTAAGCAAAAGTAAGCAAAGCAACTGTAAAAAGGCAAAATGTTCACAAACTAAAATGGAGTTAACAAAAAATATATGCAAATCAAAAGTAAGCAAAAGTAGGCAAAGTAACAGTAAAAAGGCAGAATGTTCACAAACTAAAATGGAGTTAACAAAAAATATATGCAAGCCAAAAGCAAGCAAATGTAGGCAAAGCAACAGTAAAAAGGCAGAATGTTCACAAACTAAAATGTAGTTAACAAAAAATATATGCAAATCAAAAGTAAGCAAAAGTAAGCAAAGCAACTGTAAAAAGGCAAAATGTTCACAAACTAAAATGGAGTTAACAAAAAATATATGCAAGTCAAAAGTAAGCAAAAGTAGGCAGAGCAACTGTAAAAAGGCAGAATGTTCACAAACTAAAATGGAGTTAACAAAAAATATATGCAAATCAAAAGTAAGCAAAAGTAAGCAAAGCAACTGTAAAAAGGCAAAATGTTCACAAACTAAAATGGAGTTAACAAAAAATATATGCAAATCAAAAGTAAGCAAAAGTAGGCAAAGCAACAGTAAAAAGGCAGAATGTTCACAAACTAAAATGGAGTTAACAAAAAATATATGCAAGCCAAAAGCAAGCAAATGTAGGCAAAGCAACAGTAAAAAGGCAGAATGTTCACAAACTAAAATGTAGTTAACAAAAAATATATGCAAATCAAAAGTAAGCAAAAGTAAGCAAAGCAACTGTAAAAAGGCAAAATGTTCACAAACTAAAATGGAGTTAACAAAAAATATATGCAAATCAAAAGTAAGCAAAAGTAGGCAAAGCAACAGTAAAAAGGCAGAATGTTCACAAACTAAAATGGAGTTAACAAAAAATATATGCAAATCAAAAGTAAGCAAAAGTAGGCAAAGCAACAGTAAAAAGGCAGAATGTTCACAAACTAAAATGGAGTTAACAAAAAATATATGCAAGCCAAAAGCAAGCAAATGTAGGCAAAGCAACAGTAAAAAGGCAGAATGTTCACAAACTAAAATGGAGTTAACAAAAAATATATGCAAGCCAAAAGTAAGCAAAAGTAGGCAAAGCAACAGTAAAAAGGCAGAATGTTCACAAACTAAAATGGAGTTAACAAAAAATATATGCAAGCCAAAAGTAAGCAAAAGTAGGCAAAGCAACAGTAAAAAGGCAGAATGTTCACAAACTAAAATGGAGTTAACAAAAAATATATGCAAATCAAAAGTAAGCAAAAGTAGGCAAAGCAACAGTAAAAAGGCAGAATGTTCACAAACTAAAATGGAGTTAACAAAAAATATATGCAAATCAAAAGTAAGCAAAAGTAGCCAGAGCAACTGTAAAAAGGCAGAATGTTCACAAACTAAAATGGAGTTAACAAAAAATATATGCAAATCAAAAGTAAGCAAAAGTAGCCAGAGCAACTGTAAAAAGGCAGAATGTTCACAAACTAAAAAGGAGTTAACAAAAAATATATGCAAATCAAAAGTAAGCAAAAGTAGGCAAAGCAACAGTAAAAAGGCAGAATGTTCACAAACTAAAATGGAGTTAACAAAAAATATATGCAAGCCAAAAGCAAGCAAATGTAGGCAAAGCAACAGTAAAAAGGCAGAATGTTCACAAACTAAAATGGAGTTAACAAAAAATATATGCAAATCAAAAGTAAGCAAAAGTAGGCAAAGCAACAGTAAAAAGGCAGAATGTTCACAAACTAAAATGTAGTTAACAAAAAATATATGCAAATCAAAAGTAAGCAAAAGTAGGCAAAGCAACAGTAAAAAGGCAGAATGTTCACAAACTAAAATGGAGTTAACAAAAAATATATGCAAATCAAAAGTTAGCAAAAGTAGGCAAAGCAACAGTAAAAAGGCAGAATGTTCACAAACTAAAATGGAGTTAACAAAAAATATATGCAAATCAAAAGTAAGCAAAGCAACTGTAAAAAGGCAGAATGTTCACAAACTAAAATGGAGTTAACAAAAAATATATGCAAGCCAAAAGTAAGCAAAAGTAGGCAAAGCAACAGTAAAAAGGCAGAATGTTCACAAACTAAAATGTAGTTAACAAAAAATATATGCAAATCAAAAGTAAGCTAAAGTAGGCAAAGCAACAGTAAAAAGGCAGAATGTTCACAAACTAAAATGGAGTTAACAAAAAATATATGCAAGCCAAAAGTAAGCAAAAGTAGGCAAAGCAACAGTAAAAAGGCAGAATGTTCACAAACTAAAATGGAGTTAACAAAAAATATATGCAAATCAAAAGTTAGCAAAAGTAGGCAAAGCAACAGTAAAAAGGCAGAATGTTCACAAACTAAAATGGAGTTAACAAAAAATATATGCAAGCCAAAAGTAAGCAAAAGTAGGCAAAGCAACAGTAAAAAGGCAGAATGTTCACAAACTAAAATGGAGTTAACAAAAAATATATGCAAATCAAAAGTAAGCAAAAGTAGGCAAAGCAACAGTAAAAAGGCAGAATGTTCACAAACTAAAATGGAGTTAACAAAAAATATATGCAAATCAAAAGTAAGCAAAAGTAGGCAAAGCAACAGTAAAAAGGCAGAATGTTCACAAACTAAAATGGAGTTAACAAAAAATATATGCAAATCAAAAGTAAGCAAAAGTAGGCAAAGCAACAGTAAAAAGGCAGAATGTTCACAAACTAAAATGGAGTTAACAAAAAATATATGCAAATCAAAAGTTAGCAAAAGTAGGCAAAGCAACAGTAAAAAGGCAGAATGTTCACAAACTAAAATGGAGTTAACAAAAAATATATGCAAATCAAAAGTAAGCAAAAGTAGGCAAAGCAACAGTAAAAAGGCAGAATGTTCACAAACTAAAATGGAGTTAACAAAAAATATATGCAAATCAAAAGTAAGCAAAAGTAGGCAAAGCAACTGTAAAAAGGCAGAATGTTCACAAACTAAAATGGAGTTAACAAAAAATATATGCAAATCAAAAGTAAGCAAAAGTAGGCAAAGCAACAGTAAAAAGGCAGAATGTTCAAAAACTAAAATGGAGTTAACAAAAAATATATGCAAATCAAAAGTTAGCAAATGTAGGCAAAGCAACAGTAAAAAGGCAGAATGTTCACAAACTAAAATGGAGTTAACAAAAAATATATGCAAATCAAAAGTAAGCAAAAGTAGGCAAAGCAACAGTAAAAAGGCAGAATGTTCACAAACTAAAATGGAGTTAACAAAAAATATATGCAAATCAAAAGTAAGCAAAAGTAGGCAAAGCAACAGTAAAAAGGCAGAATGTTCACAAACTAAAATGGAGTTAACAAAAAATATATGCAAATCAAAAGTTAGCAAAAGTAGGCAAAGCAACAGTAAAAAGGCAGAATGTTCACAAACTAAAATGGAGTTAACAAAAAATATATGCAAATCAAAAGTAAGCAAAAGTAGGCAAAGCAACAGTAAAAAGGCAGAATGTTCACAAACTAAAATGGAGTTAACAAAAAATATATGCAAATCAAAAGTAAGCAAAAGTAGGCAAAGCAACTGTAAAAAGGCAGAATGTTCACAAACTAAAATGGAGTTAACAAAAAATATATGCAAATCAAAAGTAAGCAAAAGTAGGCAAAGCAACAGTAAAAAGGCAGAATGTTCACAAACTAAAATGGAGTTAACAAAAAATATATGCAAATCAAAAGTTAGCAAAAGTAGGCAAAGCAACAGTAAAAAGGCAGAATGTTCACAAACTAAAATGGAGTTAACAAAAAATATATGCAAATCAAAAGTAAGCAAAGCAACTGTAAAAAGGCAGAATGTTCACAAACTAAAATGGAGTTAACAAAAAATATATGCTAATCAAAAGTAAGCAAAGCAACAGTAAAAAGGCAGAATGTTCACAAACTAAAATGGAGTTAACAAAAAATATATGCAAATCAAAAGTAAGCAAAGCAACAGTAAAAAGGCAGAATGTTCACAAACTAAAATGGAGTTAACAAAAAATATATGCAAATCAAAAGTAAGCAAAGCAACTGTAAAAAGGCAGAATGTTCACAAACTAAAATGGAGTTAACAAAAAATATATGCAAATCAAAAGTAAGCAAAAGTAGGCAAAGCAACAGTAAAAAGGCAGAATGTTCACAAACTAAAATGGAGTTAACAAAAAATATATGCAAATCAAAAGTTAGCAAAAGTAGGCAAAGCAACAGTAAAAAGGCAGAATGTTCACAAACTAAAATGGAGTTAACAAAAAATATATGCAAATCAAAAGTAAGCAAAGCAACTGTAAAAAGGCAGAATGTTCACAAACTAAAATGGAGTTAACAAAAAATATATGCTAATCAAAAGTAAGCAAAGCAACAGTAAAAAGGCAGAATGTTCACAAACTAAAATGGAGTTAACAAAAAATATATGCAAATCAAAAGTAAGCAAAGCAACAGTAAAAAGGCAGAATGTTCACAAACTAAAATGGAGTTAACAAAAAATATATGCAAATCAAAAGTAAGCAAAGCAACAGTAAAAAGGCAGAATGTTCACAAACTAAAATGGAGTTAACAAAAAATATATGCAAATCAAAAGTAAGCAAAGCAACTGTAAAAAGGCAGAATGTTCACAAACTAAAATGGAGTTAACAAAAAATATATGCAAATCAAAAGTAAGCAAAGCAACAGTAAAAAGGCAGAATGTTCACAAACTAAAATGGAGTTAACAAAAAATATATGCTAATCAAAAGTAAGCAAAAGTAGGCAAAGCAACAGTAAAAAGGCAGAATGTTCACAAACTAAAATGGAGTTAACAAAAAATATATGCAAATCAAAAGTAAGCAAAAGTAGGCAAAGCAACAGTAAAAAGGCAGAATGTTCACAAACTAAAATGGTGTTAACAAAAAATATATGCAAATCAAAAGTAAGCAAAAGTAGGCAAAGCAACAGTAAAAAGGCAGAATGTTCACAAACTAAAATGGAGTTAACAAAAAATATATGCAAATCAAAAGTAAGCAAAAGTAGGCAAAGCAACAGTAAAAAGGCAGAATGTTCACAAACTAAAATGGAGTTAACAAAAAATATATGCAAATCAAAAGTAAGCAAAAGTAGGCAAAGCAACTGTAAAAAGGCAGAATGTTCACAAACTAAAATGGAGTTAACAAAAAATATATGCAAATCAAAAGTTAGCAAAAGTAAGCAAAGCAACAGTAAAAAGGCAGAATGTTCACAAACTAAAATGGAGTTAACAAAAAATATATGCAAATCAAAAGTTAGCAAAAGTAGGCAAAGCAACAGTAAAAAGGCAGAATGTTCACAAACTAAAATGGAGTTAACTAAAAATATATGCAAATCAAAAGTAAGCAAAGCAACTGTAAAAAGGCAGAATGTTCACAAACTAAAATGGAGTTAACAAAAAATATATGCAAGCCAAAAGTAAGCAAAAGTAGGCAAAGCAACAGTAAAAAGGCAGAATGTTCACAAACTAAAATGGAGTTAACAAAAAATATATGTAAATCAAAAGTAAGCAAAAGTAGGCAAAGCAACAGTAAAAAGGCAAAATGTTCACAAACTAAAATGGAGTTAACAAAAAATATATGCAAATCAAAAGTAAGCAAAAGTAGGCAAAGCAACTGTAAAAAGGCAAAATGTTCACAAACTAAAATGGAGTTAACAAAAAATATATGCAAGCCAAAAGCAAGCAAAAGTAGGCAAAGCAACAGTAAAAAGGCAGAATGTTCACAAACTAAAATGGAGTTAACAAAAAATATATGCAAATCAAAAGTAAGCAAAAGTAGGCAAAGCAACAGTAAAAAGGCAGAATGTTCACAAACTAAAATGGAGTTAACAAAAAATATATGTAAATCAAAAGTAAGCAAAAGTAGGCAAAGCAACAGTAAAAAGGCAGAATGTTCAAAAACTAAAATGGAGTTAACAAAAAATATATGCAAATCAAAAGTAAGCAAAAGTAGGCAAAGCAACAGTAAAAAGGCAGAATGTTCACAAACTAAAATGGAGTTAACAAAAAATATATGCAAATCAAAAGTAAGCAAAAGTAGGCAAAGCAACAGTAAAAAGGCAGAATGTTCACAAACTAAAATGGAGTTAACAAAAAATATATGCAAATCAAAAGTTAGCAAAAGTAGGCAAAGCAACAGTAAAAAGGCAGAATGTTCACAAACTAAAATGGAGTTAACAAAAAATATATGCAAATCAAAAGTAAGCAAAAGTAGGCAAAGCAACAGTAAAAAGGCAGAATGTTCACAAACTAAAATGGAGTTAACAAAAAATATATGCAAATCAAAAGTAAGCAAAAGTAGGCAAAGCAACTGTAAAAAGGCAAAATGTTCACAAACTAAAATGGAGTTAACAAAAAATATATGCAAGCCAAAAGTAAGCAAACGTAGGCAAGGCAGAATGTTCACAAACTAAAATGGAGTTAACAAAAAATATATGCAAATCAAAAGTAAGCAAAAGTAGGCAAAGCAACTGTAAAAAGGCAGAATGTTCACAAACTAAAATGGAGTTAACAAAAAATATATGCAAATCAAAAGTTAGCAAAAGTAAGCAAAGCAACAGTAAAAAGGCAGAATGTTCACAAACTAAAATGGAGTTAACAAAAAATATATGCAAATCAAAAGTTAGCAAAAGTAGGCAAAGCAACAGTAAAAAGGCAGAATGTTCACAAACTAAAATGGAGTTAACTAAAAATATATGCAAATCAAAAGTAAGCAAAGCAACTGTAAAAAGGCAGAATGTTCACAAACTAAAATGGAGTTAACAAAAAATATATGCAAGCCAAAAGTAAGCAAAAGTAGGCAAAGCAACAGTAAAAAGGCAGAATGTTCACAAACTAAAATGGAGTTAACAAAAAATATATGTAAATCAAAAGTAAGCAAAAGTAGGCAAAGCAACAGTAAAAAGGCAAAATGTTCACAAACTAAAATGGAGTTAACAAAAAATATATGCAAATCAAAAGTAAGCAAAAGTAGGCAAAGCAACTGTAAAAAGGCAAAATGTTCACAAACTAAAATGGAGTTAACAAAAAATATATGCAAGCCAAAAGCAAGCAAAAGTAGGCAAAGCAACAGTAAAAAGGCAGAATGTTCACAAACTAAAATGGAGTTAACAAAAAATATATGCAAATCAAAAGTAAGCAAAAGTAGGCAAAGCAACAGTAAAAAGGCAGAATGTTCACAAACTAAAATGGAGTTAACAAAAAATATATGTAAATCAAAAGTAAGCAAAAGTAGGCAAAGCAACAGTAAAAAGGCAGAATGTTCAAAAACTAAAATGGAGTTAACAAAAAATATATGCAAATCAAAAGTAAGCAAAAGTAGGCAAAGCAACAGTAAAAAGGCAGAATGTTCACAAACTAAAATGGAGTTAACAAAAAATATATGCAAATCAAAAGTAAGCAAAAGTAGGCAAAGCAACAGTAAAAAGGCAGAATGTTCACAAACTAAAATGGAGTTAACAAAAAATATATGCAAATCAAAAGTTAGCAAAAGTAGGCAAAGCAACAGTAAAAAGGCAGAATGTTCACAAACTAAAATGGAGTTAACAAAAAATATATGCAAATCAAAAGTAAGCAAAAGTAGGCAAAGCAACAGTAAAAAGGCAGAATGTTCACAAACTAAAATGGAGTTAACAAAAAATATATGCAAATCAAAAGTAAGCAAAAGTAGGCAAAGCAACTGTAAAAAGGCAAAATGTTCACAAACTAAAATGGAGTTAACAAAAAATATATGCAAGCCAAAAGTAAGCAAACGTAGGCAAGGCAGAATGTTCACAAACTAAAATGGAGTTAACAAAAAATATATGCAAATCAAAAGTAAGCAAAAGTAGGCAAAGCAACAGTAAAAAGGCAGAATGTTCACAAACTAAAATGGAGTTAACAAAAAATATATGCAAATCAAAAGTAAGCAAAAGTAGGCAAAGCAACAGTAAAAAGGCAGAATGTTCACAAACTAAAATGGAGTTAACAAAAAATATATGCAAATCAAAAGTTAGCAAAAGTAGGCAAAGCAACAGTAAAAAGGCAGAATGTTCACAAACTAAAATGGAGTTAACAAAAAATATATGCAAATCAAAAGTAAGCAAAAGTAGGCAAAGCAACAGTAAAAAGGCAGAATGTTCACAAACTAAAATGGAGTTAACAAAAAATATATGCAAATCAAAAGTAAGCAAAAGTAGGCAAAGCAACAGTAAAAAGGCAGAATGTTCACAAACTAAAATGGAGTTAACAAAAAATATATGCAAATCAAAAGTAAGCAAAAGTAGGCAAAGCAACAGTAAAAAGGCAGAATGTTCACAAACTAAAATGGAGTTAACAAAAAATATATGCAAATCAAAAGTAAGCAAAAGTAGGCAAAGCAACAGTAAAAAGGCAGAATGTTCACAAACTAAAATGGAGTTAACAAAAAATATATGCAAATCAAAAGTAAGCAAAAGTAGGCAAAGCAACAGTAAAAAGGCAGAATGTTCACAAACTAAAATGGAGTTAACAAAAAATATATGCAAATCAAAAGTAAGCAAAAGTAGGCAAAGCAACTGTAAAAAGGCAAAATGTTCACAAACTAAAATGGAGTTAACAAAAAATATATGCAAATCAAAAGTAAGCAAAAGTAGGCAAAGCAACAGTAAAAAGGCAGAATGTCCACAAACTAAAATGGAGTTAACAAAAAATATATGCAAATCAAAAGTAAGCAAAAGTAGGCAAAGCAACAGTAAAAAGGCAGAATGTTCACAAACTAAAATGGAGTTAACAAAAAATATATGCAAATCAAAAGTAAGCAAAAGTAGGCAAAGCAACAGTAAAAAGGCAGAATGTTCACAAACTAAAATGGAGTTAACAAAAAATATATGCAAATCAAAAGTTAGCAAAAGTAGGCAAAGCAACAGTAAAAAGGCAGAATGTTCACAAACTAAAATGGAGTTAACAAAAAATATATGCAAATCAAAAGTAAGCAAAAGTAAGTAAAGCAACTGTAAAAAGGCAAAATGTTCACAAACTAAAATGGAGTTAACAAAAAATATATGCAAATCAAAAGTAAGCAAAAGTAGGCAAAGCAACAGTAAAAAGGCAGAATGTTCACAAACTAAAATGGAGTTAACAAAAAATATATGCAAATCAAAAGTAAGCAAAAGTAGGCAAAGCAACAGTAAGAAGGCAGAATGTTCACAAACTAAAATGGAGTTAACAAAAAATATATGCAAATCAAAAGTTAGCAAAAGTAGGCAAAGCAACAGTAAAAAGGCAGAATGTTCACAAACTAAAATGGAGTTAACAAAAAATATATGCAAATCAAAAGTAAGCAAAAGTAGGCAAAGCAACTGTAAAAAGGCAAAAGGTTCACAAACTAAAATGGAGTTAACAAAAAATATATGCAAGTCAAAAGTAAGCAAAAGTAGGCAGAGCAACAGTAAAAAGGCAGAATGTTCACAAACTAAAATGGAGTTAACAAAAAATATATGCAAGCCAAAAGCAAGCAAAAGTAGGCAAAGCAACAGTAAAAAGGCAGAATGTTCACAAACTAAAATGGAGTTAACAAAAAATATATGCAAATCAAAAGTAAGCAAAAGTAGGCAAAGCAACAGTAAAAAGGCAGAATGTTCACAAACTAAAATGGAGTTAACAAAAAATATATGCAAATCAAAAGTAAGCAAAAGTAGGCAAAGCAACTGTAAAAAGGCAGAATGTTCACAAACTAAAATGGAGTTAACAAAAAATATATGCAAATCAAAAGTAAGCAAAAGTAGGCAAAGCAACAGTAAAAAGGCAGAATGTTCACAAACTAAAATGGAGTTAACAAAAAATATATGCAAATCAAAAGTAAGCAAAAGTAGGCAAAGCAACAGTAAAAAGGCAGAATGTTCACAAACTAAAATGGAGTTAACAAAAAATATATGCAAATCAAAAGTAAGCAAAAGTAGGCAAAGCAACTGTAAAAAGGCAGAATGTTCACAAACTAAAATGGAGTTAACAAAAAATATATGCAAATCAAAAGTAAGCAAAAGTAGGCAAAGCAACAGTAAAAAGGCAGAATGTTCACAAACTAAAATGGAGTTAACAAAAAATATATGCAAATCAAAAGTAAGCAAAAGTAGGCAAAGCAACTGTAAAAAGGCAGAATGTTCACAAACTAAAATGGAGTTAACAAAAAATATATGCAAATCAAAAGTAAGCAAAAGTAGGCAAAGCAACAGTAAAAAGGCAGAATGTTCACAAACTAAAATGGAGTTAACAAAAAATATATGCAAATCAAAAGTAAGCAAAAGTAGGCAAAGCAACAGTAAAAAGGCAGAATGTTCACAAACTAAAATGGAGTTAACAAAAAATATATGCAAATCAAAAGTAAGCAAAAGTAGGCAAAGCAACTGTAAAAAGGCAGAATGTTCACAAACTAAAATGGAGTTAACAAAAAATATATGCAAATCAAAAGTAAGCAAAAGTAGGCAAAGCAACAGTAAAAAGGCAGAATGTTCACAAACTAAAATGGAGTTAACAAAAAATATATGCAAATCAAAAGTAAGCAAAAGTAGGCAAAGCAACAGTAAAAAGGCAGAATGTTCACAAACTAAAATGGAGTTAACAAAAAATATATGCAAATCAAAAGTAAGCAAAAGTAGGCAAAGCAACTGTAAAAAGGCAGAATGTTCACAAACTAAAATGGAGTTAACAAAAAATATATGCAAATCAAAAGTAAGCAAAAGTAGGCAAAGCAACAGTAAAAAGGCAGAATGTTCACAAACTAAAATGGAGTTAACAAAAAATATATGCAAATCAAAAGTAAGCAAAAGTAGGCAAAGCAACAGTAAAAAGGCAGAATGTTCACAAACTAAAATGGAGTTAACAAAAAATATATGCAAATCAAAAGTAAGCAAAAGTAGGCAAAGCAACAGTAAAAAGGCAGAATGTTCACAAACTAAAATGGAGTTAACAAAAAATATATGCAAATCAAAAGTTAGCAAAAGTAGGCAAAGCAACAGTAAAAAGGCAGAATGTTCACAAACTAAAATGGAGTTAACAAAAAATATATGCAAATCAAAAGTAAGCAAAAGTAGCCAGTGCAACTGTAAAAAGGCAGAATGTTCACAAACTAAAATGGAGTTAACAAAAAATATATGCAAATCAAAAGTAAGCAAAAGTAGGCAAAGCAACAGTAAAAAGGCAGAATGTTCACAAACTAAAATGGAGTTAACAAAAAATATATGCAAATCAAAAGTAAGCAAAAGTAGCCAGAGCAACTGTAAAAAGGCAGAATGTTCACAAACTAAAATGGAGTTAACAAAAAATATATGCAAATCAAAAGTAAGCAAAAGTAGGCAAAGCAACAGTAAAAAGGCAGAATGTTCACAAACTAAAATGGAGTTAACAAAAAATATATGCAAATCAAAAGTAAGCAAAAGTAGGCAAAGCAACAGTAAAAAGGCAGAATGTTCACAAACTAAAATGGAGTTAACAAAAAATATATGCAAATCAAAAGTAAGCAAAAGTAGCCAGAGCAACTGTAAAAAGGCAGAATGTTCACAAACTAAAATGGAGTTAACAAAAAATATATGCAAATCAAAAGTAAGCAAAAGTAGGCAAAGCAACAGTAAAAAGGCAGAATGTTCACAAACTAAAATGGAGTTAACAAAAAATATATGCAAATCAAAAGTAAGCAAAAGTAGGCAAAGCAACAGTAAAAAGGCAGAATGTTCACAAACTAAAATGGAGTTAACAAAAAATATATGCAAGGCAAAAGCAAGCAAATGTAGGCAAAGCAACAGTAAAAAGGAAGAATGTTCACAAACTAAAATGGAGTTAACAAAAACTATATGCAAATCAAAAGTAAGCAAATGTAGGCAAAGCAACAGTAAAAAGGCAGAATGTTCACAAACTAAAATGGAGTTAACAAAAAATATATGCAAGTCAAAAGTAAGCAAAAGTAGGCAAAGCAACAGTAAAAAGGCAGAATGTTCACAAACTAAAATGGAGTTAACAAAAACTATATGCAAATCAAAAGTAAGCAAAAGTAGCCAGAGCAACTGTAAAAAGGCAGAATGTTCACAAACTAAAATGGAGTTAACAAAAAATATATGCAAATCAAAAGTAAGCTAAAGTAGGCAAAGCAACAGTAAAAAGGCAGAATGTTCACAAACTAAAATGGAGTTAACAAAAAATATATGCAAATCAAAAGTAAGCAAATGTAGGCAAAGCAACAGTAAAAAGGCAGAATGTTCACAAACTAAAATGGAGTTAACAAAAAATATATGCAAATCAAAAGTTAGTAAAAGTAGGCAAAGCAACAGTAAAAAGGCAGAATGTTCACAAACTAAAATGGAGTTAACAAAAATATATGCAAATCAAAAGTAAGCAAAAGTAGGCAAAGCAACAGTAAAAAGGCAGAATGTTCACAAACTAAAATGGAGTTAACAAAAAATATATGCAAATCAAAAGTTAGTAAAAGTAGGCAAAGCAACAGTAAAAAGGCAGAATGTTCACAAACTAAAATGGAGTTAACAAAAAATATATGCAAATCAAAAGTAAGCAAAAGTAGGCAAAGCAACTGTAAAAAGGCAGAATGTTCACAAACTAAAATGGAGTTAACAAAAAATATATGCAAATCAAAAGTAAGCAAAAGTAGGCAAAGCAACAGTAAAAAGGCAGAATGTTCACAAACTAAAATGGAGTTAACAAAAAATATATGCAAATCAAAAGTAAGCAAAAGTAGGCAAAGCAACTGTAAAAAGGCAGAATGTTCACAAACTAAAATGGAGTTAACAAAAAATATATGCAAATCAAAAGTAAGCAAAAGTAGGCAAAGCAACAGTAAAAAGGCAGAATGTTCACAAACTAAAATGGAGTTAACAAAAAATATATGCAAATCAAAAGTAAGCAAAAGTAGGCAAAGCAACAGTAAAAAGGCAGAATGTTCACAAACTAAAATGGAGTTAACAAAAAATATATGCAAATCAAAAGTAAGCAAAAGTAGGCAAAGCAACTGTAAAAAGGCAGAATGTTCACAAACTAAAATGGAGTTAACAAAAAATATATGCAAATCAAAAGTAAGCAAAAGTAGGCAAAGCAACAGTAAAAAGGCAGAATGTTCACAAACTAAAATGGAGTTAACAAAAAATATATGCAAATCAAAAGTAAGCAAAAGTAGGCAAAGCAACAGTAAAAAGGCAGAATGTTCACAAACTAAAATGGAGTTAACAAAAAATATATGCAAATCAAAAGTAAGCAAAAGTAGGCAAAGCAACTGTAAAAAGGCAGAATGTTCACAAACTAAAATGGAGTTAACAAAAAATATATGCAAATCAAAAGTAAGCAAAAGTAGGCAAAGCAACAGTAAAAAGGCAGAATGTTCACAAACTAAAATGGAGTTAACAAAAAATATATGCAAATCAAAAGTAAGCAAAAGTAGGCAAAGCAACAGTAAAAAGGCAGAATGTTCACAAACTAAAATGGAGTTAACAAAAAATATATGCAAATCAAAAGTAAGCAAAAGTAGGCAAAGCAACAGTAAAAAGGCAGAATGTTCACAAACTAAAATGGAGTTAACAAAAAATATATGCAAATCAAAAGTTAGCAAAAGTAGGCAAAGCAACAGTAAAAAGGCAGAATGTTCACAAACTAAAATGGAGTTAACAAAAAATATATGCAAATCAAAAGTAAGCAAAAGTAGCCAGTGCAACTGTAAAAAGGCAGAATGTTCACAAACTAAAATGGAGTTAACAAAAAATATATGCAAATCAAAAGTAAGCAAAAGTAGGCAAAGCAACAGTAAAAAGGCAGAATGTTCACAAACTAAAATGGAGTTAACAAAAAATATATGCAAATCAAAAGTAAGCAAAAGTAGCCAGAGCAACTGTAAAAAGGCAGAATGTTCACAAACTAAAATGGAGTTAACAAAAAATATATGCAAATCAAAAGTAAGCAAAAGTAGGCAAAGCAACAGTAAAAAGGCAGAATGTTCACAAACTAAAATGGAGTTAACAAAAAATATATGCAAATCAAAAGTAAGCAAAAGTAGGCAAAGCAACAGTAAAAAGGCAGAATGTTCACAAACTAAAATGGAGTTAACAAAAAATATATGCAAATCAAAAGTAAGCAAAAGTAGCCAGAGCAACTGTAAAAAGGCAGAATGTTCACAAACTAAAATGGAGTTAACAAAAAATATATGCAAATCAAAAGTAAGCAAAAGTAGGCAAAGCAACAGTAAAAAGGCAGAATGTTCACAAACTAAAATGGAGTTAACAAAAAATATATGCAAATCAAAAGTAAGCAAAAGTAGGCAAAGCAACAGTAAAAAGGCAGAATGTTCACAAACTAAAATGGAGTTAACAAAAAATATATGCAAGGCAAAAGCAAGCAAATGTAGGCAAAGCAACAGTAAAAAGGAAGAATGTTCACAAACTAAAATGGAGTTAACAAAAACTATATGCAAATCAAAAGTAAGCAAATGTAGGCAAAGCAACAGTAAAAAGGCAGAATGTTCACAAACTAAAATGGAGTTAACAAAAAATATATGCAAGTCAAAAGTAAGCAAAAGTAGGCAAAGCAACAGTAAAAAGGCAGAATGTTCACAAACTAAAATGGAGTTAACAAAAACTATATGCAAATCAAAAGTAAGCAAAAGTAGCCAGAGCAACTGTAAAAAGGCAGAATGTTCACAAACTAAAATGGAGTTAACAAAAAATATATGCAAATCAAAAGTAAGCTAAAGTAGGCAAAGCAACAGTAAAAAGGCAGAATGTTCACAAACTAAAATGGAGTTAACAAAAAATATATGCAAATCAAAAGTAAGCAAATGTAGGCAAAGCAACAGTAAAAAGGCAGAATGTTCACAAACTAAAATGGAGTTAACAAAAAATATATGCAAATCAAAAGTTAGTAAAAGTAGGCAAAGCAACAGTAAAAAGGCAGAATGTTCACAAACTAAAATGGAGTTAACAAAAATATATGCAAATCAAAAGTAAGCAAAAGTAGGCAAAGCAACAGTAAAAAGGCAGAATGTTCACAAACTAAAATGGAGTTAACAAAAAATATATGCAAATCAAAAGTTAGTAAAAGTAGGCAAAGCAACAGTAAAAAGGCAGAATGTTCACAAACTAAAATGGAGTTAACAAAAAATATATGCAAATCAAAAGTAAGCAAAAGTAGGCAAAGCAACTGTAAAAAGGCAGAATGTTCACAAACTAAAATGGAGTTAACAAAAAATATATGCAAATCAAAAGTAAGCAAAAGTAGGCAAAGCAACAGTAAAAAGGCAGAATGTTCACAAACTAAAATGGAGTTAACAAAAAATATATGCAAATCAAAAGTTAGTAAAAGTAGGCAAAGCAACAGTAAAAAGGCAGAATGTTCACAAACTAAAATGGAGTTAACAAAAAATATATGCAAATCAAAAGTAAGCAAAAGTAGGCAAAGCAACTGTAAAAAGGCAGAATGTTCACAAACTAAAATGGAGTTAACAAAAAATATATGCAAATCAAAAGTAAGCAAAAGTAGGCAAAGCAACAGTAAAAAGGCAGAATGTTCACAAACTAAAATGGAGTTAACAAAAAATATATGCAAATCAAAAGTAAGCAAATGTAGGCAAAGCAACAGTAAAAAGGCAGAATGTTCACAAACTAAAATGGAGTTAACAAACAATATATGCAAATCAAAAGTAAGCAAAAGTAGGCAAAGCAACAGTAAAAAGGCAGAATGTTCACAAACTAAAATGGAGTTAACAAAAAATATATGCAAATCAAAAGTTAGCAAAAGTAGGCAAAGCAACAGTAAAAAGGCAGAATGTTCACAAACTAAAATGGAGTTAACAAAAAATATATGCAAATCAAAAGTAAGCAAAAGTAGGCAAAGCAACTGTAAAAAGGCAAAATGTTCACAAACTAAAATGGAGTTAACAAAAAATATATGCAAATCAAAAGTAAGCAAAAGTAGGCAAAGCAACAGTAAAAAGGCAGAATGTTCACAAACTAAAATGGAGTTAACAAAAAATATATGCAAATCAAAAGTAAGCAAAAGTAGGCAAAGCAACAGTAAAAAGGCAGAATGTTCACAAACTAAAATGGAGTTAACAAAAGATATATGCAAGCCAAAAGCAAGCAAATGTAGGCAAAGCAACAGTAAAAAGGCAGAATGTTCACAAACTAAAATGGAGTTAACAAAAAATATATGCAAATCAAAAGTAAGCAAAATTAGGCAAAGCAACAGTAAAAAGGCAGAATGTTCACAAACTAAAATGGAGTTAACAAAAAATATATGCAAGCCAAAAGTAAGCAAAAGTAGGCAAAGCAACAGTAAAAAGGCAGAATGTTCACAAACTAAAATGGAATTAACAAAAAATATATGCAAATCAAAAGTAAGCTAATGTAGGCAAAGCAACAGTAAAAAGGCAGAATGTTCACAAACTAAAATGGAGTTAACAAAAAATATATGCAAATCAAAAGTAAGCAAAAGTAGGCAAAGCAACAGTAAAAAGGCAGAATGTTCACAAACTAAAATGGAGTTAACAAAAAATATATGCAAATCAAAAGTAAGCAAAAGTAGGCAAAGCAACTGTAAAAAGGCAAAATGTTCACAAACTAAAATGGAGTTAACAAAAAATATATGCAAATCAAAAGTTAGCAAAAGTAGGCAAAGCAACAGTAAAAAGGCAGAATGTTCACAAACTAAAATGGAGTTAACAAAAAATATATGCAAATCAAAAGTAAGCAAAAGTAGGCAAAGCAACAGTAAAAAGGCAGAATGTTCACAAACTAAAATGGAGTTAACAAAAAATATATGCAAATCAAAAGTAAGCAAAAGTAGGCAAAGCAACTGTAAAAAGGCAAAATGTTCACAAACTAAAATGGAGTTAACAAAAAATATATGCAAATCAAAAGTTAGCAAAAGTAGGCAAAGCAACAGTAAAAAGGCAGAATGTTCACAAACTAAAATGGAGTTAACAAAAAATATATGCAAATCAAAAGTAAGCAAAAGTAGGCAAAGCAACAGTAAAAAGGCAGAATGTTCACAAACTAAAATGGAGTTAACAAAAAATATATGCAAATCAAAAGTAAGCAAAAGTAGGCAAAGCAACTGTAAAAAGGCAAAATGTTCACAAACTAAAATGGAGTTAACAAAAAATATATGCAAATCAAAAGTAAGCAAAAGTAGGCAAAGCAACAGTAAAAAGGCAGAATGTTCACAAACTAAAATGGAGTTAACAAAAAATATATGCAAATCAAAAGTAAGCAAAAGTAGGCAAAGCAACAGTAAAAAGGCAGAATGTTCACAAACTAAAATGGAGTTAACAAAAAATATATGCAAATCAAAAGTAAGCAAAAGTAGGCAAAGCAACAGTAAAAAGGCAGAATGTTCACAAACTGAAATGGAGTTAACAAAAAATATATGCAAGTCAAAAGTAAGCAAAAGTAGGCAAAGCAACTGTAAAAAGGCAGAATGTTCACAAACTAAAATGGAGTTAACAAAAAATATATGCAAATCAAAAGTAAGCAAAAGTAGGCAAAGCAACTGTAAAAAGGCAGAATGTTCACAAACTAAAATGGAGTTAACAAAAAATATATGCAAATCAAAAGTAAGCAAAAGTAGGCAAAGCAACAGTAAAAAGGCATAATGTTCACAAACTAAAATGGAGTTAACAAAAAATATATGCAAATCAAAAGTAAGCAAAAGTAGGCAAAGCAACAGTAAAAAGGCAGAATGTTCACAAACTAAAATGGAGTTAACAAAAAATATATGCAAGTCAAAAGTAAGCAAAAGTAGGCAAAGCAACAGTAAAAAGGCAGAATGTTCACAAACTGAAATGGAGTTAACAAAAAATATATGCAAATCAAAAGTAAGCAAAAGTAGGCAAAGCAACAGTAAAAAGGCAGAATGTTCACAAACTGAAATGGAGTTAACAAAAAATATATGCAAGTCAAAAGTAAGCAAAAGTAGGCAAAGCAACTGTAAAAAGGCAGAATGTTCACAAACTAAAATGGAGTTAACAAAAAATATATGCAAATCAAAAGTAAGCAAAAGTAGGCAAAGCAACTGTAAAAAGGCAGAATGTTCACAAACTAAAATGGAGTTAACAAAAAATATATGCAAGTCAAAAGTAAGCAAAAGTAGGCAAAGCAACAGTAAAAAGGCAGAATGTTCACAAACTAAAATGGAGTTAACAAAAAATATATGCAAATCAAAAGTAAGCAAAAGTAGGCAAAGCAACAGTAAAAAGGCAGAATGTTCACAAACTAAAATGGAGTTAACAAAAAATATATGCAAATCAAAAGTAAGCAAAAGTAGGCAAAGCAACAGTAAAAAGGCAGAATGTTCACAAACTAAAATGGAGTTAACAAAAAATATATGCAAATCAAAAGTAAGCAAAAGTAGGCAAAGCAACAGTAAAAAGGCATAATGTTCACAAACTAAAATGGAGTTAAAAAAAAATATATGCAAATCAAAAGTAAGCAAAAGTAGGCAAAGCAACAGTAAAAAGGCAGAATGTTCACAAACTAAAATGGAGTTAACAAAAAATATATGCAAATCAAAAGTAAGCAAAAGTAGGCAAAGCAACAGTAAAAAGGCAGAATGTTCACAAACTGAAATGGAGTTAACAAAAAATATATGCAAATCAAAAGTAAGCAAAAGTAGGCAAAGCAACAGTAAAAAGGCAGAATGTTCACAAACTGAAATGGAGTTAACAAAAAATATATGCAAATCAAAAGTAAGCAAAAGTAGGCTAAGCAACTGTAAAAAGGCAGAATGTTCACAAACTGAAATGGAGTTAGCAAACATAATGGATACATTCAAGTGGTTATAGCATTCTGATATCAAGACAAGAATGAAGAAATATGGAGGATGAAATCGAGAAGTGGTTCATTTTTGGTATCTGTCTATATTTCTTAGATGAGGTATTATGTACATTATTTACATTATTCGGACTATTGTTCTCATCTTTGTCATCATATTTATCACAAAGTTTTCGGCCGTTGTATGCTCCAGCCTTTTTCAGGTGTTTGGAATGTTGAACTGAACCCTTTATTTTGCTCACTGGAGTAGAATATTCTAGTTCCACGTGCCATGTCTAATGGATGTCAGTTATCAGATATCTCCTGTTAATTTCCCTCTGAAAGTTCTCTGTTTTCTGTCACTAACACCTTTATCCACTGTGCCATGTGTCCTTGAGGACATCTGTGTATGAATTTCTGGGTATTATAAACCTAATTTCTTCAGCAATCATTTTTTACTAGTGCTCATATTGCAATTTTTGCTGTTATCATTACATGTTTTTACCAAATATTGAATTTTTTGATGTTATTATTGCTTTTCTCTGGCACTCCTTATTACTGGTTCTCATATTGTATTCATTTCTATGCTTGGTCAGCTCAGGAGATTTTTGTGGCCTAGCATATGTGCTGATTCCTTAATTTTACGAATTTTCCAAAAGTGTTCTTTGTCTATGATCTCAACCTGATCCCACAGAGGGCAGTGATCTTCCTTTTCTCTCCATATGAACATGGTTCATTTTTATTGGTTAAGAAGAAATCCCATCATGCATCTGTAAGATTTGTCTATAAATTTAGGGAGTGGGCTAAATTTTCAGTCATTTCTACCAGTATTGGAAGCAACACAGAGAATTTAACTTTGTTATTATCATTTGCTGTTAAAACTGACATTTTTATCTGTATAGAGATAAATAAAATGTCAGTCTCTCAAAATGTATTTTATTTATATTATATTTTATTTATTTTAAAATATACTTTTTATTAATTTGTGTAAAAATATTGTGCTTTTTATTCCAGGAATTTATAATAATTTAAAGTTGAAAACAGATCAAACCTGTAAACTTCTGTTGTAATGTAAGCAAAGAGTGTGCTGGGATTTGGAGGACATATCTAAACAATTGCTTTCCCAGCATCTATGGGGATAACAGAGAGAGGCGGGAAGAGATAGGAGGTAACAAAAAATAATACTGCCTTGAAAAGCAGAGCAACTTGAGAAACAAAATGCCTGTGGGACTGAGATCATAAGATACAGTCTGCCAACTGCCGATGGCTGTTTTCCTCTAGCTATTATTCACATGAGGCATTTTACAAAGACCCAGACCTTGACCAGTTGCCGAGAGGCCTGTATCTATCTAGACATGCCAAACTGTCCCACTGCTAATGAGAAAAACCTGGATTTAACTGGTGTTGACAAATATGTTTGTTTGTGATCTGTGGCCTCTAGGTCAGGTATAATGTCAGAGCTCTAATTACAAGCTCAACAGAAGAAGCTTTAATATGCACAAGAGAAGGAACCTCAACAATACGACTTGTGCCATTCAACCTCAGTTTAAAGAATAAGACTGGTTATGTGCATACAGTACTTCACTTTAAAACTGAAACAAATCCATTTTCTGCAAAGGAATTGCTGGCCACTTTCCTATTTTTCATTCAGATAGCAATACCATCAACAACGTAATTCTTATCATTTTTTCACTTTGTCAAATTAAAAATGTATTTCTAATCTTGACATTTTCTCAATTTGTAGAACTGAAAGTTTACATCTTGTCATTTTCTCATGTTGAAGAACTACAAATGTACTTCCTATCTTATCATTTCCTCAGTTTGTAGAACTGCAAGTGTATTTCTGATCTCATTATTTCCTCATGATGCACAATTAGAAATGTGCTTCTTATCTCATCACTTCCTCACTTTATAGAACTTCAAATGTATATCTAATGTTCTCATTATGTCAGATTGTAGAGCCATACAAGAATCCATTTAATTTTTGTTTAGTTGCAATTCAATCTTTTAACTTTGGGTTAACCTTAATTTCTGTAGATAATGGAATTTATTAGAGTTATTTTAGAGGTAAGTGAAGGATTGTTTTCATTGGTTAAAAATATGAATTTATTTCTGGTTGAATCTTCATGTTATTTTGATCTATTTTACATTGATACTTTGGTTAGAACCTCCTATATCAGATCTGCCTGTCCAGTTGCCTAGCCACTAAACCAATCTCGCAGATTTTCATGTGAATTGAACTAATTTGAAGCCTACCAAAATGTGTTTCCAATGTCAAATTCAGTTCCTAAGCTGAATTTCTTTTTGCAATGAATACAAATTTACATCCTGAAAAGATTTTAAAAAGATAAAAACTCTTTTGTGCACTTTCAATCTTGTAATGGAATTCTTTGATTTTCATTCTTTCACTGCCAATGCAAATACGTATTCTGTATTTCTAGTCATTTAAATGAGATAAAAGTATAAAAGACATCCATCCTGAAAATATTTCATTTTTTTTTTCAAAAATGAATTGTATACAATGTAATATAACAATTTTCTTTTCCTCAGATGACAATAAAAAGATAATGTCCAGTTACAAAAACAATTGATACATGCATATAAAAAATGTTTTAAATTCTACCGAATGTCATTATATAACTTAATGAATAATTTGGACTAATATCCTTGCTGGTTTGATCATAAATATTATCTGAATATCTAAGAGGAGTCATTATGATTATTCTATGAGTTATTTGAACTAATATCATCAGCTTTGCTAGTTTGATCATAAATAATATCTGAATTTCTAAGACAAGTCATTATCATTATTACATGAGGTATTTGGACTAATATCCTCATCCTTGCTAGTTTGATTATAAATATTATCTGAATTTCTAAGATGAGTCATTATGATTATTCTATGAGTTATTTGAACTAATATCATCAGCTTTGCTAGTTTGATCATAAATATTATCTGAATTTCTAAGACAAGTCATTATCATTATTACATGAGGTATTTGGACTAATAATCATCCTTGCTAGTTTGATCATAAATAATATCTGAATTTCTAAGACAAGTCATTATCATTATTACATGAGGTATTTGGACTAATATCCTCATCCTTGCTAGTTTGATTATAAATATTATCTGAATTTCTAAGATGAGTCATTATGATTATTCTATGAGTTATTTGAACTAATATCATCAGCTTTGCTAGTTTGATCATAAATATTATCTGAATTTCTAAGACAAGTCATTATCATTATTACATGAGGTATTTGGACTAATAATCATCCTTGCTAGTTTGATTATAAATATTATCTGAATTTCTAAGATGAGTCATTATCATTATTACATGAGGTATTTGGACTAATATCCTCATCCTTGCTAGTTTGATTATAAATATTATCTGAATTTCTAAGATGAGTCATTATCATTATTACATGAGGTATTTGGACTAATATCCTCATCCTTGCTAGTTTGATTATAAATATTATCTGAATTTCTAAGATGAGTCATTATCATTATTACATGAGGTATTTGGACTAATATCCTCATCCTTGCTAGTTTGATTATAAATATTATCTGAATTTCTAAGATGAGTCATTATCATTATTACATGAGGTATTTGGACTAATATCCTCATCCTTGCTAGTTTGATTATAAATATTATCTGAATTTCTAAGATGAGTCATTATCATAATTATATGAGGTATTTGGACTAATATCCTCATCCTTTCAAGTTTTATCTTAAATATCTAAATTTGTAAGATGACTTACTCAGTTCATTCTAAACTAATTCACCATCTTTAAAGAAACAGAAAAATATACATTTTTGTAATCTATATTAGTCTATCAAAAGTGAAACTAAAAAAAAATGGTGTAAAAATTAAACAGGTGATCCATTTTGTATTGTACCTAGGTCATAAACGCATCCCTTGATTTTAGTTTCCAGAGATTTTATATGATCGTCTATAAGATATTTTTTGTATGTTTTCAATGTTCATTTAGCAGAAAAGTTTGATTTTTATTGTAAACAATTAATCATGCTTACAGCTTGTTAATCAAATGTTGGTTATCTAAATAAGCATTTTTTCCTTATTGTTTTCTAAGGATTTTTTGGTTTTATCCAAGCAACACTTCAGCTTTACTTATTCCTCCATTATATCGTTCACTGCCCTCAGGTCCACCACCCTAACTTCTTATGATATATCATATAGGCCTACAAGTAACTGGTGTAACAATATCTATATAGTAACTACTTCATTAGAAACATAGAGAAGAGTACTGAAATATTATGTAATATCTTTCCTGCTCTATTTAATTTATTCGGACTATTGTCCTCATTTTTGTCGCCATATTTATTACAACATTTCGGCCATTGTACACTCTGGCCTTCTTCAGGTAGTTGGAATGTGAAGTTGAACACTTTATTTCGCTCACTGGGGTAGACAGTTCTAGATCCATGTGCCATGTTTTTAATGGATGTCAGTTATCTCCTGTTAATTTCCCTCTGAAAATTCTCCACTTAGCCAGGTATAAACTGACACTCTTTGGGTCCTGTCACTGAATCTAACTAATGTCTTTATCCATTGTGCCATGTATCCTTGAGCACATCTGTGTATGAATTTCTGGCTATTATAAACCTAATGTATTCTTCAACCATTTTTACCAATGCTCATATTGCAATTTTTGCTGTTGACATTGCATATTTTTACCAGAGCTCAATTTGCAATTTTTGTTATCACTTTTCTCTGGCACTCCTTATTACTGGTTTCCATATTGTATTCATTTCTATGTTTGGTCAGCTCAGGTGATTTTTGTGGCATAGACAAATAACACCATTGGATGTCAGTTATCAGTTTACTGGATTGGCTTTAAGGAGAAACATGACAATGTTGGAATTACAATATGCAAATTATTCAATAGACAATATTATACACCAGTAAGAAGGACCACTGTCCACCAGTTTGGAAGTAAAATCTAAATGATGATATTCAACAACAGCAACAACTAAAATGGATAGCACATGTAAGTCAAAGAGAAAATAATGACATAATCAAGATAATGACATTCCACACTACTTTGAACATTAGGAAGACACTCCCTTTAATAGACCATTTTTCTTTGAACCTTCTGGAATGGCGCTACACAATCACAAAGAACTGTAGCAGATAACAGAAACCACATTACTTGAAGACTTTCAACAGCAGTAACAACTAAAATGAATAGCACATGTAACACAAAGAGTAAATAATGACATTGACATTCCACACGACTTCAAATGGAAGGTTAGGATTTTGATTGGTTGATTTGTTTTATATGACTTAGCAACCCTTTGCTGGTTATTTAAAGTCAGAAAATAGTTTTAGATTATGAGAATGTTTTAAAGATAATAATGATTTAATCTTACTCATAAAAGTCCTACTAATTAACCCATAGGTGGGAGGTGAAGAGGTGGATTCTTACCTTTCCCAAGGTTATTTGTGCGTAAGTGAATATAACAAAACCAACTGAAATTTGTAATCTGCTCTCCAATTTCTAATTCCAAACCCTAACCCATTGTACCATATGAGCACATGGCTGAGTTGTTAGAACATTCCCATTCTAACCATGAGACCAAGATTTGAATCTCACCATGCTCAATTTGTCAGGAAGAAGACATCCTGATATTATCAGACTGGAGCAGTTATAAAATGCCTGAAAACCATACCACGGGTTGACCGAAGCCTTGTGAGTGAAATTGGGTAGACAGAACCCTTGATGGGGGCCATTAATATCTGTGCTATCACAAAGTCACAAGTCATCGTGGCTGAGGGCTTGAACGTGTTGGTCTTGTTCAAATTGTTGATCAGGCTAGATAACACTTTCTTTCCCAGAAACTGTAGCTATGGTCTGTTCAGCATAGTTGCAGTATAAACCACAGGTGGGCTCTGTGGGTGTTGAATAAACACAAATGCACCTGAGCAAGCGTCTGCAATAGGGATCGGCTAGCTGCCCTTATAGACGGGTGCCCTTGAATACTAGTGAACAGCTATACATACACACCGATTGCACCACCCACACATCCAAGTTTACAGCACCTGATATTCAAAAGCAATCACCCATCTAGCTACTGACCAAGCTTGAAATTGTCTGTGGTGTTTGTATGAGAACTGGTGTTTCAGGAATGTAAGCTAATGAAGCTCCCTTCAATATGTCATTTGCTATTTATTAACCAATCAGCATGGTAATACTAATATTTCCTTATAAGGAAACATTTGCTATTTACTGACCAATCAGCATGGTAATACTGTTATTTCCTTATAAGGAAACATTTGCTGTTTACTGACCAATCAGCATGGTAATACTGTTATTTCCTTATAAGGAAACATTTGCTGTTTACTGACCAATCAGCATGGTAATACTGTTATTTCCTTATAAGGAAACATTTGCTGTTTACTGACCAATCAGCATGGTAATACTGTTATTTCCTTATAAGGAAACATTTGCTATTTACTGACTAATCAGTATGGTAATACTGTTATTTCCTTATAAGGAAACATTTGCTATTTACTGACTAATCAGCATGGTAATACTGTTATTTCCTTATAAGGAAACATTTGCTATTTACTGACTAATCAGCATGGTAATACTGTTATTTCCTTATAAGGAAACATTTGCTATTTACTGACTAATCAGCATGGTAATACTGTTATTTCCTTATAAGGAAACATTTGCTATTTACTGACTAATCAGCATGGTAATACTGTTATTTCCTTATAAGGTAATAATATAACAACAATAACTGGACATGAGAAACGTATTTTCCTGAAAAATAAAGAGAAATATTATATAAATGTCAACAAATGTAGCACATGATGATTGGTCAGTAAATAGCAAATGTTTCCTTATAAGGAAATAACAGTATTACCATGCTGATTGGTTAATAAATAGCAAATGTTTCCTTATAAGGAAATATCAGTATTACCATTACTATACAATAATAGTAAATCTTTGTCATGTTCATTGTATAAAGCTTTGTTCTCTTTTGTATTGTTTCCTCATTTGCCTATTGTGATTGTTTAAGCTTTTCATATATTAGCTTGATAGTTTGATTTGAAGTTAGATACAAATACACAATTGTTTTTTTTTCTATTTATGTCTGTATTATGTTAAGGCAGGGGGTCTCAAACAGGGTGAATTTGCACCCAGGGTGGAATTTCTGGGTTCAGGTTGAGAGAGGTCTTGATCTTTTAATTTTTCTTGTTTTTTTATTTCCAGAATTTTGTTTATTGAATTACAATACCCTGACATTCTATTAAACATTTTGTTTATTGAAGAATGCTAATAAAATAAGCACATTGTACATTTCCTTCTTGTTTCTAACTAATCATCACAATAAATAGAAAGTTTTTAGTGCTAAATCTTAATTAGTCAAATAAAGCTTTATAAGCTTCATACATTCCTTGTGCAAATTAATTGAAACAAAATTTTTTTTTTTTTTCATATTTTTCCAATAAAACATGACCCAGTGCATATGTTAGTATTTCGTATGTCCATTCCACAAAGTCATTCCTTCCAGATTGACCACAAATTCTCGATTGGATTTAAATCAGGAGAGTTTCCAGACCAATCTTGTACTTTGACAATTTTCATACACTTCCTTGGAGCAACATCCATCACAGACAATAGCCGTAGGACAACTAATTGACAATCGAGACAACAGTGTCTCTGTGGGATGCAATCATAGATGATACAATATTTTTCGAGGCCAAACAAATTTCATCATATACCCCAAAAATAGATTCATATTCTGTACACTACTGCAAATGAGCTACTCTGAAGAAAAAATGGAAGTCAATTACACTCTAGTGGGTTTAAAACTGACCTTATGGTGAAAGAAATGAAACTAAAACAGTTGTTTCAATTAATTTGCACAAGGGTGTACTTATTGTTGTTGCTATTTTAAATGAAGCATGCTTCAGTTTATTTAATAATTATGAAGAAAAACAAATCACTGTACATATATTCAAGTTTAAAAATCCATCAACATTTTCTTGTGCTATTAAATTTGTAAAACTCTTCTATAAAAATAATCCATGTAAATATGTGTGTGTTAATATGGAAAAGAATGAAGATTTTCAGTAATATCCGCATATTATTTGGAATGCACATTTTGACTCGGACATTCTAACTTATGGTGAAAAAGATGCACTGGGCAAAAAAGTTGAGAACCACTGTGCTATGGTAATAGACATTCAGCCAAAGTCATCTCTCACCATCAATGCACACATTCTGTAATGCAGTTGGTGCATACTAAGATGAGTAACATATAAGTTTTACTATTCATTATGTACATATTATGGTCTTCTCTCTTAGATATAAACTAAAAACATGTTTTGTGACACATTTGTATGTTACAAAGATACTGTGTTATATATACAGGGTGTCCATAATGTTCGTGTGCACTTAAAAAATTTATGACTTTATTTGTATTTTCGATAGAAATAATCTGTACAAAATGTTATAAAGTTTAATGTACCTAGTTTTAAGTATAGCTAAAATAACTAATGCGATTTCAGGCATTACTGTAAATCAGTTGGCAAATGTTTTCCGTGAACTGCAAAATCGTATTGCCCTTTGTAAATATATATATATATATATATATATATATATATATATATAGAGAGAGAGAGAGAGAGAGAGTGTGTCCATAAAGTTCATGTGCACTTTAAAAAATTTATAACTTTATTTTATTTGCGATACAAATAATCTGTACAAAATGTTATAAAGTTTAATGTACCTAGTTTTAAGTATAGCTAAAATAACTAATGTGATTTCAGGCATTACTGTAAATCAGTTAGCAAATGTTTTCCATGAACTGCAAAATCGTATTACACTTTGTATTGCTAATGATGGAGGACATGTGGAAACTTAAATAAAAATTTCAATAAAACCTTAAAAAATATAGATTTACTTCTTTCTAATCCTTTTTTGCAAATAATTTCTATCGCAAATACAAATAAAGTTATAAATTTTTTAAAGTGCACACAAACTTTATGGGCACCCTGTATAAGATAGTATCTGATATAGACCAGCCACAGGACACAACAGTGTAATTATATCCTTGCCATATTTCAACTTAGCTATCTGAAACAGAGTAGCATGATACTGGAGGAATAATGAAAGAGAATATGCTGAGGAAGCCAAGGATGAAATACTTACAAACATTTTAATGATTGAATTAGAATCTAACCAAATCCACACCGATATCATTCTCAGTAATACCCTCTTATCTTTAAGTAAATATGTTTGGTCTAGCAAAGATAGTGGAAAGAACCAAAATACAGGTGGAAGTCATAACTGAAAATAACAAAGAACAAAATATCCATGCATGGAGAAACAGGGCCAACCAATCTTGACATTTCAAAACCTCACAAAAGAACCAATGCTTTCACCAGGAATACAAGAACAGAAAGTATTCAATTTTCCTGAAATCCAAGAGCAACTATCAAGAGTGTTATTCATAATCAAACTTCAGGTCATAATAGTGTAATGTACATTCTGAGGTAAACATGGTCAAAATATTAGAATATTCCATTTCAGGTTTGAGTAGATCACTATTTATACAACTATATATCCTATGAATCATTTACTTAACTTCATGCAACCGCATCATGTGAAAGGCTGCTGACATGACAGTTTTCCAGAAGATGCTTATTGACACCCTCTTTGTGGGTCTCAGTAAGCACCATTTTTCTTCACGCCTCATGGCCTTGTGTCACAGGATTAGAGACAAAGACCTGTACCAAATAACAGAAACCACATCACTTCAGGATTTTGATTAAGAGTAATAAATGAATTACATAGCACATATAACTTGATGAACTAATAATGTCAGAATCAAGATGTTGGCTTTCAACACTACTTCAAACAAAAGGTTAGGATGAAAGTCTCCATCAATACCAGAAAGTCTTATGGCCACATCACACTGAAGCACTGGTTTCCATACTATCACCAACTTTAATCAACGCCAAGCCTGGTCAGCACCTAGATGGGTGACTGCTTGAAAATACCAGTTGCTGTCAGCTTGGATGTGTGAGTGGAGTGATGGATAATAGTTTGGAATTGTTAGTCGGAGAGCTGAGTTCCAATTCCAGTTCAGTTTCTGATATTCACCTACGTTTAAATACTCTTTGAAAAGGTATGAATCTACCTTTTCTCCCCCCAGCTGCATGTTAATTAGTAAGACTTGTACCTCCAGAAACATAATTTCCAAAAATAGATAAAATAAAATTGCATACAAAATGTTTAGATTTTGGCTTTAAATAACCTATAGAGGTTGATATGCTGCTTAACAAAATCAATCAATACTGGAATGAGTAATAACAATTCTTCGATTGAAGAGACCAATTTTCCAGAAAATTTTTTTAAGAGAGATTTTATAAATCTCAAGAAAAGTAGCATTGACTGATTGGTCAATGAATGCTAAATGTTTCTGTGGAGAAATAAAAAGAAAACGGCCACCAGTGAGTAAATTCGAGCTCTCCCAACTGGTAATCCAACCTCTAGTCGTTCCTTCTTGAGTTCTGTCTGAAAATCGCACAAACAAACTTTTCCAGCCACCAACTGTGAACGTCACTCCAAGCCCTTTTTTATGAACTGTGAAAAACTAGGTGCTTTTATATTTGTCCATATACCCATAATCCCTTGCGTCTTCATGCAATCCCATAATTCATTGCATCTCTGTCCCATAATGCATTGCATATTCATTGCATAAAAAGGCAATGCAAGTCCCCCCTTATTCTTTTACATTATCTGGCTGAGGATGGATTACGGCAGAGCGGTAAGTGCTTTTTTTCTCCTTCATTTCAACTGCAGTAGCCTTACATGCTAAGCAAATACGGGCTCTTTTTTGGCGGTGAAAAGGCAAGTCGCAACCAGTTGTGCTCGTCCCAGGTTCTGCCTCATCATGTCTGCCACAGTTTCCTTACAAGGAAATGGCTACTATTACTATTAACATTGTGGAAAGTATCTCACAGAAAGTCCTTGCTGAAAGGGTTGATTATTCACAAAGTGCTGTCTCAAAAAACAGGGTATGATGGCTAAATTGTAGCCATTTTTTTTTTTAATTTTGCACATGTGTATTGTTTGTTTTTGATCATTATGATAATAATGATAATAATATCATTTTTGATAATTATGTTTGTATGATCAGTTGGGCACCGTCTGCAAGAAAAAGAGCATGATGCAAGTCACAGTGCCAGAAATGTGGAAACAGCATGCTGTACTGCTCAGCATTCATACCGGAAGCTTCACTATTAACATTTCAGAATGTTAGGCTGTCAATCTGAGGACATTACAAAAGATTTGGAAAGAGTTGGATGATATATCTAGTCAACATCATGGTGTCTGGAGTGATTACTAGTGATAGCAATGTTATGCCTCCATTCATCTTCCCACAGAGACTCAACATGAAAGCCTAGATCAAGTGCCTTAAGGAGGTAGTTTTGCCCTGGGTCAAGAGTGGGGCTGCTGGAAGAACCTATGTCTGGCAACAGAACTCTGCACCATACCACACAAGCAGGAGAACCCAATCATGGCTGTCAGACAATTTCTGCAGTCATATCACCCCTTAGATCTGGCCACCTAACACCCCTGTCGCAGTTAGCTCCTCCTCAGTTTCCTTAATCCTTCAACAGGGGTCTCTATCCCTGACTATAAATACTGGCTGACCCTTCTCTCTCTCTCTTTTTTGACCCAGGCCTTGGGCCGCTACCTCGCATGGAGACGACGTAAAATCGTTCTTTATCCACTTACACCAATATGTGACCTCTCATACATACAGCGTTTCCCATATTCTGGGAACACGCTAAGGACAATACACGTACGTACCAACACTCAACACACACACATAACTTCTCCATACAAACACTATGTAACTTTTCATGTCATTGTAATTTGTTATTAATATATATTTGTTTGCATATATGTATCGGTCTTGTTTGTTTTCTTTATCTTCTTTGGACTTCATAAAAGTCCAACATTCCTATGTAGCTGGACCGACCAGCAGGAAAGATATCATCCTCACATTCACCCCCCGGTCCTCTACACCCCAGACTATAACCTCCTTGATTATTATGTGAGGAGCCCAGTTGAGTGAGAGACAAATAAAACTCTCTGTAGCACCAAAGATGAACCGAAGGCAAGGATTATGGCAGCATTCACCCACTTAAACAAGGAGACCATCCAGAAGAGATGCAGGAGATTCCAAAGTCATCGGGAGGCTGTGGTTGAAGTCGATAGTGATTTTATTGAATAGATTTATTCTTTATTATTTCAAGATATTTTTTTAATTTTGGTAAATATATCTGTTAAAATGAGATGCCAGTGCTATTTTCATTTTGGCGTCATTTAGACGACAATTTATCCATCGCACTCTGTATATGCATGTAAAGTTGACTTGAAGGGAAAAAAATGTGTTACAAAATCTTTGACATATCTGTATCATGGATTCCTTTTGTTTATTGCTCTCAGGAAATATTCTAATATTTAATATTTTCAAATTGTGGATTTTTTATTTTTAAAAATTCTAAGCCATAATAAAAAAAAAAAAAACTTAAAAGTGAAAAAATGAATGTGTAATTACACTAGAGTATATGTCAGTTCCATTTTTGGAATTAAATTACAATAAGATATAAACTTTTCCAGAATATTCTAATTTTTTGAAGCATACTTGTTGATAAATGTTTTTAGATGATGTGTGAGGAGGCAGCAGCAGGTGACATCATTGTCTCATTTAAAAGGCCTGAAGGATCCAGCATTGGATAATTAAATTTGGACATAGATCCGTTATGTGATGAAATTAAGAATATAGAAGTGCGAAAACAATTGTATATTTATCAATAAAACATGCATTCTTTTACGAAGGTAAATTACTATAAATCAACTGATAAGCTGTACCTGAAAAAATAATGTTTAGACATTACAACGTGCAAAGAAATGCTGATAAAATATGGGGAATTTATAACTGTGCTTTCAGTTACCTATCCTCAAATAAAAGATCAGATTATATTGGATAGGCCGACTGTTATTCAAATAATACATTATGAATATATTTTATCACTTTAAATATTATTTTTAGTGTATACTCACATATGCATAGATGCCCCCTTTTTTTTCTTTTATTAAATAGTATATTTATTTTCATCTTCAAGCCTGAATATTCAAGAAGTGTTATTAATGGAAAATTTTCAAAAAAACTTATTAAAGGAAAATATGTGAGAAATCATATTAAAGAACAATATGCTCTCTCTCTCACTCACACACACACACACAAAATTTCTTGAATATTATGTCTGATAGATGAAAAAAATATATAATTCAAACATCTACTCAAATATAAGTATTCACTAAAAATAATGTTTAAAGTTTTAAAATCTGTCACATTAATAAATAAAAGACCATTATGTTAGAAATTACTCTGAATATATATTGGACTCTTTTGTTGTCATTTTAAATATTCTTAATGGATACAAATTGGCAGACAAACATGTCTACATTATACTGGGACATTATATATATATATATATATATATATATATATATATATGAAGACATTTTTTATGTTTATACATTCTTTTTATAGATACAAATATTTAAGTAAATGCTCTGTTTTATAATAAACAGTATTAACAACATTTACCGACCTGAATGTCTGAGAAGTTGTCAGAGAAAATATGTGTCCTCCGACAGGAATTGAACCTGTATCCTATACAGAACCATCATATAGCCTGACATGCTTTTACCGATTTAACCACAGAGGTGCGTTTCGGTTAGCAAGGTTAATTTTACTGTTTTTAAACTTAGAATTCTCCATGATTTTCTTTCATACATTCGTATCTGCCCGATGCGTATCCAGATGTAAACAAATGACGTCACACATTATGAAATGGGCAAAGTCCGACAATTATTTTAAGGCATTGTTTATATATATATATATACTTTTATATAACAAGTGATAAAAAGATGCTGTAAAAACAGCATGCTGAATGTAAAATAACCACCATAAACACACAAATTTTAGTTGTATTTTTAATACTACCACACATGACGATAATTAAAAGGAAAAAATGAAGAACAAGGCAACTAACCAGTGTTGAACCTTGCTCTACAGAACGAAATATAGGTTAATTGTTATATTCCATGCTAATAGGAATATATACTTGAAAAACAAGGTGGATAAAATAAGTAAAGGTTTATTGTAAAAAACCAGTATAATAAGAATAAAGGTAACAGTTATGCACAAGGTCGTTGCAGGTCAATCCAGTAGTGAGTGCTACTAGTGGAAGGTCGGTAGTTCTCACGTAAGTCTAAGTCATACTCAACAGATCCCAGCTAGTTTCTGTATTTTGTTGACTTACAGCTACTTATAGGTTATGAGTGTAGTTACTCATGGGTGTGACAGGTTATTCCATTACATCATTAATAAATATGTATATATTATCAATAAAAAGAATGGAATATAAGGAAAGAGAAAAAAAATTAAATGTAAATCAATTGGAGGCCAATGACAAAATCCTTCTGTTTACAGAGTGAAGGTTTCTTGAATAAAATATATATGACCGCCAATATCTTAAGACAGTAAGTTGAGTGGGACCTACTAAGGATGGAAAGTGAAATTAGCAGCACAATTGTGTTTATTTATAAGGTTTTCTACAATAGAAGACTCATATGTATGGTCAGAACATCAGATGGTAATTAAGAAGAGTTCTGGATTTTTGTAGACACGTGTTGTTTAATCCTAGCATCCAGCCTTTGGGCCGTTCTGCCTATGTAGTGCATACTGCAACTATATTTAAATAAATAAATCAGGGAACTATTATGTTGAGGTGGAAGAACGTCTTTGCACATGGATGGAAGGACAGGTTTAGCAGAGAAAACCACATGTGTATTAGCAGCAAAGTAACATTGTCAAACTGCTATGGAAATCGTTTTAGCAAATCTATCACTAATACTACCTTGCCAAGGAAGACGTAAGTATGAAATGAGGTTAGCTAGCTCGTTCTGCATTTTTCTCCTTTTAATTATTATTGTCGTGTGGTGATATTAAAAATACAAAAAAAATTTGTCGGGTTTATAGCAGCTATTATGTTTAGTACCACTAATAAAATGTTTGAATGTAAAATATACATGCATGTTGAATATTGGTTGAGGAAGACCTTTGACCTGCTGCATCAGATGATAGCATAAACAGGAAATGGCTAAAATAAACAGGACACACAGGTGTCCTGAGCCTTGAATAAACAGGGTACAAAGGTGTCCCGAGCAGAAGGAAATGTATGCTTGCATAGGTGCATGCCAGAAGAGGTGTGACCACACAATATTGCACGGGTACATGGCTAGAAGAAGCATGGCCACAAGAAGAAGCATAGGTTACATACCAAAAGAAGGTGTAGCCACTTGAAGTTGAATGGGTATCCAAATATTATAAAAACGGTCCAACTCTTAGCCTAAAAGAGAGAGGCTGGCTAGAGTTTAACTGAAGATGTGTTTCTTTATCTCTACCCAATTGCCGCAACTCGAAACCAATTTATTTATAAATTTTTATACATAAGTGTTTGTCACCTTATTTGAATCCATCAGCAATATACAACATGCATGGCAATACAGAAAAATACAATATATTAGATACTTATATTTCCTCGTTTTTTTTTTTAGACTTGCACTTTCATATGGACACTGTCCTGGGTATGACAATAAACTACATCCGTGTCCAGGTTAAGACGACGTCCAACACCAAGGCCACTGATCAGGAGGCTTTGAAGAGCATGGAACCACCTCTTAATTGCTGGTGTTCCCAGGTCCACCCTGACATGGGGTGGTAGCACCTGTTAGGGTCCCAGCTATGGGCAAATAGTTAACCCCGAAACTGAGGTAAAAAGCATTATGTAAGTGTAAAAATAAGTTTTAATACCAGAAATACTTTGTAAAAAAATCATTGCTAGAAGTAAATTTTTGAAGAAGAAAAACTCGTACCAACAAATACGTTTTTGAAAAAAAATATTAACAGAAATAGATTTTTGACAAAATAAAAATATTATCAGGAAAACAAGAAAATTGTCGGCATTAAATGACCCACTGAGGTTGATATGCCTAAACCAAACCAAACCAATATCTTTCATGCGGACATGTGGTTTATTTTCAAATTCCAAACCTTTTGCCATTCTTTGCTATCTATCTCTCAATATAACATAAAAAGGGTAGAATCAGCTGATAAAGATTCTATTCGCATGAAGCTAAGATATTAAAAAAATATGATATGGCAAGATATTAAAAAATGCTCAAATCAAAATGTTAGTATGTGTATGTATATATATATATATATATATATATATATTATTACTTCATGTAACTTTTTATAATCTAATCACTAATATTTTTGGCAAAAGCAATCTGAGCAGTTCCAGAATGTGACTCACTATACTGTTAGCTGATTGGTTAATTGTATTTCCTTCTTTGATTGGTTAGAAAATGATTTTGCACAGATTTGAACTTACAGTAAAAATACCTTCAAATTCTCCTCACAATGTATCAACAGGCAAAGAAATGTCAAACCTTTTTCTATATTCTGTTCTCTCAATAAACATTACAGGAAAATAGTAGATCTTTACATTTGCTGATAAAGATTTACATTTTTCTGTTCATGTGAAGCTAAAATATCACAAATGAATCTCATGGATAATCAAGCAAATATAATTCTTTTTTTATATATTCTTTATTGTGTAAAAATCCAATTACTCCTCAAGTGCAAATTCAGGCTCTTCCTGCTGCCCAATTTGTGACTAGATTTTGGTAACTACTGAGGAATGATGAATCCAAAATAGAAAAAAACTTTAAAGATGATTATTTTATCTATTCTTGTGAAAATCAATCTCATGGAAAAGGGGCGTTATCCAAATCAGGCAAAATATCCATTATTTTTTTTGGATCATGTCAAAAAGTCAACCGTTGCTTTAAGAAATGCAGAAACCTCTATGGATGAAGATATATGTATTTAAAAACTAATGCATTCAAATTGAACAATAGTGCAAATTATCCTGAACATCAAGTATCAAATGTAGTAGCTATGATTTTGTAGAATTACTCACCTTGTCTGCTCAGGGACTTCACTTAATGCCTGCTAAGTGGCGTTGTAGAAAGCAGTATAAAAAGAAACACTCAAATCAAGTTTCTCTTTTACTCTCTTCATATGTAGGGCATTATCCTGACAAGACTTGCTTTGTTTCCTCTGGGGAAGTTCATCCCAGATATCGAATATGTCGCATGGCAAACCACACAATTTTTCTTTCTGTTGTGTAGGATCCACCTAATCTGCATAGGTGACTACCAACTATATAAATAATGGTTGATACCGGAAGACGAGAAAAAGGAATCACGAGATCCAACTAGAGACTCTGATCGACTGCGACTAGTCAACACATTCTCCAGGAACGTCTTCCCAGAAATATACAGAAATACTATATGTACTTATTGTGTACACTTTCTTGTTATAATACATTCTTGTTCTAAGTACATTTTGTGTTGCATTATTATTCCATGCATTAGGCGAGATTCAACATTGAGTCAAGACTCAACACTTTCCTTATAAATTAACTTTCAATTTTTCACTATAAAGTGGTGTTGTATGAAGCAGTATAAAAAGAAATATAAAACAGTGTGAAGTTCATATAAAAGATTGCAAAAGACTTAGATTTAAGAAGTCTTCTTGATCTATTGGTCTGGTAGAATTAATAGATACGATTGTGTGTCGTCATGTCAGTTTCAGGGTATTATATACTGTACTTATCTGTGTTGTGTTCAAATGCAAAATAAGGCTCACTGGGAGCTAAAGTGTTTACATTCCCAGAGGGTAACATGACAGCAATAAAGAATAATGTGGGTGAAGAGATGAGAAAATAGGGTAGTTTTTGCCCTAGTCTCTTAAATACTGCTTTGGCAATGATGTTTAGCTGTTGTTAGTACACCGTTGTGCAAATTAATTGAAACAACCACTTTAGTTTGCATACAGTCAGTTTTGGACCCACTGAGGTGACGGTGTAATTTGCAGTGGTGTGCAGTAATATGCATCACTATTCAGTTTGTATGCTGATATTTGATCATCTTGAAAAATATTGCATCATCTGTGATTGCATCAGATTTTCCTCACACCCAAACACTATTGTCTCGAATGTTGATTAATTGTCCTACAGCCATTGTCTGCAATGGACATTACTCCCAGGAAGGGTATGAAAATCGTAACACTACATGAACACACTGGCAAGCTTTACCAGTGAGCAAATCAAAATACAATAGACTGACACGGAAACTCTCTCCAACCGAGAATCTGTGGTCAATCTGCAAGATACGATTTCGTGTAATGGAGATATGAAGTACTAACATGTGTACTGGGTCATGTTTCATTGGAAAACTACAATAAAAGCTGACCTGAGATGGAACAAATACATTTAGTCAATTGCTTCATCCACCGCAAGGAAAGTTGGCTCCCTCTGCCGGGCCAGGAAATTCTTCTCCCCTGAATTGATCCTCCAAATTTACAAAGCAACCATCCACCCTTGCATGGAGTATTGCTGCCATATATGGTCTGGAGCCCCTTCTGTTTGCCCTGGGGTTCTTGATAAGATCCAGAGATGGGTATGCAATGTAATTGGCCCTGATCTGGCTTCTCGTCTGCAGTCTCTCTCACAGACACACCGTCGCCTATCTCTGTCTCTTTTATAAATAATTCCATGGTAATTGCTCCGATGAGCTGCTATCACTGGTTCCCAGGCTCCATGAATTCAAGCGTCCTACGAGGCTGGCATCCCATTCCCACCCTTTCACTGTTGAAAGTGTTAAATGTAGACGTCTCTTCTACTCCAATAGCTTCATATCTCACACCTCACACCTATGGAACTCCCTTCCTCATTCCCGTTTCCCTGATGACTATGATCTCCAACTATTGAAGTGTAACGTCAATCGACATCTCCAGTTGCCTTGATCTATCCTCTATCCTTCTCCACATCCTTTCCTCTGTAACCCCTTGCATGCTAGTGGCTTCCAGCCTTGCCTGGGGTGAAAAGCTTAAAAACAAAATAATAATGGAATTATTTGTTTTGTTTCAATTAATTTACACATGCATATACAAGTTCTTTGTCTAGTAAATCATAGTCACCTATAGATATATAAGTAGAGATATCAATGTGTATACCATATCACCATTACCATGGTTGTTCATTTGGGTAGAAAGAATTCAATGCATCAGCTTTTATTTGGTGGCATGAGGAATCATTGCGACTAGAGACTTCAGATGACCAGGAGTTCTACATATCACAACCATGCACTGATGCAATTCACATCATTTACTGACACCAACTTCATGGTCATTGGAGCCATTGGAGACCTCATCTGACCATTCCACTGGGAATCAGTTAATCACAAGCAATAAGCCAGAGTTTTGAAATTATTGAGATTTTGAACACATTGTCTACTTTTACCAATCAAATCAGTTTACCAAGATTTGTATACACACATTTCATATATATTTATATTTTTTTTTTTATTAATTTCACCCCAAGCAAGATGATAATGCTACTAAGATGCAAGGGGTTACTGGTAGTGAAAAAGAAGAACACTTTAGAAGGAACTGGAAACCCAATCCTAAACAGGAAACAAGGGATAAACCTCTACTCCTTTTCAATAGATGGGGAAGGAGTGTGAACCAGGCAATAAACAAAAATAAGCAGTCAGAGATTGTCCAACGGTTAATGGCATGGATATTGACATGAGCAAACTGAGTTCAAATTCTAGCTGAGATTGTTTGTGTTCATTTTGCATTAATTTTTTTTATCTTGCATTTATTTTAAAAAATAATATTTGCATTCAGGGCTTAAACAATCCTGACTCTTCACAGCTTCCTTTTTTTATTTTTTTAGCCCTTTCTCCATTCAGGACATAAGCAATCATGACTCTCTACACATCGGCTTTTTTATTTTCATTATCTGTAAATTACAATGGTTTCTTGGGAAAGATAATGGAGTGCTTCTTCATGGTTTTGAATTTAGAAATGTCCTTCTCCGAGATTAAACACCACCTAGCCTAGAGAGCCACGTCTGCCTTGCTATTTAACCCATTACTTGGTGGAGAAAGATGGATTCATGCTTTTCCCAAGGGCATTAGTGTGAAAGTGAATGCAACAGACTCATCTGGAATTTGAACTAACCTCATGAGTTTCAACTCACGAATCAATAATTGTCACACTACCCACATGCCCCTTTCCTTATAACCCACCTGCACAAGGATTACGGAATGGAACTGCTACTGTTTTTGCTTCCAAGTCATCCAATATTCCTTGTCAAATATTAAAACATAGGGAATATACTAAAATAAATATGAATCCCATGACTTGACTGGAGCTGTTAGGCAAAACAAGCACCAGCTAAATATCATTAAAAATCATTAAATATTATTAAATATCATTAAAAATCATTGAATATTATTAAAAATCATTAAAAATCATTAAATATCATTAAAAGACCATTATTGTATCCAACAGTGATCTTAGTGTTACATAATTATTTCAGTGTGTTAAGACTGACACATAAGAACTTAAAAAAAGGAAATGTTCAAATGTGCATTGGATTAGAGAAAGATGCATTCCAAAAGCTAAGCAAAGTACTAAGAGACAGAAAAATTTTATTAGAAAAAAAGAAAAGAGTGTTGGATTGCTGTGTTATATCCATCCTTTTATATTGCAGTGAATGCTGGATAATTTCTCCATGGATGAAGAGAAAACTGGAAGCAATACAAATGTTGTTCCACAGAAGGATACTGAGAATTCCATGGATATGAACAAGTAAGTCTTAAAGAAAATAGCAGCAACTCAGTGTCAGAAAAAAGACAGCGGAAATTTCTTGGATACATAATGAGGAAAGAGGTCTTGGAGAACACACAGGGCATATCGACAGCAAGAGAGATAAGGGTAGACAAGAAGCCACCTAGCTGATGAGTTTGTGAGAATAGATGATGAGTAGGGGACAGGAGATTTAGCAAAGAGAGGAACACTGCTAATTTTACTTATACTGACGCAATGATAAAATATTGATTCCCATGAAATAATATTGATTTCTATGAAAGTATCTTTAAAAATAGGGTAGGAAGAAAATTTCTGTTACACATGAATATGGGATACTACTGAAAAATTTAGTGAATTTGAACGTCATGTGGACTATATAGCACAGATTTTTGTCCTTCTCTTTTGTGAGCAGCACTCCTGGATCATGACAAACATGCTTGAAACAGATATGAAAAATATAATTGCCCAACCAATCTATTTTCTATTGAACATATTGTATCAGTCTCTCTTTTATTAAACAGACCATAATGTTTTGTGTATTACAAATCAACAGACACTGGCTTTTACATGTGGAGATTATCAGAGTACAAAATAGCTTTGAGTAAAATTTCTGGAAATAAATTTTCTTCAACATTAGTAACTCAAAGAATTTTTTTTTCCACTGAAAGCAAAAGTGCTTCCTGACATTGGATGTTATTTTGCGTGTCCCAGAAAAAAACAAAAAAAAAATCGAAATTTTGCTGCATCAATTGTTTTCATATTAGATCAAATAAATCTGTTTTTTTAATGAAACTTTTCTCTGAGTTTAATACAAAGAAACTTATTCTCTTCATATACATATATATATAATATATATATATATATATATGTGTATGTATGTATTTTTATTTTCTGCAGTCCAAGTGGACGAAGGAATTCCCTAACAAACAACTGATAAAAAAGAATTACAAAAAATATGAAACAGGAATACTACTTATTTGCACAAAAAGTTAATCTCTGTTCTACAAAGAAGTTTGAGTTTCTTTAGATCAAGCATTTCCGAAGCACAACAACTACAAGAAAAGAATAAAATCTGCTGTTAATACTGAGGACTTAAATATAAATAGGCAGATCATAAGACGGCTTATCCAGCTTAATCCACATGGTGAATTAACATTAAAAGGAAAGACATTGAAGAGAAGTAAACTTGGTCAGAAGGTTACTTCTGTCAATGAATAGGAAACACTTTACTGGAAGCCCATTTTAGCTAAGTGCTTTACGTTATCTTTGATAAACTCACCAGAGGAAATACCATAACAGGACAAGAGAACATGGCATGAATGCAATGGCATTATCTTTCATATTCATAATTACAAAGTTTAGCTTCTTCCAGCAATGCCTATTGTGACTCAAGTACACCATAGACCGCAACTGGAACTCGTATATATAATCCATTGCTAAAAACGCTGGCAAAATGCTCAGTTCCTTGTATCTCGTCAGTAAATACTTGATTTATCCTGACATGTCCTATCTTTATAAATTTGATTTTGATTGATTCGTTTTCTACAGTTTATCAATATTTTGCAGGTTATTTAAAACCATAAAATATTTTTAGATTGTGAGAATTTTTTTTGAGATAATAATGATTTTGTCTATATTTCTGAGATGAGGTATTATGGGTAACCATTTGGGAATATCAGGTGCTGTCAGTATGGATGTGTGGGTGGTGTAATGGATAATGGCTCGGAAATGTTATATGGAGAGCCGAGTTCCAATTTCAGTTGGGTTCTCATTTTACATGTAAATACCCTTGGTAAAGGTATGAATCAAGGACACATGGCACAGTGGATAAAGGTGTTGGTTAGATCCAGTGACAGACCCAAAGAGTGTGAGTTCAATACCCGGTTCAGGCAGTGAAGAACTTTCAGAGGGAAAATTACCAGGAGATAAATGATAACTGACATCCATCAAACATGGCTCAAAGAACTAGAACAGTCTACCCCAGTGATCGAAATAAAGGATTCGGTTCGAAATTCCAACCACCTGAAGAATGCAGGAGCGTACAACGGCCAAAACATTTTGACAAATATGGCGACAAAGATGAGGACAATAGTCCGACTAATGTAAATACTGTAATAATGATTTATTGATACAAATCTCTATAATTAACCCATAGCTGGGGGAGAAGAGGTGGATTCATACCTTTACCAAGGGTATTTACATGTAAAATGAGAACCCAACTGAAATTGGAACTCGGCTCTCCATATAACATTTCCAAGCCATTATCCATTACACCACCCACACATCCATACTGACAGCACCTGATATTCCCAAATGGTTACCCATCTAGGTAATGACCAGGCTCAACATGTCTTAACTTCAGTGATTGTCTAACTTTATGAGAAGCTATATTAGACTAAAAATGAAGAACTGCTGCCATCTTTGATTTTCTCTTCCCTGTATTGATCGAGTTCAGAAGCATTTTTACGACATTCTGGGTGATGAATTATTTCCCACCTGACAGACAAAATGTCACACGGCTCCTTCTGATCTGTCACAATTTTCATGGCAAATGTTCTGCCTGATCTTGATACACAGATCAGGCTCAATGTTGCTTCAGGGATTATACAGGAATCAGTGTTTCAACAATGCATGGCCGTAAGCACCAACATATATTGAGAGCAAAAGGAACAGGGGCAGAACAAGGGCTAGAAGATATCTAGAGCCAAAGCCCAAGCTTTGCCATTCTAATCTAGAGCAAATTCAGTGTAGATGTGGTGAAATGAAAAGCCATTTTGTTTGTCTGAAAGGAGGTAATTCAAAGAAAGATGGTAAACCTTTTTGACATTGATTAGAGTTTCAAGTACTTTACCAAAAAGTAGAAAGAGACTAAAAGGTTTGTTTTGGTTTTATGGCATATCGACCTCAATGGGTCATTTAATGCTGACAAAATTTATTGTTGATAATATTTTTATTTTTTTTTAATCTATTTCTGGTAATATTTTTCCTTCAAAAATTCTATTTCTGGTAATATTTTTCCTTCAAAAATTCTATTTCTGGTAATATTTTTCCTTCAAAAATTCTATTTCTGGTAATATTTTTCCTTCAAAAATTCTGTTTCTGGTAATAATTTTTCGATTATGTATCGCTGGTAATATTTTCCTTTTTTTTTTTTTAAATATATAGCTGGTAATATTTGTTTTTCAAAAATGCATTGTTTTTTTTTTTAGATTTTTCTGTAGATCCCAATTTCTTTAGAGAAATTTATGATGTTTCTTGGATTAGTATTTTCAAATAGATCCTTTAGGTTAGTCGATTTGTAGTGTTTACTACGGATTCGTCGGAGATTATGGCAATTTAGTAGGATGTGTTTGACTGTATAAGATTCTTGGCATTGGACACATGTTGGGGGTACCTCATTTTTTAGGAGACTAAAAGGACAATATTTTGAGGGATCAGTGGGTTCCTCGAAATTCTGTAAAACCAGAACTACAGAGGAGGACATCGAACGAGCTGAAAAGCAAGAAGCAGTGAAGCATTCGTTGTAAAGTTTGAAGAAAACAAGAGCCAGCTCAGGAGCACATTTCTTTAGGACGATGGTAGAGATCCATCACATCCGTTTTCATAATGGGGATCTAATTTAGAAAAGATCGCAGAAGCCAGTGCTCATATCACTCAGTGGAGCCTCAATTCTAGGGGGAAAATCTGTCAGAGGTACTCCAGATATGTTGAGAGTGGAAGAGAACTTCTGAGCAAAGAACCCGACCTTATCTGCAGTAGATATCAATATTTCAAATTGACTGAAGAGGAGGGACTGAGGATTTGCTATTGTTCACCAGTAATCTCTAGAACCAAACTTGTGAGAGGCAATATGGTGTCACATTCTATCAGCAAATAGTTGAATTATTGGATTTAAATTTTCTTCCAAATATAATTTCTTGTTATCTGAATCAAATAAACTTCGGGGCATTTTATTTTCAATATTCTTTAAAAGACTCAATGGCAAAAGTAAGGAATTGTTTGCAAAGTTTTTCTAACAATACACTCAGACTTTGAAGAGAAAAACAAAAGCGATATTTTTTTTCTAATTTGTTGTTGAATATCCTTAGTCGATTTTAAATTTCAAAAAGAAAATAATTAAGTTTATAATTAAGAAAATAATTAAGTTTAATTACACTAATCAACTTGTTAATTTTGTGGGGAATAACAACAAATAATTACAGTATCTTTAGTTTAATGAATTTATTTTCAGAAACTAAAAATAATTAAAGATAATCATTATTTCGACCGGTTTTCTTAATTTTCTTGTTACCTTTTGTCACAATATCAGTAAACTGTTAAATAGAAAGAAACTCAAATCAAAAATTCTTTAACTGTTAAATAGAGTTAAACTGGAATAAAGAAAGGGTTTACTTCTTGTATAGACGGTCATGGTTACTTGTATTATTTACATTATTCGAACCGTTATCCTCATCTTCATTGCCATATTCACAATGTTTCAGCTGTTGTACACTTCAGCCTTCTTGAGGGGATTGGAATTTCAAACTGAACCCCTTATTTCGTTCACTAGAGTAGATCGTTCTAGTTCCACATGCCATCACTCTTCCGGATATTTCAGTTATTTCCCTTTAACTCAACTCTCCAAATTTTTGGTTCACCGCTGCTGTGGCTGGGTATTGAAATTTGGACTCACAACTCTTTGGGTTTAGTCACTGGATTTAACCAACATCTCTATCTACTGGGCCACGTGTCCTTAAGGACATCTGTGGATAAAGACATCAGTTAAACCAGCCTTGAACTAGAACTTTGCTAAAATTTGTTAACAACCATAATTGTTGTTGAGTCATTCAAACAAGACATTACAAAATCTCATAATATATATATATATACGTGTTTCTGGTCTTACGACCGTCTTCAGGTAAAGGGTGGAGATTTCCACATATTATTAAAAATAATTATTAAAAATAATAATTAATTTTTTTCCTTTATGTTTTTCAATGTTAAATCTTCTCTATATGAGACATTCTCTGTTTTAGTGTTGGTCATTCCAATGTCTTTCTTTAAATGGTAGTGAAGAGTTCTGAGCGAAGGGTCATAAAACAATTAAGGTTGGTTTGAGAAGTGACGAATCGGGTTGTCTTATCTTTTAATGTTTTAATAACCCCTGTGTGTTCTTAGATCCCTTAGATCTATTTCCGTTTGTTTTTGTGTGTTCCTGTCAGCATGCGTGTATATATGTGTGTGTACATTCCCCCTGAATACATACACTGTCTCACTACGAAGAATTAGTAAACACATTTGTACACATACACATACACACACAAACATATACACGCACACAGCGTGACAATATACACACTTTTCTCTCGTTGGAACCATTATAACTTCTTCATTTCATTTTATATATATATATATATATATATATACACACACATGTATATATATATATATATATATATATATATATATATATATATATCATTAAGTCCAATGAGGTTAAGAAATATGGTCCTTCTAAGTGTCCTGTTTATGTGAGACTCCTGCGGATTGGTCCTAGTTGCTAAACATATGCTGACAAAATTTCTAATTTTATTAAACGGTGCTTCAATGCTGTTATGGTCCAAAGTATTTTTACAATGAGGAGGGCCTTTCCCCTTTGCCATAACCAAAGTTTGGTAATATATCAATATAAATGTCAATGTCAGATCAACTATGTGGGCAAGACCATGCAAAGGCTGTAGGTTAGGATTGCCCAGCATGTCCCGGGCCAGGTGCAGAGACACAAGTCTGTGACATCTGGACGTTTGCAGACTTATGATTCTGCAATTGGTGAGTACCTTTTAATCCTGTTACTTGCAGGATGAATTATTCTCCTGGTTTCTTTTCTGTCTTGCACAGGGCACAGATGAGACTCCATTTTCTAGACATCTTGGAGTTTCTTATTATTAACATACAATGTAGAGCTCTGTGTAGACAACGGAAGTTGAAATACAAGTTGGCCCTATTCGCAGAAACAATTGCCTGACTGAGAAGAAAATTAATAAAAAAATTTTTTTTCTCCCCACCAATTGCCCTTCTCTAGCTTGGTAACTTATTCTTAGTATCAGTTGTTGGTAAAGATTTTTCTTATCAGCAACATTTTATATTGTCAATGAGTTTGTTTCTGAAGAAGTGTTGGCCGAAAGGTGCCTAAAATCCTAAATCTTAAACATACTTTTGTATCAATTTTAATGATAGAATTATGATCCTTGTCCTTAAAACTAATATATATATATATATATATATATATATATATATATATATATAGTCTTAAAGTATGCTATATTTATGGGGTAAAGTGCTCAATATCAGAGATAGAGCGTGTGTAAATATAAAAGTGGACATGGAAGTCAGCACTTAGAGGCAACAGTCTGTTTCATGCTAGTGCAATCGTCAGGCGACTAGTGCTGTTATTTTTCTCGGCTATTTATATAAGGGTCAGTGGTGCATTATGGGTAGTCTATTTTGGCGGTTACTTTTACCGGAAGTCGCTTATTTGTTTATTTATTTATGTCAAATTATTTTGCTTGTTTTTTGTTTGTTTTTTTATTTTTATTTTTTATCTTATATATTTATTTATTTATTCTTTTATTTTGATCGGTGTTTTTGGTTAACGTAGTAAAAATTTGTTTATATAGCTTATTGTTCGTAGTCTATAATGGCCGTCATTTACCGGAAGTCGCTTGTTCGCTTATTTATTTGGGTCAAATTGTTTTGCTTGTTTTTATTTGTTTTCATTTTTATTTTTTATCTTATATATTTGTTTATTTGTCATTGATTAAATCTGTTTGTTGAATTTTGGGGTGTGATGTTGTGGTTTTTTCTGACTATTATTTAGGTGGGAACAGTTTTTAATTTATCTAAAAATAACAGCACTAGTGGCCTGACGATTGCACTAGCATGAAACAGACTGTCGCCTCTAAGTGCTGACTTCCATGTCCACTTTTATATAT
>OZ038503.1:9185035-9227535 GCA_964036315.1 Acanthosepion esculentum
AATGTGTGTCCTGTCGTCTTTTGTGATGAGGCAATCCTAATGCAATGTAGACGTCAGACAAAATTAACAAGTTGCAGATTTATAAATAAGATATAACTAGAAGCTAATGAAGATATCAAATGCCATATATATTCATGTATAAATTGACTTTGTGTATAGTGCAACCACTGAATTCTTACATGAATATTAATCCCTCCAGAAAAAATTAACCTGTGCCCAGTGTAACTAGTCAATGTAAATTTATGATTTTTAACTTCAAAAGAATTATCTGTGTATCTTGTGACCCAATATTGTTTTGTGCAAAACACTGCTCATAAAACTTGCACTATATTTGAGTAAATGCGGTAAATATTTCCATGTATCAAGTGTCCTTTCACATTTTTATCAACTCTGTAATAATATGTATTGCTCTGTATAATGCATCTTTAATGTTCCTGGCTTTTCTGATCATTTTCATGTACTGGTGGCTGACTTATTCTTTACCTTGCATTTTAAAGGATCATAATCAACAACTGATGGTCCTCCAAATCTGGGGTTTATTTCAAGGGACAAGTTATAAATATTAAAATGGTCAAACTACTTTTGGACAGTATGAGTAGACATTGTTCTATTTCCTTCTAATTCAACTTCAAATGCTCTGGTGCCAAGTTTAAAACAATCCCTCAGTTTTGCCAGAATTTCAATACTTGTATCTTCCACTATAAAAATTAAAACTGAATAGTATTTTTAATGATATGACGATATATAATCATATTATGAAGAAAAAGAATTTGACAATTGTTACTTTCCTTATTTATCCCATTAACCCTAGAACACTAACCATGGGTATATAGTACCCAGCGCAAATTTTTCTGTTATTAATTACAATTTTCAGTACCTGATTTTCTTACCTAAATAATGTTTTTCAGTTCCTATTAATGTTAACTCAAAGTACAAAGTTTGAAGTGCCTGCATGTAAAATATTTCAAATAAAGATTTATATTCAATTTTTTTTTTGATATTTTCAAAATCAGGTATCATATACCCATGGTTTGTAGTGGTGTAACTTTAATTGATGGTTAGTGATTTGGGGTTAAGGTTGGATCCCTGTGCTTCACAGACATGATTTGTCTCGACAGCAAAATCCCATAATGTTTTGTAAATGTCATTTTCTGCTATGGCTTCTAGATGATGTTCCTGCCACCTCGTCTCACCACAGAACCCAAATTTATGGAAATCTTCCCAATTGATTATCATACAATCAAGTTATACCAGTTGCTTATAGACTTTTTGTGCCAACATTGGACATTCACCAAGTATGGAGTTAACTGTTTCACACATTCTGCATTTGCTTTCTTCTTGTGAATTCTCTATCTTCACCTTCATCGCATTTGTTCTGATGGCCGACTCCTATGCTGCAAATATAAGCGACTGTTTCTCTTTTTATGGAATAATCATTGATCCAAAGTCAACTTCCAAGTCCAGCAGTTGTCTCTGTATGATGGAAAAAAAAATGACCATCAAGCTGTTTTTTTCTTTCGACTTTTCATGCCACTTCTCCTTAAATTGCTTCTTTGCTACAGACACTGGCTCGAAATTACTCACTTCTAGATCCCCATCCACTCTACATGCAGCTATCAGGGGCAGTTCATGAGAACTCATAACATATTGCTTAAGTCCCAGAACAGCTACGTCCTGGGTATGACGATAAACTACATCCGTGTTATAGTGAAAGACACCTTGTCTAGAGAATAGACTCTCCCACCCATTATAAGTAGGAGTCAGTAGGTAGTCGAGGGAGGAGTAAGTTATCAGCGACCACAACTCGATTACTCTGCGTAACACTTATTTACAAGTTCCTAACGTTTCTGTACGTTTAACCTATTTAGGACGCATTTAGTCCGACTACAAGTTCTATTGTGGAAATAACTCCACAACAATCCGCATCCTGAGTAAGATGATAAATTACATCCAACAACAAGGCCTCTGATTCAGAAGGTTTTGAGGAATGTGGAACCACCTCTTAATTGCTGGTGTTCCCAGGTCTGTCCTGAGCCGAATGATAGCACCTGTTAGGGTCCCAGTTATGGGAAATAGTTAACGCCCAAACTGGAGTCAAAATACTATGAAAGTGTAAAAATAGGTTTTAATACCAGCAATACTTTTTGGGAAAAATTATAACCAGAAATACATTATTATCAGCAGTACATTTTGGTGAAATTTCTGAGATGAGGTATTATGTATGTTATTTATATTATTCGGACTATTGTCCTCACCTTTGTCGCCATATTTATTACGTTTCAGCCTTTCAGTATCTGTCTATATTTCTGAGATGAGGTATTATGTACATTATTTACATTATTCGGACAATTGTCCTCAACTTTATCGCTATGTTTATTACAATGTTTTAGCCGTTGTACGCTCCAGCCTTCTTCAGGTGGTTGAGATGTAAATATTATCAGCAATACAATTTTGAAAAGATATTACCAGAAATATATTTTTGGAAAAATATTGCCAACGATACTTTTTTGAAAAGAAGTATTACCAGCAATAAAAATCTTGCCAGCATTAAATAACCCATTGTGGTTGATATGCCATAAAACATAACAAAGCAAACCAAACCAAACCAGAAGAGCCAATGACACAACTTCTTCAACAATCATTAACTCTCTGCCTCCATCCTTACTTGGAATATACAGCCAATCAACACCACTGTTTGAATTCAGAGCCTCATGAATATTCATTAGCATTTATATTTGGCTATACATCTCTTCTAGTTCTCTGTATAATTCCAATCCAAGAAAATCATGAAAGACAGACATAGGGGGGTAATGTTTACACTGGAGACTAAAGTGTAGACATAGGCCATAAATATAGTACATTAAAAATATATTTATATCTATAAGTAGAAAACAGAGCAACAAATTTACTTGCCTACAAATAGTCATTTCTTTTATAATGCGTTGGATGAAAAACACATTATGATTTAAAAAGTTGTTTATGTACTTGTATAATTCATCCTACAAAGTGTCTATACTTTATTACCAATACATGTGGAAACTTGGATTGTCAGAACACACTTCCAAGGTGAACAATAAGAAATATATAGATATAAATGCTAAGAGAGATAGCTAACTATAATATTGATAGACTAGAATTTAGTGAGACTTTCTGGATAGGCTAAGAATTTTTCCTCAGTGATGAGATGACAATCTTATAATCAGCCCCAAAAAGATGACAATCTGATACTCAGCCCCCAAAAGATGACAATCTCATATTCAGCCTCAAAAAGATGACAATCTGATATGCAGACCAAAAAAAAAGAACCACACTCAAGGAGTTGGCATTATCCATGGTGAATTCACATTAGTACAGACACAAAAGTGATTCCAACACTAGTTACATCTTTCCCAGTTATCAGTGGGAAAGCCGGGCATGTCTAGATCCGGGTCTTCATAAGATGTCACATGCTAATAAAAGTAATGGGAAAATCAGCAGTTAGCAAGACACAGTGTCTTGTGAAGTTTGTCCCGTGGACATTTTGTTTCTTAAGTTGCTGTGGCTTCCGAAGCAGTGTTATTTTTGTTACCTTCCATCTCTTTTCTCTCTCTGCCTTTTATCTCTGTAGTTGCTGGGAGAACAATCTGTTAGATGTTTTCCCTCCACCCAATCTCAACACACTCTTTGCTTATACTATCTTTGAACAAGCACACCTCAAAAGCACTGACTAGATGGCAGGCAGTAAATGACTGTATGATCAAAGTTTTATGCCCGACATGCCAAAGAACCAGTTATAGAAAGTCATACACCTGAAAAAGAAAAGGAAACTTTTGATGTTATTTTACAAGATATACCAGACAATGTGCCAAGATAGAACATCAAATTGCTACTGGGAGAGTTTAATACCTAACTGGACAGTGACAGACAGGAATTAACCTCAGTGATAAGGGGTCATGGTTCACTGAGCAATATGAAGGAAAACAGAGAATTTGGTGCTATGTAGCTTCTGCAGTCTCCATATTGGCATTTTATCAGATTCCACTGTAATTTTATATTTTGTTCATAATTTTGATGTTCTTTTCTCTTCAAAAAGTTTAATTTTTCCCTCCAAAAGTAGGTAGAAAATGTTTTCTGTTGTAGTTTCACTGCAAAGTATATTGGTATATCTAATGCTGTATATCTGTCCTGGGTATGACGATAAACTACATCTGCATCCTAGGTAAAACGATAAACTACGTCCAACAGCAAGGCCTCTGATCAGGAGGTTTTGAGGAGTGTAAAACCACATCTTAATTGCTGATGTTTCCAGGTCCACCCTGATCTGGAGTGGTAGTACCTTTTAGGGTCCCCGCTATGGGCAAATAGTTAACCCCCAAACTGGGGTCAAAACACTATGAAAGTGTAAAAATAGATTTTAATACCAGAAATACTTCTTTAAAAAAATTATTGCCAGCAATACATTTTTGAAGAAATAATATTACCAAAAATAGATTTATGAAGGAAAAAAATATTACCAGCAACAAAAATTTTGTTGGCATTAAATAACCCATTGAGGTTGATATGCCATAAAATAAAACAACCCAAAATCAAACCTAATGTCATATAAGACCTTGTTCATAATTTTGATGTTCTTTTCTCTGCAAAAAGATTAATTTTTCCCTCCAAAAGTAGGAAGAAAATGGTTTCTGTTGTAGTGTCACTTATCTTATATGAAACACTGCAAAGTATATTAGTATATCTAATGCCGTATAAGACCTTGTTCGTTACATTTAATATTAGTTTTATGAAGTTTGGTAGAAGTAAAAGTATTTTGCAGCATTTTACTAAACAACCAGGTACCTGAGCCTACTAAATAACTTAATTTCAGATATATGAATCGAGCGATAGTTTTTGAATCATTTTGATAGGTGATGCCATATGGCATTAAATATAGCATTTCCTACCAAACCTTCTAGGTTAAGATATTGGATAAATTTACTATATTGAACCTTTTAAAAGTAAATGAAAAATCCACTGAGAGAAACATGGTAGAAATATAAAAATAATCAGAGAAAAGCAAGAATGTTCTTGAGGGAAAGAAATGGAGAGTCTGAAATGGAATATTCCTTTAAAGGATATTCAGAAGTAAAGAGTTCTACTTTAATTTTATTTTCAGAGAATTTCCTTGTTAAAGTATTCTTAATTTAATGTAGACATTTTTTTTTACATTTGCTTTCACATTTCAAATTTTTAGCCATTATTTACACTATTCATATTCAAAATATTGTCTTCATTTTTGTTGTTGTTTTCACGTGGATCGGACAGTGTGTACATGGAATTGGGCAATCAATAACTGAGCAGAAATGGTCATAAGCCTGGTCAGTACCTAGATGGGTGACTGCTTGGGAGTACTAAGTGCTGTAACCTTGGATGTATGGGTGGTGTTATGGATGATGGCTTAGAATTGTTAATCAGTGATCCAAGTTCCAATTCCCATGATGTTCATTATATTCCTTTATCTGAAATTACCCTTGGGAAAGGTATGAATTTACCTCTTCTCCTCCTCCAGCTATGGGTTAATTAGTAGGACATGTATCACTAAACCATTATTATCTAAAACAACACTTACAATCTAAACCTATTTTCTGGCTTTAAATAAGTTGCAAAAGGTTGATAAGTCATAGAAAACAAGTCTCTTGATTAATAGACATGCGCAGTGGAACGGCAACATTGTATCCCCAAAGATTGAATAATGGGTTCAGTTGAGAATTTTCTGTAGGCTACCCAGATCAATATACACCTGAAGAAGACTGGAGTGCATAACAGTCAAAACATGATAATGACAACAAATATGAGGACAATAGTCCAAATAGAAATAGTATAAATAATGATTACTCCTCATTACGGAAACAATGATTACTCCTCATTACGGAAACAATGATTACTCCTCATTACGGAAACAATGATTACTCCTCATTACGGAAATAATGATTACTCCTCATTACGGAAACAATGATTACTCCTCATCACTGAAATTCAAATTTTAGCTAAGAAAGTAAATCAATAACTTTTAAAGAAAAGTTAGAACCATGAAAAAGTTCCTTTTTTTCTTAAGAAGAACACAAGGGCGAGTAAAATTGTCAGCTGATATTTATTTAAAACCCTTGTTTTGTGACATACAGTGGCCGTTAATGATTAAGTATAACTCAAGACTTCAAAGTTAAGATAAACGGTATTTAATTACAACCTCAAATAAATACTTAACAAGAACAAAGAAGTAAAAGTCAACCAAAGATAATTAACCATTTTAGTGAATACCTTGTTAGTAGCACAGCTCGGCTTAATGTCCCGTAAATCCTAAATCAAAACCAAAATCATTGACGCACAAGAATTCGACTGGATAGTTCCACTCAGTAATCATCCCAGTCAGTAGCCTGACACTGCTATTTATACACCTGGCAGAAAACATATATTCATAAGTCCAGAGTGTCACGCTCAAACCTCGGTGTCAGTAGTTACTCATTTTCTTCTTATATGACACCTTGTTTCTTGTGTAGTGAAGTTGAAATATCTTTTAAAAGATTAAAATAGAAAACTAAACTAAAATACTGAAACATTGGGATGAAGGTGAAAGTAATACTAATTAAAAATTAATAACAATTAACAATATCAAAGAAATTTGAATAATATTACCATTCATACTAAATGTTTTTTATAATGTCATGTCCCTCAACGGCAGTTATGACTCTCCACACATTCGATTTGCTTATTATCAATGAATTGCCATGACTCCTTGAGAAGCATGAGAGATTAGTTTTCTGTGACTTCTCCATGGTTTTTAATTTAGTTTTTCTTCTCGTCGGCAGGTTGCCCCCACCAAGTCTAGAGAGCCAAGTCTACCCTATTATTTAACCCATGCGATAAAAAGCAGCTAAAATATAATGAAAGAAATATTGGAAACCAGTTATAATGACCATAGAACAATTTTTACTACTGTATTAGTGAGCTGATAATGTTAAATTTTATTTTAATTATAAAGTTCTCCCAATATAAAGCTCAAGAGTTACTCAAGCTAGAGGGTTACTATTAACATGGTTAACATGAATGTGGTGTGTGTGACATAAATGAAAGAGTAGACTGTAGGAAGTGACGATTAAGGTGATAAGGAGTAATTAATCTTTGCCTTGAAAAGATTAAGATTATAATGTTTGGGAAAGCATCCATGTGGCAGCCTGTTCTACAGATATTGGGAAAACCTTGTTTGAGTGGGACTTCTTCCTTACTATTGGAATACAAAGTAAATTGAAGTGATTTGGAGTATAAATCCACCTCTTCTTTTCCTCAGAGATGACATGTATCAGTAAAGCATTATTGTCTTCAAAAAATTTTTACAATCTAAAAATAGTTTATGGCTTTAAATAACCTGCAAAAGGTTGGTAAGATATAAAAAGCAAGTCTATATAAAGGTGAAACACGTGAGGTGCATATAGACTTGCTTTTTATTTATTATTAATTTTAATTCAATTTTTATTTTAACATTTAATGTATTTAATATAAGATTTAATTTAATTAGTAAAATGTAACATAAAATTTAATTTTAATTTAATTTATTTTTAATTTTAATCTTAATTTAATTTTTAATTTAATAATTAATTTAATTTAATTTAAAATTTAATTTAATTAGTAAAATCTAATTTAAAATTTATTTTGAAATTTAATTTAATCTAATTTTAATTTAATGTTAATTTTAATATTTAAATTTATTTAATTTAAAATTTAATTTGGAAAATATAATTTTAACTTTAATTTAAAATTTTATTTTAATTTAATTTCAATTTAATTTAATTTATTATTAATTTTAATTCAATTTTTATTTTAACATTTAATGTATTTAATTTAAGATGTAATTAGCAAAATCCAACATAAAAAAACTTAAAAATGAAATATTTTTGAACGGTCAAAATTTATTACTGTTCGTTTTTACCAACAACACAAGAATTTATTTTTAAAAAAGTTTCAAGACTATCTTCTATCCAGACATTATTAGCACTAGACAATATCGTGTCACTCATTCTCTTTTCTCTTTTTGTATTTCTTAATTCTCAAGCATCGAAAATAGAAAATTTATTTCATATTTTTATCATTTAGTTATGATTTCATCAATAATGGACTGTAATATATGTCTTTGGATATATTTACAAATTCACAGACAGCTTAGTAAATAATGAAAGTGAAATTACAGCCTTATAATAGCAGTCAGTTCTTTCTCATTCCCTGCTATGCTTATTCTCTCTCTCTCTCTCTCTCTCTCTCTCTCTCTCTCTCTCTCTTCCCATGATTATGCACCAGGTGTTTGGCATAAATGATCCTTGCATGGAACTAACTTGTGTCAAACCCCGTCAGTATTTAGATGGGGGACCTCTTTGGAACACCCTGCACCATAAGCCACCACCTATAATCAAAATTAAGTTTTAAATTAAAATAAGCAACAAAGGGTTGATAAGCTATAAAACAAAAAAGACAAAAGCATGGAACATTCATCGGCACAGGTTACATCTGATCATTGGCGCTGGTCCAAGTTGGATTTGACAAAAACTTCCCATTTTTGCTTCTTTTGCTCTTTCTTTCTTCTCCCACGTGATTTATATACCCCTGATGAAGGGCACGATAGCTGAAACACTATAATAACTACAACAACAACAAAGAGGTCAATAGTCCAAATGTAAATAGTCTAAATAATAATTATTTTAGTTAGATAAAAATTCACCAGCCATTATTCCTCTTCTTTTGGGTGCCACATCCCGTCAGGATATATCATAAAATCAACCAACCAATCCCAAGAAATAAGGGAAATTCACAGATAAAGAAAAAAAAAATCTGTGGACTAGAAACAACCAAAGGAGTTCAAGTATGTACCAACTGTTTCGAGTTCAATCCCGAGGCTGGACAGAGTGTATTTGGACTCAGTGGAAAGAGGGTGAGCAATAACTGAGTAGTACTAAAAATAATAACTAGACAAGATATCCCTAGACATGATTAGTGGAACAGTTCAGTTCGGAATTCTCTCTACGTTACCCAGATTTATATACCCCTGATGAAGGGCACGATAGCTGAAACACTATAATAACTACAACAACAACAAAGAGGTCAATAGTCCAAATGTAAATAGTCTAAATAATAATTATTTTAGTTAGATAAAAATTCACAATTACAATTTTAGCCTAGAAAATGCTATTTTATTAAAAACTGAATATAATTTACTCAGAGATATATAGAAAGTGCAATGATTTCTGAATCCCTTGTGGTTATGACCAGGTGACTACAGTTTATCCCTTGTTTTTATTAAACAGCCGTTGAAGCAATGTTGGATGCAAAAACATTGTAACAAAAAATAACTGAGTTGAAATTAGTAAAATCTAATTTAAAGTTTAATTTAAAATTTGATTTAATTTTATGTAATTTTAATTTAATTTTAATTCTAATCTAATTTTTATTTTAATATTTAACTTAATTTAAAATTTAATTCAATTAGTAAAATCTAATTTAAAATTTGATTTCAAACTTAATTTTAATTTAATCTAATTTATTATTAATTTTAATTTAATTTTTGTTTTAATATTTAATTTAATTTAAAATTTATTTTAACATTTAATTTAATTTTAATGGTAATTTTAATATTTAAATTTTATAATTTAATTTAAAATTTAATTAATGAAATTCAATTTAACTTTAAAACTTAAATTAATTTTAATTTAATTTAAATTTAATTTAATTTCACTTTAATTTATTATTAATTTTAATTCAATTTTTATTTTCACATTTAATGTATTTAATTTAAGATTTAATTAGTAAAATGTAACATAAAATTTAATTTTAATTTATTTTTAATTTTAATCTTAATTCAATAATTAATTTAATTTAATTTAAAATTTACTTTAATTAGTAAAATCTAATTTAAAATTTATTTTACAATTTAATTTAATCTAATTTTAATTTAATGATAATTTTAATATTTAAATTTATTTTATTTAATTTAAAATTTAATTTGTATAATCTAATTTCAACTTTAATTTAAAATTTAATTTAATTTTAATTTAATTTAAATTTAAATTTAATTTATTATTAATTTTAATTCAATTTTTATTTTAACATTTAATGTATTTTTAATTAGCAAAATGTAACATGAAATTTAATTTAAAATTTAATTTAATTTTAATTTATTTTTAATCTTAATTTAATTTTTAATTTAATAATTACATTTTAATTTTAATTTAATTAATAAAATCTAATTTAAAAAAAAACTACTGAAAATAAAAAAGAAATCAAGCATTAATTGTACTTGTGTAGATTTCATTGAAAATAAAATCTGATGACATTGTTTTATCAAAGAAACCTGTCAACAAAAGTTTTTTCCAAATTGTTATATAATTGCAATATTTTTCACAATTATTTTCCTATTAAATTTTGGCAATTTAAATTCCCTCCAGATATTTCTTGCATGGACATGGCTTCCTGGGGGTTATAATTGTGAAAAGCCCCTCGCCCCAAGATACAGATATTTTTCTTTTATGCGAAACCCTTTTCCCTGGATCCAGTAAATTTAAATATCAAATTTGAGCCATCCTGGGTATGACGATAAACTACATCTGGCAGCAAGACCTCTGATCAGGAGATTGGAGGATTTCAGAGGCATTGAAGCATATCTTAACTGCTGTTGTTCTCAAGTCCATCATGGCACAGGGTGGTAGCATTTGTTAGGGTCCCTGCTGTGGGCAAAGAGTCGACCCCCCCCCAAACAAAAATCTACAATACATTTTTACAGTAAAATTACCAGCAATACATTTTATAATAAAATGACCAACAATAGATTTAAAAAAAAATTATCAACAAACATTTTATCATTGACAAACTATATAGCAAAAAAACATATGTTTACTCTGTACAAAATATCTATACATACATACATACATACATACATACATACATATACATATATATATATATATATATATATATATATATAGACTTGTACCAACAGAAATAAAACATAGATTTGAACAAAATAAATATCATTATTTTTTTTATACCTTTAGGATCCTTTCGATCAACACTTTTTCAAAAGGTATTCGTTGGTGATATACAAAGACACATTAATAATCTCCAAGAAATCACAGGGTGGTTTTTGACTGTGAAGAATTCTTAAAAGTTTTGTTTTTGGTGTGTAGCAGTCACTTCTAAATTTGCATGATGGTCACTTGGTTGTTATTCATCATGCAAATTGAGAAGTGACTTCTACAAACCAAAAGTCAAAACCTGCGTCTACACAGCATTGGACAATAAAACATGACTTTTAAGAATTCTTCACAGTCGAAAACCACCCCGTGATTTCTTGAAGAATGTTAACGTGCCTTGATTGTGATTGTATATTGCCAATAAATACCTTCTGAAAAAGCGCTGGTCAAAAGGATCCTAAAGGTAAAAAAAAAATATGACATTTATTTTGTTCAAATATATACATATACATATATATATATATATATATATGCATATTGATCTCAATTTTGTTGTTGCTATCACATTTTAACTGTTATGTCTTCCAGCCTTCCTTAGGTATATATCGATCTGGGTAGTTCTGAACTGAACATTTTATTTAATCTATGGGGTACATTGATCTCGTTCCACTGCTCGTGTCTGATATCATCTAGCCCTTATTTTATTATCTACTGGGAACAAGTACACACTTCTCGAACAAGGGATAGAACTCATAACCACAATGTTATGAATTCACAAACCAATACTTTTATCCACTTGGCCATTGTCTCATAGGACAATTTGCGAGAGAGAATTTAACCTGGCTGCTGATTAGGTTGCAACTGCTGCTGCTGCTGCCCATATTTTGATTGTTGCTACTACTATTAAAGACTTGCTGTCATTTGGCTTTCTTTCTTTATTCGTGGCTCTTATATTGTATTTATTTCTACTAAAGAGATCTACATAGCCTCGCATATGCTCTGATTCTTTTGAATGTCTAACTCTCCAGTGTTTTTTCTTGTGATAACAACAACAATGATAAGGAAAATAGTCCTAATATAAATAGTGTAAATAATAACTCTGCATTACAGAAATTCTGACAAAAATATCTGTAGCTGAGGACATAAAATTTTCTTAAAAATATTCAGATTTCAGCATTAAATAACCCATAGATCTAGATATGAGCACCTGTTATGGTTAACAAGCTTATTGTTGTAACCTAGGAAAAGGTTACTGAATAAGAATAACCAAAACGAAGGTTGGAAATGGAACGGTAATCTTTATAACAGGAACAACATACAAGATTCTCCAGCGGTGTGTAGTAAGTAATCAATTGCTAGTGGTGAGATAGAAGTGAATCAAGGTGAATTGAAATCCCACAGGGAAGATATTCACTAACCTCCCCATATGGTCAGATGTGGCACATGGCTGAATTTAATATTGGGTGATCCGAGCCCATAGCCTCAGGCGAAAATTTCCCGTAGAACCCGTATACATGGAGTCGAGTAACTGTCTACCTACCCCAGACAAGACTCTGCCCTTCGACATAGTCTCATCTAGGTTCCTCTCTGCCTGGTGGCAGTGAGTTTGACCAGCACACTGTGGAAGACCACAGTCAATCCAATATACAGTATATTCCACTGTATTTATAAGGATTGGAACATACCCATTATAGTCCATAGGTACAGTATAACACTTATCTTGCCATAACAATTACAGCTGATTAGTGAGTTGGATCCTCATGGGTGCCCCATACTTTTGACCATGTTCCACATCTAAGCTACACTTAGAAAGTCATTTGACGGCCCTGCATAAAATGTTTCAGCCGCATATAGGGCATAGACAAACAAATTCCCAAAAGTTTGAAAGACCTGCAGACAAATATTAATGTCTGATCTGAGGCATTTCAGTAGAAAACTTTTTATGAAAGACAAGTCTAGTTCTTGGAGAATTGAAAATCCACCAAAGAAATGACAGATAAATGAAAGAACTTAAGTCAGTGGTAAGAAACTGACAGGAGTTGCAATAATGGGATTTTTATTCTTCTGTTTCGGATTTACTTGTCACTGAACAATTTTCAAAGACATCAGATTGTCGAAAACTGAAATTTTGGCATACTCAGTTGAGTTCCTCCAATTGAATACATTCACGACTTTATAATCCACCTGAAAGTGGTTCAGATTATCTCATCCAAATAGTTATTTCCCTTGTTTATTAAGTAGTGCCATAATTTCAAATTAAGGGTTATTATTCACTCTCTTTTCTTTTTAAATTGTATTTACTTTATATTATAAAACAACAGGATTTATACTTTGTGTAATTTAGAGAACACTCCTTTTTCAATATAAGAGTATTTGTCGGGTTACCTCCCCTTAATTTTCGAAAGCACTACTAGGGGACGCTCTTCAACACTATAAATACGCTGAAATAATTAATCGCAGCCTCTTAGTTTTTATATCAACATGTACTCCGAGTCTGCCATGTTTGTTGTGGGTATTTTCAGAAGACACACATGCATATCTCTCAATGCGTACACTGGCTCGGATTTACCATTATGCTTAGGTGTGCTTAAGCACAAGGCCAGATTGCTGGAAAACATGGAGGTGGAAGAGAGTTCTACCAGTAAGAAAAGAAACTGTTAGCATTGAAAATATGATGAGACCTTGTTGCAAACCTAGTACTGTGCTTAAATTCATAAAATCTATGTACGATAGTGTAGATCTCATCCAAACAATTACCATGAAAGTATTCGGAAAGCAAATTACATTACAGATGTTTCTTTGGATTTTGTCAAGAATCTCTAGATGCACAGCAGGAGCACCAGACCAGATATGGCAACAGTATCCAATGCAAGAACAAATAGGTAGATTTGTAAACGTGCAAGATGGATTCCCACGAGAAAAATTTTATTCCATCTTTAAGTGATTCATTGTTTGTTGTTTTTGAAAAAAAAAGACGCTTGTTGAGCTGATTAGAGACATGAGATTTCAACCCATGTTCTCTTGCACAATAATGTTTTAAAATGGATTATTTTCATCTTTTTAAAGTACTTTATCAGCCATTATTTATTTATGACTGGCAATTCTTTTATCTTATTGTGCTGCTAAATAAATAAATAAATAAAAATAAATAGGAAGAAGATCAAAATTTCATGTTCTCTAAAAATAGACCAGATAATAAGAATCACCAGGCAAACAAAGCCATTGTTTGACCAACCAATCATAAAGCTTTCAAAACCAGAATGTAAGAAAAGAAATAAACAAATAATAACAAGAAGACCAAACTTTTACCTTTTAGTTAGTTCAACCATCAATCAGAAAGCTTACACAACCAGGATATAGGACATGAGACAATAAGAAGCAGTGCATTTTTTAAACACATTTATAATGTTGTCTCTCTATGTGTTTTCTATAAATACTTTCATGGTATCTGTCTATATTTCTGAGATGAGGTATTATGTACATTATTTACATTATTCGGACTATTGTCCTCATATTTGTCGCCATATTTATTACAACGTTTCGGCCGTTGTATGCTCCAGCCTTCTTCAGGTGGTTAGAATGTCGAACTGAACCCTTTATTTCGCTTACTGGGATAGACTTTTCTAGTTCCATGTGCCATGTTTAATGGATGTCAGTTAATTTTCCCTCTGAAAGTTCTCCACTGCCTTAACCGGGTATTGAACTCACACTCTTTGGGTCCTATCACTAGATCACACCAACACCTTTGTCCTTCCTCAACAGCCGAAACGTTGTAATAAATATGACGACAAAGATGAGGACAATAGTCCGAATAATGTAAATAGTGTCCTTTCATGGTAATGGTTCAGTTGTTCAGATCATATATTTGCTATGGTACTTAGCCTTTTCAAATTTAAGTGCAGCACTAGACTGGCATCAAGATTAAGCTGGCTAGTTGTAGCTGTAAATTCTATGCTAACAGTTTCTTCTCTCACACTTCTTGCTTGTGGAACTAACTTCCTGTTCCATGGTTTCCAGCCAATTATAATCTGCAAAAATTTAAATGCAATGTCAATCTCTATCTCCTGTCCACCTGATTACTCTTTTCTCTTTCTACTCATCATTAAGGTTTCTGTTCCTAATTCTTCTACACTCTGTAACCCCTTGTGTTTTAGTGGCATTACGACCTTATATGGGGTGTTTCTGATTTTTAAAAAAAGTATATAACCTCATAGAAAAATCAGTCGATAAATTTATTTTGCGCATTTTCTGAAGCTATGCTATCATAACATAACCCACAGATGAAATACAATTGCAAAATAAAAATAATTTCCAATAATGCATTTCTAAAGTAAAAGCCCTTTTGCATGCATTTCTAAAGTAAAAGCCCTTTTGCATGCATTTCTAAAGTAAAAGCCCTTTTGCATGCATTTCTAAAGTAAAAGTCCTTTTGCATGCATTTCTAAAGTAAAAGTCCTTTTGCATGCATTTCTAAAGTAAAAGTCCTTTTGCATGCATTTCTAAAGTAATAATTTTTTCCAATACATTCCAGTAATAAAATCCTCCCCTGTGCGTTCCAGTAATAAAATCCTACCCCGTGCGTTCCAGTAATAAAATCCTCCCCCGTGCGTTCCAGTAATAAAATCCTCCCCCGTGCGTTCCAGTAATAAAATCCTCCCCCGTGCGTTCCAGTAATAAAATCCTCCCCCGTGCGTTCCAGTAATAAAATCCTCCCCCGTGCGTTCCAGTAATAAAATCCTCCCCCGTGCGTTCCAGTAATAAAATCCTCCCCCGTGCGTTCCAGTAATAAAATCCTCCCCCGTGCGTTCCAGTAATAAAATCCTCCCCCGTGCGTTCCAGTAATAAAATCCTCCCCCGTGCGTTCCAGTAATAAAATCCTCCCCCGTGCGTTCCAGTAATAAAATCCTCCCCCGTGCGTTCCAGTAATAAAATCTTCCCTTGTGTATTCCAGTAATAAAATCCTCCCCTGTGCGTTCCAGTAATAAAATCCTCCACTGTGCATTCCAGTAATACTCCCTTGTGTATTCCAGTAATAAAATCCTCCCCTGTGCGTTCCAGTAATAAAATCCTCCCCTGTGCGTTCCAGTAATACTCCTCTGTGCGTTCCAGTAATAAAATCTTCCCTTGTGTATTCCAGTAATAAAATCCTCCACTGTGCGTTCCAGTAATAAAATCCTCCCCTGTGCTTTCTAGTAATAAAATCCTCCACTGTGCATTCCAGTAATACTCCCTTGTGTATTCCAGTAATAAAATCCTCCCGTGTGCGTTCTAGTAAAAAAATCCTCCACTGTGTATTCCAGTAATAAAATCCTCCCCTGTGCGTTCCAGTAATAAAATCCTCCACTGTGCATTCCAGTAATACTCCCTTGTGTATTCCAGTAATAAAATCCTCCCCTGTGCGTTCCAGTAATAAAATCCTCCCCTGTGTGTTCCAGTAATAAAATCCTCCCCTGTGCGTTCCAGTAATAAAATCCTCCCCTGTGCGTTCCAGTAATAAAATCCTCCCCTGTGCGTTCCAGTAATAAAATCCTCCACTGTGCATTCCAGTAATACTCCCTTGTGTATTCCAGTAATAAAATCCTCCCCCGTGCGTTCCAGTAATAAAATCCTCCCCCGTTCGTTCCAGTAATAAAATCCTCCCCCGTGCGTTCCAGTAATAAAATCCTCCCCCGTGCGTTCCAGTAATAAAATCCTCCCCCGTGCGTTCCATTAATAAAATCCTCCCCCGTGCGTTCCAGTAATAAAATCCTCCCCTGTGCGTTACAGTAATAAAATCCTCCCCTGTGCGTTCCAGTAACAAAATCCTCCACTGTGCATTCCAGTAATACTCCCTTGTGTATTCCAGTAATAAAATCCTCCCCTGTGTGTTCCAGTAATAAAATCCTCCCCTGTGCGTTCCAGTAATAAAATCCTCCCCTGTGCGTTCCAGTAATAAAATCCTCCCCTGTGCGTTCCAGTAATACTCCCCTGTGCGTTCCAGTAATAAAATCTTCCCTTGTGTATTCCAGTAATAAAATCCTCCACTGTGCGTTCCAGTAATAAAATCCTCCCCTGTGCTTTCTAGTAATAAAATCCTCCACTGTGCATTCCAGTAATACTCCCTTGTGTATTCCAGTAATAAAATCCTCCCCTGTGTGTTCTAGTAAAAAAATCCTCCACTGTGTATTCCAGTAATAAAATCCTCCCCTGTGCGTTCCAGTAATACTCCCTTGTGTATTCCAGTAATAAAATCCTCCCCTGTGCGTTCTAGTAATAAAATCCTCCACTGTGCATTCCAGTAATACTCCCTTGTGTATTCCAGTAATAAAATCCTCCCCTGTGCATTCCAGTAATAAAATCCTCCTCTGTGCGTTCTAGTAATAAATTCCTCCACTGTGCATTCCAGTAATACTCCCTTGTGTATTCCAGTAATAAAATCCTCCCCTGTGCGTTCCAGTAATAAAATCCTCCACTGTGCATTCCAGTAATACTCCCTTGTGTATTCCAGTAATAAATTCCTCCACTGTGCATTCCAGTAATACTCCCTTGTGTATTCCAGTAATAAAATCCTCCCCTGTGCATTCCAGTAATAAAATCCTCCACTGTGCATTCCAGTAATACTCCCTTGTGTATTCCAGTAATAAAATCCTCCCCTGTGCATTTCAGTAATAAAATCCTCCCCTGTGCCTTTCAGTAATAAAATCCTCCCCTGTGTATTTCAGTAATAAAATCCTCCCCTGTGCATTGCAGTAATAACATCCTCCCCTGTGCATTTCTGTAATAAAATCATTTCTGATGCAAGGCTTTTATAAAAGTCCTTCCATTTTATTCTGTTAATAAAAATCATTTCCACTGCATTACTGTAATAAAAATCATTTTTCTTGCATGCCTGTAATAAAAATCCATCCCTATGCATTCCTGTAATAAATATCCTTTTGACTCCGCGACTATACTGAAAATGCGTTATCACAATAAAATTCCTTTCCACTGCGTGCCTGTAATAAAAATCTATTTCTATGCGTTATCACAATAAAATTCCTTTCCACTGCGTGCCTGTAATAAAAATCTATTTCTATGCGTTATCACAATAAAATTCCTTTCCACTGCGTGCCTGTAATAAAAATCTATTTCTATGCGTTATCACAATAAAATTCCTTTCCACTGCATGCCTGTAATAAAAATCCTTTGGGACTAACATGGATAAGAATGAAAACTTTATCAACATTCAATAAAGTTATTTTTTTACATTTAAAAACAGGAATACCACAATTAACATAAACGCAATATCCTTTCCTATATATAGAGAGAATATGTCAGGCAGACTTATCTATCTGGTGGATTGAAATAGTGCTAGAAAACTTGTATCTTTAAACCCCTGGTAACTGTTACCATGGCAGCAGAGAGAATCCCTTGTGTGTCACTTCAGAGCAGTTCTGAATCTCTTCTCGTCATCGTCAGCTTTTTCCAAATTCCATGTGGTTCAAGTAACCAATGAGAGACTGCCTCATATCATGTGACCTATCTCTATATATGGAAACAGACCAATGTTAAGGAACCAACACTATCATAATATTTTTAATGAGCTGCCATAGTAAAAATAAATAATTTCCAGGAAAAAGAAATCTTTAGTAATTCCTTCATAGTGTAAAAATCATTTGCAATGAATGACAAAATGAAATTGTCTTCTCATTTCATTCATTTATCTTCTTGTATCATTAATTTTGATATTTTTTGGAAATGCATTCTAATACAACAGCTGTCACAATAAAATAAAAAGTTGTCTTTTTAAATGACATTATTTCAAACTAAATGCATCTGTCATATGTTGATAAAAACAGAGGAAATATTTTGTCAATCCAACAATTTTTCTTTGGAAACCATTTGTTATAAAGCTGCTTTAATTTCTCCAAGTTCTTCTGAGGTACAAACATTGTTTTCTTATTACTGGCAAATTCTCAATGGAGTACCACTTGTTTGCAGCCATTTCCACAGACTAATTGAAAGATTAAGATAAAGTAAAATGGCCAAGTCTTTTACTAATCAACCATACAAAGAAGTAGATTCTCCAGCCAAAACTGCTACTGATAAATACCAAACTGAAGAATCAACTATGAGTTTTGTTTCAATGATTGTGTTTTTGAAGACATGGGATATTTTTTTAATGTATAATGATATGCATAACAAAACACTTTATCCAAATGAACCATTTTGGGGTTTCATCTTCATCAGTTGCATGTCCAGCCACCAGACAAACAATCAGTTAGATTAAATTACTGCCATTCTACTGCAGATTCCTTAGACTATTATTTTGTATTGTATAGATTTTCTAAAAGGTCTATAAACCCTAAAACAAAACAATCAATCAATGTATATACAGGGGTTGGACAAAATAATTGAAACACTTGATAAATTCAAAGAAAATTTATTTAATATGGAGTTGGTCCTACTTTAGACTCACATACAGCTTTAATACGTCCAGGAATGGAATCATACAGCTTCCTGACTTCATCCAGAGGAATTTTCAGCCATTCTTCCATTAACACCTGCTCCAGCTCTTTAAGACACGACGGTGGAGGATAGCGGCTCTAAACTTGTCACTCCAAAATGCACTACAAATATTCAAAAATATTGACATCTGGAGATTGGGTTGGGAAGGCCACTCCGTGTATTCGAGCTCAGGTTCATACTCTTCATACCAATTCTTAACCACTCGAGCGGTATGTATTGGAGCATTATCATCTTGGAAGATGCAGTCACCATCAGGGAATAAGGTCTGGGCCATTGGATTAACATGATCTCCCAAAATGTTCAGGTAATCTTGATTTCTACCATGCGGGGCAACTATTGGACCGAGACATTTCCATGATATGGTGGCCTAAAATATCACTGATCCACCCCCATACTTCACTGTTGGAAGAAGGCAGTCAGGGATGTAAGCTTCTTTGGGCTGCCTCCACACATAAACTCGCCCTGAAGTTGGGAAAAGAGAAAAACTGGACGTGTCTGAGAATATGACTTGCTTCCATTGGTCTGCAGACCAGGCATTGTGATCTCTGCACCACTTCAACCTCTTCTGAATGTTGGGAGTGGAGAGAAGAGGTTTCCTTATGGCAGCTCTTCCATGATATCCAGCCTTATGGAGCTCATGACAAACAGTTTTAGTAGAAACTGGACTATTCAGATGATTATTCAACTCAGCAGTCACTTTGGCCACAGTAGTCCGATGATTTTTTGCCACATTCCATTTCAATGCACATTGGTCCCTGTCAGTAAGTTTGCAAGTCTGGTCCGAATTACTACAGTTGCTAGAGGTTTTGCCCTGTTTATCAAATTGCATCATAGTTCTTGATATGGTAGCTCTTGAAAAACCAAACAGTTCAGCAACCTTAGTGATCGAAGTTCCTGCCATTCGATCTCCAATAATTTGCTCTTTTTTTTTTTTTTAACTCGGAGAGGTCGCGCATTTAGCTTAAATTTTACTAAATTCTAAAAATAAATAAGACAAAGACATTAAATTAGATAAATAAACGTATTTACAATAGATATAACCTGCAACTATGAAGTTTTAGTTTAAGTTCTTAATATAATAGGTCTTTGAAATATAGGAGTGGAATCTGCACCTGTTCCAATTATTTTGTCCAACCCCTGTATCTATCTATCTATCTATCTATCTGTCTATACAGAATTAATGCATCTATTTTTAATCTAACATTTTTATTATTTCAAATATTACTTTTAGTGGGTATCCATATTTGAAATTAATGCCCATTTTTTTTTAATATCATAAACAGTATTTATTACATCTATTTGCTTGCACATTATAGAAATCTTAATAAAGAAAATGTGCTTTCTAGCAGGGTTCAAAACCTGCATCTCTTTTTGTAGGAGAGACAACTGTATGATTGGGTGTGCCTTTGACCACTTGGTCAGCATGGTTCTGTTTTTCCTTTTTAAGGAAAGCACATTTTCTTGTTCAGACTATTTTTCTTGAAAGCCTATATCTGCTCACTTTCATATTGTAGAGTGAGTAGCCATTTTCAAATGCAAAATAAATGGCTGAATTGCCCAACAAACAGAATTGACAAAGTTTACAATAAACAAAAACAAGAAAAAGAAAAGAAGACAAAAAAATAATACGAAGCAAGTAAACAATATATACAAAGCAAATTTAATGTAATAAGGCAAGCAACAGTAACATGGAAAAAGTACACAAACTAAGAATTGTCGTTGACACACAAGGGTGAATTTGATAAATTAACATAGCATTCTGACTTGAAGATAAGACAGATCAGGATGACACCAAGCGGCCTATCTATTGGCTAAGAAGAAATCGCAGTGTGCATTTGTGTGCTTTTGCTTATAAATTGGGGAGGGTAAAGTATTTTGCAGTCATTCCCTTTCAGGATTGGATCTAACACATATCTCAAACATAAACAAAGCCATTTCTAAATTAATGGATTTATTTTTAATTCAACATTTTTATTACGTCAAACATTATTTTTAATGGATACACATATTTGAAATAGATGACTTGATTTTATTTAAACAGTGTTGGCCTGTACACTTGGGAAATCTTAGTAAAAAGAATTCTCTCCATCATGGTTCAAACTTGTAGCTCCCTTTGTAAGAGAGACCACTGTATAATCAAGTGTGCTTTTGACTACTCAGCCAAAGAGATCAAACAGCTCAACATGTGTCTGTTTTTTCCTTTTTAAGGAAAGCATATTTCCTTGTTCAGATTATTCTCTATAATAAATATTTACAGAGTATTTGATAACATAAAATGCTTTATTTTTCTCAAAGAATCTATAGATCTTGCTTGCTTTCCTGTCAACTTTGATCTTCAAAACTTTAAATACAATGTCAGTTGGCATCATCTGCTTTTTTTTAAGCTTGTTCTTTTATATCTTTTTTAATTTTTTTTCAGTTACTTTTCCTCCCATTAACCCCTTGCATCTTAATGGCTTTATTGCTTTGTTTGGAGTGAAATGATAAAAAAATGAGGACCGGACCTCTTGCATTAAATATTTACTAAACCTGAATAAGTCTTGCACAAAACTACAAGAGCTGAACATTGTATGAAGTCTGAAAACACATTAATTGTTTTTTTCATCATTTCATCCCATGCAAGGTAATAAAGCCACTAAGACACAAGGGGTAACTGAGTGTGAAAGAATAAGAATAAAGAGTAAGTTCATTAAGTAGCAAGAACAACAGAAAAAGAGGAATCAAGAAGACAGTAGATAACGATTGACATTGCATTTAAATTTTTGAGGATCAAAGTTGATAGGAAAGAAAGAAGTTGGAAGAGAGTTCCACAAGTGAGAAGTGTGAGAAAAGAAACTGTTAGAATAGAACTTATGGTTATATCTAACCAATTCAACTGTAAATTGATGAGGCCTTGTTGCCAATCTAGTACTGCACTGAAATTCATCAAGTCTACCAAAGCAAAGAGTTCATACAAACAAATATCATGAGAGTATTTACAAAAAAGATACATAGAATGTATATAATGGTGGTGGCAAAGTAAGCCGTGACTCCAGGTTAGGACCAATAATATTGCTGCTGCTTCTTAGGATTTATCAAGAAGCATGACAAAGCTATTTACCATATATACACCCTTGTGCAAATTAACTGAAACAAAACGAATAATTTCATTATTATTTACTCTTTTCCATATTTTTCCAATGAAATATGACCCAGTGCACAAGTTAGTACTTCGTATGTCAATTCCATGAAGATGTTCCTTGCGGATTGACCACAGATTCTCGATTGGATTTAAATCAGGAGAGTTTCCAAACCAGTCTATAGTACTTTGATTTGCTCACTGGTAAGGCTTGCCAATGTGTTTGTGCAGCATTACAATTTTTATACACTTCCTTGGAGTAACATCAATCACAGACAATAGCTGTAGGACAACTAATCGACAGTCAAGACAATAGTGTCCAGGTGTGATAAAAATCTGAGGCAATCACGGATGATGCAATATTTTTCAAGGCCAAACAAATTTCATCATACACCCCCAAAATAGATTCATATCAGTGCACACAACTGCAAATGACCTAATCTGAGGACAAACTAGAAATCGATTACACCCTGTCACCCCAGTGGGTCTAAACTGACCGTATGGTGAAAGAAAGGAAACTAAAGCAGTTGTTTCAATTAATTTGCACAAGGGTGTACTTGCATATAAGACGACTTCAGATATAATGCAACCCGTGAGATTTTGGGCATGAATTTTAGCCCCTACATAATAAATTAACCTGTGTATAGTGCAACATGTCACTGAAAATTTTAAACTCTTCAAACAAAAAAAATTAACTGTGTTTAGTGTGACCTTCTGATTTTTACATAAAAAACTGATCATAAAAAACCAACGCTAAACTTAAGTATATACTAAGCATGACAAAGTCTTGAACAGGGCTACAGAAATAGCACATATGTAAGGACTTGGCACCATTTACATTATTAACAATTCAATTAACTAACACTGCAAAAGCCTATGACTGAGTATTTTGTCAATTATTTAAATCGATGTTAAGTTTGGAAGTCGTCTCATCTGAATATTTTGTCTGGTTATTGTTTTTAAAGTTTCAGAGCATTTGCTTCGAAATATTAATGATACCACTGCCAATGGTTGGCACCATTTACTTTGTTTAATTCCTGAGATTAAGGGAACTCGATCTGTGTAATTCAAAGACAAAAACTTTGCAACCATTTCGACGTGAAGGAAGAAGCAAAAGTTATTATTGTTATGTCCCATGGGTTTCAGGAAGAATGAGTCTTGTCATTCCACAGGAGACTAAATTTGATTTATTAGCTTGTATATCAGTAGAAATTTAACTTGATCTTTCAGAGGTAATGTTCCCATTCAGTACGAGCTGAAGTTCAATAAACAAATAACACATATAATAGCCCAATTTTGCCAGTAACACTTCACTTAATTACTAAGGACTGGCAATCCTTCTGTTTCTGATTTTATTTGCAATTCTATCATGAAATCAGTATCAATGCTTGTACCAATATAATAGTTGTATTCTTTCACTTATAATTCCATTAATTCCTGACCACAGACAATCCCTTTTCTCTTATCTCTTTTTTCATTTCATCCCAAGCTAGGCAACAATGCCACTAACACACTGGTTGGTTGCTGCATGTGAAACAATATGATAGAAACATTATTAAGGAATGAAAAATAATTTAAAAAAAAACAGAATTTAAGAGGACAGAAGATAATAATGATTGACATTGCATTTAAACTTTTAAAGTTCAAACTTGACCAGAAAGCAAAAAGCCAGAAAAGAATCCCACTAGCAATAAGTGTGATAGAGGAAACTATTAACATGTAACTTTACATACAATGTTACACTGAGCCATTTCAAATGTAAAATAATGAGACCTATCTGCCAATCTAGTACTGCACTCAAATTCTTAAACTCTAGGTACCACAGAGAAGAGGTCATCAGAACATTTTCTATGGAAATATTTATAGAAAAGGCAGAGGGAAGCTACTTTACAGCAGCAGGAAATTGACTGAATCTGAGATGCCAGGTCAGGACCAGTAACAATGCAGATTCTTCTTTGGATTTTATCAAGGATCTTTAAAAATATATAGGAACACCAGACCAAATGTGGCTGTTATATTCTGTGTGAATGGTAGACTTGTAGATATGTAAGATAGATTCCAGTGAGAAAAATTGTCTAGCATGACACTATGAACCAACCTTCCTAGCAACAGACCTCGCAAATTATTTGTCAGTGGAAATTAGCCTGAGAAGTTCAATGAGTCAGTCTTTTGGTGGTTAGCATCAGCCATGCAGATGGAAGGCAAAAAAAGGTTCTCTCAGACAATTAATAGTGAGCAGTTTTGTTTTGGAAGTTTAAATTAGCATGCCATTCCTTAACTCTCTCATCAGCAGAATGCAGGCGTATATAGAAATGCATGATAGTAAAAAATATTAGTAATACATTCCTTTTGTAAAATAATTTCCTGTACATTCCAAAAGTAAAAATCATTCCCAGTGTGTTTCTGCAATAAAAATCATTTATAATGTTTTCCAGTAGTAAAATAATTATCTGCATTACTGTAGGAAAAAATATTTCAAACGAAATCTTATAATAAAAATCATTTCCAATGTATTTCTATAATCACTTGCAAGCTATTTCTGTACTAAAAATATTTTAAATGCATTCCATTATTAAGTCATTTGCAAAGTATTCTTATAGTAAAAATCATTCAAGTGTAGTGTGTTCCTATAATAAAACTCATTTACAATACATTTATGATGCATTGTCAAAGTAAAAGTCATTTGCAATGATGGAAACCTATCATTCACTTGGCCAATATTTCATATATATATATATATTTGAAGGTACAAAATTTTATCATAGCAATAAAAGTATGAAGCTTGATATTACTAGACATATTAAAAACGGGCGAAGCAACCGGTTTTGCTCCCGCTCTTCAGGCTTCCAACGGGAAAATGTACAATGAAAATGAAATGTTGAGGAGGAGGGAAAAAAAGAAATTATGAGCAAAAGGAGCTAGAGGCAAATGACAGCGAGCCCCAACAAACACTCACGTTGTTTGCACAAGGAAGGCTTGTGGGACCCGATGTAAAGTGCCTCCAGCACCTTAAGGTGAAATAACGAGTGTGACCGGGACAACACGGTGAACCGGTCAACACTAAAATTAGCTGCACAAAATCTGCTCTTTAATAGGTGCTCACATATGGCGGAACCGTAGGTGTTTGGGACAAGTCCATTCAACAGCAAGGTGTGATTCCTGATTTTGGTGTATGTATGTATGTATGTATGTATGTATGTGTATATATATATATATATATATATATATATACACGACTCTTCGACAGAATTGAGTCACTCTCAGTCACTGTGTGTTTATCCGAATCTAAAAATAAAAACACGCTAAAATTCACCTTCATCCCGTACCATACGCTGACGGCTTAGTGGGAGAAGTTCGAACTGACGCAAATTCAGTCGGGTTTCGATCCTAGCTAGATGCAACTGGATGTCTAGCCACACTGATGAGCTGTGAAACAATGAAACAGTCTGTCTGTGGATGACAAAAATATATATGTATATATATATATATATATATATATATATATATATATATATATATATATATATACACAAATGTAATTCAAAAGAGAGCTCAATACTGATAATAGTGCAATAATTATTATAATTTTTTCATATAGACAAAAAGAATTTACTCACACCAAAGATGCAACTTTGTTTTGCCACACTTATTTGCACTTGAGGTGCAACTGAATGCACCAAAACAAAGTTGTATCTTTGGCATGAGTAAATTCTTTTTGTCTATATGAAACAAATTATAATATATATATATATATATATATATATATATAGATATATCCAAATGTATGAAAGAACAGATAGAGTAAAATTCTACTGTTCATGGCATTTACTTTTAAAAAAGTGCTCAATATAAAGTAGAGCAATATATTACTATTATTTTTATTATAAAAAACATTTTTGAAATTGCTACACAAAAGTGTTCATGTTTTAATACTATGATTGTACTTCTTCAGTCGATGGTCATTAATTGGTGATTAAATGATTTTTAAGGAAATTTAAAAACAAAGTGTTACCTCTTTTCTGAAAGTTAAAGTGGGGGTGGAGAACATAAGGTCAGAATTAAAAATAGACTTGTGGGTATGTCTTGATTAACCAATTAAATGTCAGATCTATGTTAAATAGAAAAGTAAGCTCAGAGGGTGGAAGTAGGTGAGTTATTTTTTCATGTCATGATAAACTGGAACATAGACGGGCCATCATTGATGATTGCAGGAAATATGTCAATGACAAATGAGATAATATATATATATTTTAAACATGTAGTATTGAATGTTAAAGACAACATAGTCTTGCATATTTTCTTTTGAATTTTCTCATATTCTCTAATGAGACTTTTTATTTTCAAATAAAAAATCTCATTAGAGAATATGAGAAAATTCAAAAGAAAATATGCAAGACTATGTTGTCTTTAACATTCAATACTACATGTTTAAAAGAAAAGTTGCTGCAAAATTACACACACACACACACACACACATATATATATAAATGGTTGTACACGTTTTGAAAAACTTCAGATAACTCAACTTGGAGTAGATCAAATCGGTACCTGAGGAAAAATGAGGAATAAAAAAAGAAAGTCCAAAGAAAAAAAAACCCAAAAGGAGTAAAAAGACAACTATATAAAGTGCTCAATACACAAAGTAGAGCAAAACTTAAGATAATCCAAAAGAGCCAGGCAAACCTACCTAGGTTTGACTTAAATGGATCTTCATATGTTGAAATCAATGGAAGACTTCATCGTATCATGTATATGAAAATAATGAGATAAGGTGTAAAAGATAGAGATGACACGTTCCACTGAGAGTTCACCTGAAGAAGTTAGAGAGAGCAGATGCTCTCACTGAAACATGTTATTTATATCTTTTACAACTTATCTCATTATCTTCACTTTTTGTTTCAGATACTATTATACATCCTATGAACACCCCCCCACACACACATATATATGAAGAAATATAGTTTTAAGGTGTGCTATATTTATGGGATAAAGTGCTCAGTATCAGAGATAGAGCGTATGTAAATATAAATATAAAGTAGGGGTCAACACTCAGAGGCGACAGGCTGTTTCATGCTGGATGAAATTGTCAGGCCTGACGATTGCATCCGGCATGAAACAGCCTGTCACCTCTGAGTGCTGACTTCAATGTTCACTTTTATATATATATATATATATATATATATATATAGTACATATATTTGTCAGCTGTCAATATACCATATAACACCCTTTAGTGCTTAGCCTTGGAGCGAGTATAATGTAAATCAACATTATTTTCATATACATGATATGATGAATTCTTCCATTGATTTCAACATATGTGACACTTCAGTCTCACTAGTAGCCTGTATACAAATCCATATATTGTAAAACAGCAAGGATCTTGGGACATAGCAGTAGAAATATTTGCTGATGTTTTTCAGCGTTGTCTTTCGTCTCTTAACCAATCAATACGAGTGCTTTCAAAATTTCTGATCCCACTCAAACACAAACATCTCCAATTATCTCTGTCACGGGCAACACACCAATGAGGCACATTGACAGCTGAGAGCTTACTCTTTTGATTGTAACTATCTACACTATTCGGACTCTTGTCCTCATCTTTATTGTCATAGTCATGGAAATAACTGAAACTGACATATGCAGAAAAGGCATGGCATGTGGAACTAGAACAATCTACCCCAGTGTACTAAATAAAGGGGTCAGTCTGAAATTCTAACAAAATTCTTTAGCTCATTTTTATACCTGAGAGATGGCTGTCCAATACTCCTTCGTCCACTATCAAGTTGGCGATACATGAGGACTTTAGGAGAGTTCACAAAGCCACACACCCTCATATCAACATTAATAGATATCTTCCACAAAAGTTGTCTCCACAAGTGTGTCACACACCTTTGCAACATGACCAGCCTAGCAAAGTTGTAACTGCATTGCAAGATGAGCATTGGACACCCTATCATTAAAAGTATAGCCACAGACCATGTGGAGACAACTTTTGTGGAAGACATCTATTAATGTTGATATGAGGGTGTGTGGCTTTGTGAACTCTCTTTGAATGTGGATCTTCTTCACACAAAGATATGAGAGCTCTGGTTTTGCTCTCTTGGGTGGGGACTTATATAACTTCCTGTAATATTCCTAGTTGTCCTGCATATACAATTCCTAAGCTCAGCTGGATCAACCATTGACATCTTTTGAGGCCTGATTCTGAACTTGGTGACTGTGAGGTCAACTATCTGATATTCCTGGCTTTTTGATGCTCTGGTATGACAATTAGTGTAAGACTTAATTTTGGTATCTCTTAGAGTGATCCCAGTACCTATTATCGTCACCACAGATCAATTCATCTTCAAACAAAGCCTTCTTATTGACATTAAACTTAGATTTAGATTTTAATCATATACTACACTTTGAGCAGAGGGAATATGGGAACCACAGAGGTTTCAGTCAGAAAAATGGAAGCATTATTTCAGGTTCACAGATAATTGGTTTGGTTTATTTTATTTTACAGCATATCACTTCAATGAGTTAATTAATGCTGACAGTATTTTTAGGATAGGTTCAAATGAATAGATGTATTTGTAAGAAATCAGTTTGTAGATCAGATTTCATTGATATATTTTTGTAAATATTTTGTTGAGAGTCAAATGTATTGCTGATATTTTTTTTGTATCTGTCTATAATTCTGAGATGAGGTATTATATACGCAATTTACATTATTTGGACTATTGTCCTCATCTTTGTTGCCATATTTATTACAACGTTTCGGCCTTTCAGTATCTGTCTATATTTCTGAGATGAGGTATTATGTACACTACTTACATTATTCGGACTATTGTCCTCATCTTTGTCGCCGTATTTCAGCCCTTCAGTATCTGCCTATATTTCTGAGATTAGGTATTATGTACACTATATTATTCGGACTATTGTCCTCATCTTTGTTGCCATATTTATTACAACGTTTCGGCCTTTCATTATCTGTCTATATTTCTAAGATGAGGTATTATGTACACTATTTACATTATTTGGACTATTGTCCTCATCTTTGTTGCCATATTTATCACAACATTTCGGCTGTTGTACACTACGTCCTTCTTCAGGTGGTTTGAATGTCAAACTGAATCCTTTATTTTGCTCACCGGGGTAGACTGAGCTAGTTCCACATGCTATATTTGATGGATGTCAATTATTTCCTGTTAATTCCCCTTTGAAAGTTCTCCACCGCCTTAACCAGGTATTGAACTCACACTCTTTGGGTCCTGTCACTAGATCTAACTAACGCCTTTATCCACTGTACCATGTCAAAAGTGTATTGCTAGTATTATTTTTTTTATAAAATATATTACTGGTATTTTTATTATAAAAATAAAACTATTTTTATCCTTTCATAATGTTTTTACTCCAATTTGAAGGTTAACGATAGCTAGGACCCTAACAAGATTGACTTTAGAACAACAACAATTAAGAGGTGGTTCTATGTTCCTGAAAACCTCTCAATCAGAGGCCTTGATGCTGGATGTAGTTTATTGTTATACCCAGGAAGTTCACTGATAATGATAGAAATTGACTCTCTCTATGCAATGTGGGTGATCATGGCTCTTCACAGCTTCTTGTTTTGTTGCTCTTTCTCTTTATGACAGTTGTTTCTCTATCCATTTGTTCAAGCTTGTAATCTAGTTTTCTTGCTGCTTTCCTCTGCTTCTCTTGCCCTCAATGTTCCCTGTGTGTGTTTAACTTGCCAATCCTCCTTTCAAAAAAATTGACAGCAAAAGTTTTTTGTACTTCATATTTTCCTGAAAACTGCCTTGTTTCTCCAATAATCTGTGGTCATCTCAACATTTTTTGGGCAAATACATTTTTATACTACACATTTTTTACACTTCAAGGCTCAAGAGCCAGTCAAGATAGAGGGTTACTGTTAAAATGGTTATAATGAATGAAGTGTGTGATATGAATGAAAAAGAGGTTGTAGGAAGTGACAATTATGAGGGTAAGGAGGATAGATAAAGACTGAACCTTAACTTGAAGAGGTTAAGATTGTCATGTTCAGGGAAGCATTAATGTGAAAGTCTGGTCTAAAAAGTGGCAATTCTTGTGAAAAGCTGTGTAGAACATTCTCCTTACATTTGGAATATCAAGAAAAATCATGAAGGGCACGTCCTTTATGTAAAGATCTGAACTAGAGGAATTAAAGATTGGAACTAACCTAAATATTTCCATGGAAACTCAGCCATGATACATCCTGGGTATGACGATAAACTACATCCGGCAGCAAGACCTCTGATTGGGTGGTTTTGAGCAGTGTGGAAACACCTCTTAATTGCTGTTGTTCCCAGGACCACCCTGACCTAGGGTGGTAGCACCTGTTAGGGTCCCACTAAGGCTAATTGCTAACTGGGGTCAAAACACTGAAAGTGTAGAAATACATTTTTATAGTGAAGGTGCCAGCAAAACATTTTCATAGTAAAAAAACAGCAATACATTTTTGTAAGTGTAGTCAGTTTTGTCATGCTTGAACTAAAATTCCTGTTCAGAAATTGTTATTACAGGTTACTTCCACAACGAGAAAACAAATCACAACTCCAAACACGAATATCAGGGGTAGAAAAAAAGTTGAAATGTCAATCCACAAGTCCTATGTCACAAATCCCAATGCACGTAAACAGTCTGAAAAATAACATACTAGCCAACGAATGCAGTAGCAAAATCACAAGATCAACTACCTCGTTTACTTGCCTCTATCTCACTTTAGTATTGTAGTACTTGATTGGCAGTTATGTCTCATCATTTTACTTTTGAAATTGTGAAGTGCAACCATAAGTTCTATTCTAATCGTTTCTTCTCTCACGCTTCTCTCTGGCCGAGCTTCTTACTTTCCAGTTGTTATGGTCCAAGGTTAGGACCAAGGAAGAACAACACGAACACAAGAGTAGAAATAACAAAGATATATTACACGAAATAATAATAATACAAGATGTGGAAGGTGTTAGTATGACTGTCAGTCTGGTTTGGAGTGAACTACTATTGGCTCGACTCGATTCCGTCTCGTCCCTCTCTCTTGAGAGTCGTAGTATTCATAGTGTCAGGAAGAGTTCACTCTGTCGTTATAGGACCCATAACACCAGTCAAAAACAATCTTCAAATATTTAAATTTAATGTCAGTCATCATCTTTAGTCTTTTTGATCCCTGTTCTTTTTGTTGTTATTTTCCTTTTGGTTTTTCAATGTTTCATTTTCTCTTAGTCACAACTTGAGTCTTGGTGGCTTTATTGCCTTACTTCGGGTGAAATGATAAAAAAAAAATGTATCGCTCTAAACAAGGTCTAACCATAAACGTTTCCCCTACATATGCAAATATTTTCTTCTCGTTTGCTTGTTAATATCGCACCCTTGTAGTCAGTATCGTTGTGCTTGAACTAAAATTCTGGTTCAGAAATTGATGTCTCAGATTACTTCCACAACGAAGCAAACAAATCGCACATCCAAACTGAAATATCAGGGACAGAAAGAAATATTGAAATCTTGATTCGCAGTTCCTATGTCACAAATCCCAATGTAAACAGTCAGAAAAATAACACACTAGCCAATGAACTCAATAGCAAAATAAATTATTTGTTTTCCCTAATTTGAAAACACCAACTGCTTTTATTGACGGAACATTTTTTTCATTCATCGACAAGTGAGAGAGGACACACAATATTAGCGTATCTGAGATTCTTTTATGGCAACACCTGCAACTGACTTGTTTCTATTTTGGATATTCCGTCTTTGGCATATCATGCAGAATACATTCCCCTTTTTCTCGGTAATTAACTTTCTTTTTTGCCCCTTTTTCTGTTGTTGAATACACACAACACGTTGTCGCTTGGTTTGATGAGGTAATACGCCATTTTCTTTGCTACAGTTAAGAAAAATAAAAAAATTTCCAGTAATACATTTTTGTAAAAGAAATTACTAATGCTTCCAAGAAAATTAAATTTTGGACTTAAATGACCCATAAGGATTACATGCCCTTAAACAAAACAAACTCAGCCATCACAATTAATTCCTACATTTTTATGAAATTTTTTTAACAAGACCCTAAATTCATATATATAGTGTTGTAGGCAAGATTTCATCTATGGTGTGTCAAACACTGATATATATATATCTGTAAAGATTTTTGATTTGTATCTGAAGTCTTAAAAAGACACTTTAAGTTGACTGCGTTTCATTACGCAGTTTCACTCGAGAAATTTACTGGGTAGGAATGAAACATGGCTTTTAAAATGTCTTATAAAAATCTAAACTGAAATATGAACATCAGCATTATATGAAGATTTGTGTTTTATTTAACCTTTTTGCTTTTATTCAAGGAACTTAAATGTCTAGCTGAATAAAAAAGACAACAAAGAAAGAAGACAAAGTTAAAATATCTAAGACTCGTAAGATTAAACAATGATAGGCAAAACTGCTGATAAATTTTGAGCTGACCTGAAGGAAGAAAGATAAGAAAAGATAAAAATCATTTTAAAAGTGTTGGGAGAAGTTTAGGTAAAAAAAAAAAAGAACAAATGCAAATTTTATAAATGTTTTCAAAACATTTTTCAATGTCTTTTCAGCTGTTCAAGCGTTTCTCTGCCATGTTGGTTAAAATTATATACAAGCATCTGTCAAGGGAAATAACATATGATTCAAAAATGCTTCTTTCTTATAGAGAAAACTGTAAACTAACATCTGTCGACATTTCCGAGGTGAGTTATTGTAACTATTTACACAAATTTGGACTGTTGTCTTCATCTTTATTGTCATATTCACGGAAAAAACTGAAACTGAGATATCCAGAAAAGGCATGGTACGTGGAACTAGAACAATTTACCCAAGTGAATAAAATAAAGGGTTTGGCTCAAAATTCCAAAATATATCACCTGAAGAAGGCTGGAGAGTACAACAGCCGAAATATTATGAATATGACAATAAAGATGAGGACAACATGTGGAAGTAGAACAATCTATTCTGGTAGATGAAATAAAGGGTTTGGCTCAAAATTCCAATATATATCATATGAAGAAGGCCAGAGTGTACAACAGCCGAAATGTTGTGAATATGACAGTATAAATAAGGGCACCATTAGAACTAGAATAATCTACCCCAGTGAATGAAATAAACAGTTCAGTTTGAAATTCCAACATATATCAACTGAAGAAGGCCAGAGTGGACTGTACCCAAAACATTGTAAATATGACAATAAAGATGAGGACAACAGTTCAAATAATATAAATAGGGTAAATACCTAAATAAAATATTTTTCTTTTTCATAAGAAAGGTGTTCAATACATAATATTTCTATTTTTTATTAAATTTTTAATGTCAAATTTAATTTGAAATTATAGACATTATTTACGTTTGAACTAGTGCCCTAATGTTTATCGGAGGAGAAACTATACATTATTGAATTTTAGAACATGAATAATTTAAAAAATAAAAGTAATAATAAAAGTGACGCAATCCTTTAGGAAAACATGAAAAGAACATTAGATCTCAGGAGCGTCAATAATAAATAGCCACCCATTTTTAAAAATCACTAAGCATGAAACAGTACTGTTAATGGGTAAAAAGAACAACAAAATAATATTTTCTTCACTGCCTGATAGACTGGTTGAACTCATGATCAGCAGATAACTAAGTCCATTTTATCTGCACTTTTATTCATTCTGTCATGTAACAAATTATCAAAAAAAAACAATTTTAATTTTTAATTTCGCTCTCTGTTCTGAAGTTGGCTAATATTTTCCCAACAGATTTTAACAGTCATCATTTTATCTTGAAATTAAAATCCTTGAAGCCATAAATATTTTTGCCCAGAGCCATTTGGTGTTTGCTGTTTAAGAATAACTAAAGAATGAAAAGCAGATAAAAAAAACAAGAAAGAAAAAGAATAATAACAAATAGTGATCTAATTTCAAAACACTATAAATACAACAAGTGGAAATAAACCAATTGAAATTAAAATAAAATATGACTCAACAATTAAAAATGGTTGACGGAAATTTATTTAATAAAAAATAAATTTAAGATGATATAACAACTGATATTTCTGTATGGAAAGAGGGACAAACGAAGATGAAAGAATGTCTGAATTTCTAGGTGATTTTCTTGTTATTGGTTGGGTATCTGTCAACAAAGAGGTATGGAAGATTCAGCAGCACCAACAACAAACACTGGATCACAATGGGTGGGGCACGGACAAGACATCTACATGGAACACCACATGTATGGGACAAACACAGCTGAGACACCGGAAGCACAAATGAATTTGAAATGACATTAGGAAACACAAACAGAAATCCTTGGTGGGACCGCAAACCAATTATAGAATTTAGTTGTCTCTCCATGAAGACAAGATGTGACACAAGGTCAGTTTCATGTGGGGCACCTGAGCACATACACCCAGGCCAGGGCCAAAAATTTACCCAGCTCTCACAACCATCAGTTGCACTGGCATCAGTATTGCCACTGTACCATCTTTTTAGTGCAATGAGGGGGTGCTGCTTAATAATTGTTGACAATGCTTCAGTTGATAAAATAATTCAAGATAATATTATTTCTAATAGTACGAGATGATGGTCGCTCCTTGTCATGGTGAAGGAGTTAGCTGGGTTCAATGACTTTGGGAACAATGTCATCGGGACTTCTAAACTTGGCAGCAAGATCAAAGACATACTAAATGCGACCAACTCCAAAGACCCCAAAAATAGAACAAGCAGATGATGATTGCAACAGATCTCAATCATTGAACCAGCAGATGAAGAGGGCTACACATGATGGACATACTACAGTAGGCGCCACTTGAAATTATAACAGTCAGTGGCAGTCTGTTGCAGTTTCATAACTGGATTCTGCTGGTCTTGTTCCAGATGGAGGATCAGGAAATCAAGTGTGTGGTTCAATTCCTGGCTAGTTGAGGTCCGCTTTAAAGAAATTCATGTCATCAGCACTTTATTCTATTCTGATTTTCTCTTACCTTCAACCAACTCTTGCAAAGCCAAATGGTGATAGAGAATGGATGACAGGACCAAGTTTTGGTAAAACTGGAAGGTTCTGTCCTGAATGTGCGCATCAGGAATGTAGTCATCATTATAAAGGAAGTAATCAGCAAAGAAGAAATTAAATTCTTGGATACAATAATAAAGCGAACAAGGTGAAAAGCAATAAAAATAAGGACGGGAGAAATGCATAAAACCTTCAAAATAATATAATTAATAGCAGTACAAACAGTATTTAAAAATAAACACAACTAAAGAAAAATATCAAATAGCAGCAAAAACTAATGAGTGAGAAAAATAATGTTGTGGATCCTTCCACCCCTTTCGGAAAGATGTATTCTTCCCTAAAAAAAGCCTTAACCAATCACCAATTCGTTTCTGTAAATTCAATCTTCTATTGGTTAAGAAACACTAAACTGTAGCAAAGTCGAAACAAATCCTTTTTCCCCACTGAGCTCCCTGGAGCCAGTTTTGAAACACCAAAGTCTATAAAAACAACCACATGACTCAATTCAAATCAGTCAGTCATCGAGTTTTGTGAGAGGCTACCAAACTCCACGCGTGTCATTTCACTGACTCAACATCACTTTAGAATTTTCAACAAACTCAACACAGCACTCAATCACCCATTGTCCGCATGGAAATCAAATTTCAATTGACTTAGAAAGTGAACGTTTTCACTACACAAACAGTAATTGTACAATTCATCAATTTAGCCTCTCAGTTAAAGGCAAACAACTCTTCACAACTTAAATTCTAACTAACAAGTAACACACGCATACACACTAGTATTTGAATGAACACAGTTGAGATCTTTCCTTGCAGAAACCAAATTATTTGAATTTTTCTAACAAATCAAAACAATTAACTTTTATTGACCAAATTTCTGCATGAACATTCTTCATCACCTTGTCTCAGCTGCCACAATCAACAAACATTCTGTTATCCTTGCATGTATATCTATTGTATATATAAAAATCTCTTTATTGTTGGATCTCTAACCACTGTGTTTTTAGTAATTTCTTGCAATGCAAATTGTTCTTATATTCTTTATTTGATCTACGTGTTGTGGGATAATGCATAATCAGCACGCATAATCATTGTCTTACAGAAATTTACCTTCTGATACATTTCCACTCAGCTATAACCTGCAATAATGTGTTTATATGGTTAGATTTGATCTTCTGTAACTAGTTTCTCCAATAACTGAAACAGTGGATCAGCTGTCATTTGAAGACAGGTTTTCCAAGAGAAAAAGGGGTCTCAAGTTCAAGTCTTGCCATGATCTTATCCTTTGTTTATTTTTTCCTTTTGAGACCAAGTAAAGCAATAAATCCATGAGTATGCAAGGTGAAAGGGTCCTTCACTTTCACCTTGCGTCAGAGAGAAAAATTATTGAGGAGAAAGGACAACAAAAAGGACAGAAGATAATGGTTGACAATGCATTTAAATCTTTGAAGATCAATGTTAGCAGGAAAGTAAGAAACTGGAAGGTAGTTCCACAAGCGAGGTGTCTGAGAGTAGAAACTGTTAGCAAAGAGCTTACTAACATGTAACAAGTTACCAATCTAGTACTAAGTTTAAAGTCATGAAGTTACCAAAACTGGAAAGCTCATCAGAACTATTGCCATGAAAAGATTTATAGAAAAGGCATAGAGAACCTACATTGTGGTGGGAAAGTGACTGAAGCTGAGATGCCAGGTCACGACCGATAATGTTGCAGATTCTTCTTTTGTTTCCAATCTACACAGTTTACTGTAGGACAAAGAGCAGCAGGCTGAAAAGTTGTCAACGAAAGTGAGGCCTTTACTGTAAACTCTTCCTGGACAACCAAATGATTGATTCTAACATGAACTACTATAAAATATGAACCATCTGGAAACAGCAACCGAGAAAAGTGTTTGTATTTATTCGGTATTTTATTTTTGAGAATGAAGATAAAATTGTCAGAGTTCAGATGGGAAGTTTACTTTCATCAGCTGATATTATATGTTCAGATTATGATCTAGTCTGGTCCTGCTGGGATTTTCTTAATGAAAAAAAAATTAACTTCCTGGAAAATGTATTTCAGTTTTTCTTTATTCAGAAAGATAAAATGTACTTGGAAAATGGGATTATAAATTTGCTTAAAAGATAGCTAGATATAATGAAACAAAAGAGTAATTAAGTTTTCAATTGAGTTAATGTCAAAAATTTGTATGTAGTGATATGTAAATGACTAAATAATTAGCATAGCTAAGGCATAGACGTAAGCAGTAAGGGTAGAGTAGCTCTCAGTATGCAAGATAAACGACTACCACCGGACTGATAAAATACAAAGAAAAGCATACTTCAAAAATTTGTATTTTATTATTTACACTATTTACATTGTTTGGACTGTTGTTCTCATCTTTAATGTCATGTTCACGACATTTCGACCATTGTATGTTTCAGCCTTCTTCAGGAGATTGGAATATCTGAACAATGTAAATAATTACAATACCTCATCTCAGAAATATAAACAAATATTGTATTTTATTATTTTGAATTAATAAGCTTAACAAACTTCATAATCCCTGTAAATAAAAACATTGCTAGTAATTATCATTCTTCTTTCATTTACTGTGTCCTTTTCTTAAACGATCATGGCGCTCCACAGCTTCCACTATCCTTTGTAGTTTTAATCAATGTTTCTCCCTTAACACCACACACATCTCAAAGTAATGATAGTTTTCCCAAATCTGTGAGGTTGAAAATATGGTCAGAGCTAATTCTAAAATTGATTGACTTATTTCATCTTTCTTAAATGATATAGACAAGTTCAGTTACAAAATACTAAACATATAAAAATAGTTACCGTCAAATAAGTGGATGTAATACGAAATTAAATGCAGATTAAATTACAAGAATCAAGTCATAGAACAGTAAATGCCATTTTTTAAAGCCAAGTAAATTAATAGATTTTTTAAATTGTAATTTTTTTTTTTCAATTTGGCTTCTTTCTTCCTTCATCTAAAACTTCACTTGGTGCCTTAATTGGAATAAAATTTAAAAAAAGAAAACATATTCCACGTGTGTTATAATCTTTTTCTTTCCCTATGTTTCATCCAGCTTAACACAGGTATGTATAATTAGCTTATGGAAGCTGAAAAGTAAAAAAATTTTGGTTTCCTGCCAAATGAGACTGGAAAAAAGAAGCTGAAAAATGTTATTTCAGAAGCAGACATTTTTGATTGAAATGAGTAAAATGAAAAATCATTAAGAATTTTAAATAATACAAAACCTTTTCATAACAAAAAAATTTCAAAGCAAAAACTAAAACTGTTGGAATTCATTCTTGTCTGTCTTGGAATGAAAGTCGAGAAATTTTTTTTCCTTACTAGCACCAACAGTTGTTGTTATGCTCCAACTAAAGAATTAACATTTCAAAGAATAATTTTCAGAAAAGACCTCAATTCTTGAAAGATTAACACAACACAATTTTCTTAACCAAATTTCACCCTAACTTAGAAGCAAATTTTCAACCACCCCTATTTCAAAATTTTGAAAGATGATCCTCCTCCATGAAAGACTGGCAAAATATACACCTTTACTATACACCTGACTTTGTCCCAGACAGTGTACTGTGTATAGAAAATAACCAAGGAACCGATGCATTTGTCTATTTTCCATCAGTTTTGTTAAATTATTATTAGAGTCCAGGTAAGACAATTAGGTTTCAAAGGTGACAAATATTTAGTCTTGAAAGACTGATCCAACACAATCTTAACAATGTTATTTCTCCTGCAACTGGTTTTGTTCTGTACTAAGTTAAGCTCAGCAGATTCTTAGCCTTTTACCTCACTACATAGCCTTGGGCCTTACTTAATCTCTCTAAATGGTAACAAGGAAGTTTCATTCAAAACACTTCTTTCCTAAAAGAGTCACTTTGTGGAGCAGACTCCCAAGAGGTTACTTCCACAATCACTACAATCTTAACCTATTGTATATGAATGGCCACAATTCCTCTGAAAGTTACAAAAGTCCTCTGTAAATACACAGGATTGCAAGGTTCCGTATTTACTCACCACTCACGGTGGCAGGATTCGATACAAAGTCAATTTAATGTGGTGGGCCCAAGAGCATGCACACAATGCCAGAAATTGCCCAGACCCCACAGCTGTAGGTTAAGCTGGCATTAGTATTACTACTGAGGCCCCTGTTTAGTGGAATGAAGGAGGTGCTTGTATGGGTAGCTGTTTCCTGGGGCCAGGCGTCTGTTAATAATATTTTTTGTTGTTCTGTACAAAGAAAGAGAAACAACTGAGAGACATAAATCGAACGACATAAAGTTTTCGGTATTTACTCACTCGACACCCACACTTCCATCATGATAGGATGGGACACAAGGTTTGTTTAATGTGGGTAACCTGGGCGCATGCAGCTGGGTTACATCCAAAATTTACCCAGGCTCATGCAAACATTGCTGATATATTACTACTACCCACCTTGACCAACTTTAGTTCAATGAGGAAGGTACTGCCATAAGCAGGTGTTTCCTGGAATCAGGCACACCACAATAATATTTTTTATTGCGCTCTGCCTGAAGATAGAGACACAACTGAGAGATGATAAGAGAAGCCTTGCAAATTGCATCACAATGTTCTCAATATTTACTTACCATGGTGATTGGATATAAAACCGTTTTATTATAAGGTGCCCAAGCATGTGGGTGGTCCAAAAATTTCTGAGTCTCTGCAACCATGAGTCAGACTGGCATCAGTATTACTACCAGCCCCACTTTTTGTGCAAGGAGGGAGGTGCTACCATTGGCAGCTGTTTCCCCGGTTTTGCTCTGCGCAAAGATTTGTGATCTGTCTGAAGACAGATGAATGACAGAGAGATGCAAAATTTCTCTCCCAGGCAGGAAAAGTCAATTGCATTTATAGCAGTTTGTTGGACTCTTTACAGTTTGCTATCCAGGGAACATAGGAAATGGATTAGCATGTTTTTCTACATAATCCATTCCATTCAGTGACACCTGAAGTATGATTGGTTAACTTGCAAGTTACTGATTTATATGAATTCTCTGACTTCATTCAGTGGAGAGGCATTTTTCTTTATCCAAAAATAGCATGTGGCATGAAAGTGTTTTGGCTTTCAGGATATATCACCATTTTCTTTTGAACACCTATGTAAGTCAATGTTTACTAGCACCCCACCACACACACACCAACGAGGGTAGATGAGGCACAAGGCCGAGTTTAGCATGGGTCTTCTGAGCCTGTAGGCTCAGCCAAAAAATCCCTGTAGAACCCGCATAAACAGAATCAGGTCAGTCTACCTCCCTGAACGAGACTATGCCCTTCATCAGAGCCTTGTCCAGGTTCCTCTCTGCGCAAAGGCAGAGAGTTCGACTGTATAGCTGAAAAGATTTCAGTTAGTCTCACCTATGTAAGTCTAAGGTAAATTAATATCTATCCTATATATCCTCATAATATGCACATCTTCCTCCTCCCTTTACATCTTTACAATAATCTCATCCAGCATCCCTCTACCTAAGTGGCTCTTGTGGCTTGTATTGAGTGAGCAATAGTAAAAATAATCAAAGTAGGCATGACCTGTTCACTTGAAAGATTGACACAAGGCAGACTTCCTAGCCTTCTCACTCCCACTTGGCCTTGTACTTAGTTAAGCTTCCGAAGTAACTAAAAAAGCAGGTTTTGACCACTTGGAAGATTGGCACAATACAGTCTTCCTAGCCTCCTTCTTTGCATGTGGTCTTTGTCTGTACAAGGCAACACTTAGTCAATATTATGTCAATCAGGGTCTGTCTACCTAATAGATTGTCAAATAAAATATTTGTGACCTCTTTTCTTTTCAGCTGGCCTGGTGCTTTGCTTGATTAAGTTTAAAAAATATGAAATCAAGTATACCTCTGATACTTGTGTCTATCCCACAGTTTTGTTGAACCTATTATAATAGCCACATGATTGTTTATATGCAACTCAAATATAAGCAAGTGTATTCAAATCTAACTAAATCATACACAACTAAGCTCAATATGGCTTATGCAACTCTGAAAACCCCCCAAAAAACTTCAAAATTAAACTAAAAGAGTTACTAAATACATTATTCATACCACATACATACACAACCATGTTTTTTTTTGTTGACACAGGACCATGATTAATCTCGCACAAAGCAAGGTGGATCCTGGCTGACAGAGAATCTTTTGTCATAATGATTTCATGAAAGGATATAGAAGGCTGGATGCTCTTCCTGTAACTCAACTTAGACACTTAAGGTAGTCCAAATATACTGAGTGCTTTATCAAGACACCATCTCAAGGAAATTAGCCAATCATGGCTTGAGACCCCATCTTAGCCTTATATATATATATAATAAAAATATAGTTTTATGGTATGCTATATTTATGGATTAAAGTGCTCAATATCAAGACCAGAGTGTATGTAAATATAAAAGTGGATATTGAAGTCAACACCCAGCAGTGACAGTGTTTCCTGCTTAAATGCAGTCTTTGTGACCAAAAGATTGCCTTTAAGCATGAAACAGTCTGTCACTGCTAGGTGTTGATCTCAATGTCTTCTTATGAATATATATATATATGTGTGTGTGTGTGTGTGTTGGCAATTAGATCTCATAAGAAGCTCAGCTGCTCTTTGTCAGGTCTTGTTTTTCATCTTATGGAATGTCAGGCATCCCTCCTCACCAGAAGAAAAAAGATTTTAGATACCAAGCACCTATTCGTTGTATTCAAGAACTGAAAGGTCTTTCTTTCAATTTATTGGGGATATATAAAATAAACTGTTACATTAGAACATGCAAGTTACTACTAAAAAATTGCATATTTTGTTTCAACATTTAAAACACGTCTCATCAGGTAGTTAACAGTGATCATTGTAGTAGTAACTTGCATGT
>OZ038503.1:9230035-9288793 GCA_964036315.1 Acanthosepion esculentum
GTCTAAGTTTTGGATATAAATCCAAAACAGCACAATATTAACAGAAAGCTGCTGGAATTTTGAAGCATCAATACGCTTCCCACAGCCAAGCTCGAGAGACAGGTTAAAAGCATACATGGAGTGATGCAAAGCAAACAAGCGACATGAAATCCTTTGAAGTTTTTCCTCCCGCTGCCTCTTCAAATCCATGCTGCCATGACCATCCCACTCCTCTAAGAAAACGAGTATGAAAAGGAAATTGTCCTTTGTTGATACCATCTATGCAGTGGTGTTGGGGGTCCAGTGATGACACGGAATGCAGCAATCATCTACATCCTGGAAGGATATGGTACTAAAAAAAGGAAAACTGTGAAGAGAGAGAAAAGTCATGCAATTGTCAGAGGAATTCAGTGTGTATTGAATTTCAGAAAAGACAAGCACAAATCTAGTTACATAATATTCATATTCCTGGGTAAGGCATGAATCCATCTCTTCTTTCCCATGGGTTAAAGAGTATAGTAAACTGGGCTCTCTAACCTTGGATGGTAGCCAGTCCAGGAGAAGAACAATTCTGAATTCAAAATCGCAGAGAAAAACAGTGAGAAACTATCATTTTTTCCAAGAAGTCATAGTAATTTGTAAAATAAAAATAAGGTATTTATGGAGACATTGATCACCTACATCTTGATAGGATATGGCATGAGAAAAAAAAAAGAAGCTGTGGATGCCTGGCACACAGAGAGCGGAAAAGAGAGAGCCATGTAGTTGTTGAACAAATCAGTATGTATTAAACTTCAAGTTGATATTCTTTATGCGTAGCTTCTTACTGAATGATAGACTATATTATCTACTGTATATGCTTGCAAGAGAAAAAACAAAAACAAGATACTGCCGGTGAGATGGAAGGAATAATATACAAGATATGTTAAAATAAAATTCTCCATGTTGCTGGTATAATGGATCAACGTAAAATGTCTCTTTATGGGTGAGAGGTGCAACCTGGAGGATAGGAGAGTCAGTAGTATACAGGCCTGGCATTCAAGCTTGTGTCAAGTCAGAAGGCCAGTACAAGTGTCTTGTGTCCACCCCTCAAATCTATTACAACTTGTCACAAGGTAATATTTATATAAAATACAAATTTTATTCTAACCTAATTATGTACAATAATGGATCGCATACAACACAGGTGAATAATTCAAGTAGAAAAATATAGAATAAATACGTTGTATCTAAATACAAATTTGAGACATGTTATAATAGATCATCCCATCTTAAATAAATCAACAAGGTTTGGCGGCAATTTTTAACATCAGCTTGAAATTTTCCTGTTAAAAAAATTTAATAATTTTAACATATTAAACATTGTGGATAAAAAATGTGCTTACAAATTAATTGTAATTAAATGTAGGTAAAAAAAAGTAATATGTTGATAAGGTAGTGTGGATTAGGGTTGCAAAGCACTGCACAGGGCCCCTAATCAGGCTTGGGTCTCCCACAATCAAGTGGTGGAGTCAGTCTAGTACACACCGGCTCTGTAGAAGGCCACTTGTGAATTCTGTGATTGCCTGCTTACTACTGAGCAGTCAGGATGGATACATGACTTTTGCTTTAGTGGCAACATTTGTAATTGGCACCAACATTGAGTTTTTTAATAATTTGGAAGATTTTTTTGTGAGCCAGACGTGATACACAGAGCCCCTTTGTAAAGAGTGACATCCGACCAACAGGTTTTTTATGTGGAGTAAATCAAAAAGAGATCTAATCTGAAGCAGTGTCTAAGAAATAGCCTCTCTTATATACTTTTGAATATGCTGAATGAATTTACCATCTGTACATTTCTGCATAATATCCCTATTTTGAAATATAACAGATTATTGTAAACAAGTTGAAATCTATTTGCAAACAGCCCATAAAATAATTTTCTACATAACTTGATAGAAAATATAGACTTCTATGTGTATATTCTCCTTTACAAAACTCGTAGTAATATTAATATTTCTATTTATTATACCGAGGTAAGTCTTTTATTTAATTCTGAAACAAATTACTTTTTCTGCATTGTAAATAATTGTCATATTCTTTTGTGAATACTGCATTAAGATTCTTTCTTCAAAGCTAAAGCGCCATTCTCTATTGTTTTAACTTAAAGAAGTTTTACACTATATGGTTCTCTTTTTTAAAGTACCCCTCCAGCAAGAAAGAAGGCTCATTGGAACACTACATAACCATTCTCAAGAACAGAAAACCGAAATGGTATTGGCATGTCATAAGAATTGACAATCTTTCGACTATCATCCCAAGAGGTACCATCTAAGTTAAAGAAGAAGAAATAAAGAGAAAAAAATGGGCCAACGTCACTGAGTAGACTGGTAGATTATTCCCACAGACTGAAACATTGGCAAGCAACCAAGATAGAGCTCAGGTGTTCAATTGTGTAGTAACTCTATGACTTCAGTCATTTGGTAATTAAGAATAGGGAGGTTCAATGCTAAAACAATGTGAAGTGTAATTGCCTGGGTCAAAACTCTGTCTCATAAGTCTAACATCGGAAAATGCCAGGTGCATAAATCAAAAGAATGAAAAATTCACAATGCATAACTATCTCTTCACCCACAATATCCAAGCCCTCCTGTGGTCCAAAGTAGGATTCTTTTATTGTGGTAAGAAAGGTAGTGATTGGTCCAGACTGTTAGGAAAGCGCAAACAATTACCATATTTCAAGACCTACTAAAGTTGACCGATTTAGATTCTGATATATCTTTATTTGACAGACAGCACATGGAACACAAATTCTTTTCCGAGGTAAGACTTACTTTTCTCCTCCATTCCCACCTCTAAAAATGTGCCATTATTTTCCTGACAATCTAGGGTTTATCATGTCGATATTTTCAAATTATGAAACCCAAGGAAAAGAAGTAAAAGAATTGAAGGAGGCACAGTAGAGTAATGGATTGCAGCTCGGATTGAGGAATTGGAGAGCCTAAGTGAAATTACATTCACTTATGTGCTAATACTCTTGGGAAAGGTATGAAGTCATCTCTTCTCCCCTCCAGCTCTAGGTAAATATAAGGACAAATTAGGTTTTATAGCCTTGAGTGACAACCAGTCTAGGAGAAGGAAAACTCTGAATTCAAAACTATGTGTAGCTTTGGCAAAGCACATATTATGCAGCTAAGGAAAAGATTATTTGTGTCAACTCAATTATCCTGACTATTGTTGACTCCTTTTTTCCCCTTTTCTTCACTGATGTAGAACCAAGGAATCCTGTGTTCTAAAGTAGCATTCTTTTATTGGCATAAAAAAGGTTGTAATTTGTCAAGACTGATAAGGAAGAGCAAACAATTCCTGTATATCAAGGCCTGATTTTGATTCTTTTCTTTTTTTTTTACGGCAGACACACAAATTTGTTTTCAAGGTAAGATTTGATTTTATCTCTCCTCACAGGTCATGGGAACAATAATGTGGATGATGATGATTTTCTCTAATTAGTGTTGCTAAATGATGATTTTTAGAAAGACATGAATCCACTTCTCCCTGGACTTTATCTCGTAATCAGCATCTTTAACTAATTCTATCTAAATTTACAGGAGTTAATTTCACACTAATGCACTTAGGAAATGCAAGAATTCACTGCTTGTATTCTGTCATATTCTCGACATCTGGAAAATGTCTTGACACTAGTATGTCATCATGGATGACTGAGAAGTAAGCTTCATCAAATGACGGATTCTTTCCTGCTCCTACCCAGTCTTTTAGAGCATGGAGGTTTGTTGCTGTAGTTAAATGAGTCTCTATTCTTCGGACGGCATTCATACAATCCAAAGTACCTCATGTTCAATCTGCCGTTCATGAGTTCTGCACACTTCCACAATTCAAAAAACAATCCCCCTTCTCACTGCTTCAGCCCTTTTTTATCATGCCAACACCACGGCCAACTAACCAATTTGCATCTTCACTTTTGTTCTCAGTTACCCAGGCAAATAGCTTCCTCTAGTCTAACCAATCAGCACATGACTTGCTATTGGTCGAACCACACTAAGCTGTACAAAAGCCACCATTACAGCACATACTGTTGGAACACTCCAACATGAAGTGGGGGAGATGCATGCCATTTTCAAGGAACAAAATGCTGATGATACATCTCGTGTGTTGAGGTAAGGAACTTATTTTCCTTTGCACCAGATGCAAGCCACTCTGACCTGCTTGCTTCTATGTGATTGTTCACCATTGTTGCCAAGTCAACTCTTTGACAAAACAATATTTATGTACTGTCAAGTAGAACCATTTTGTGTCCTAACAAATTCAGGTATAAACACTTTATATTATTTAATCACTTGTACCAAGAAAAGCTCTAAACTTATAACAATTAATGCATGTAATTGGTTTCTTCTGTCTTGAAACCAATTCAACTCAGCTGTTTGGAGTATCAATGGGGTTAGTAGAGCCATAAAAGAATTTGTGTGCCAACACAAAATTCAATTGAAAATCTGTTGTAAGAGTCCAGCAGGCAATGTAGTAATGAAAAATGGGGTCAGAAATCCAACCTTCAATTCACAACAGCAGAAACGCACTTTTTCTCACTAATCTCAAAAGTCGTTCCGATCCCAGTAAGCAAAACACAAAAGCCTTTATTCACCGAATGATTTTTCTGATTGGTCATGCTTTATCTGTCTTCATTTCAGCAATTGAAATACCTGGCTGAAAAATTAGAATACCTGCTTATAGATTCATTTTTGCAATTTTTATTCCTTTTTATTAAAAGCCTAAAAGGTTTCAGTCTTGAAAATATGAAAATATACTGACCAACTAGTGTTTTGTTAGGGTCAGTAGAAACAAAAAAAAAAATCTATGTGCCAGTGCTGAGTTCAATCACAGATCTGTCGTAAACAGTCCAGCAGGCAACGTAGTAATGAAAAATGGGGTCAGAAATCCAACCTTCCCGTCGCAACAGCAGAAACGCACTTTCACTCACCAAGCTCAAAAGTCGTTCTGATCCTGGTAAACAAAAAACAACAGCCTTTATTCACCAAATGATTTTTCTGATTGGTCACACCATTTTGGGAGGAAAGAACATAACCATAGTTTCTCTGATGCATAAAGTAACAGGTTTTTGCTAACTATTTTCTTTCATTCTCCTTTGGCAGACCACACACAAAACTAAAACTCCTTTTCAAGGTAGGTGATTTTCTCTTTTGTTACATCTATGAAGAAACTCAAAATTACTGTAGCATTGCCAGAGATGCTAGAAAAGCGGTTGGTTCCTTGTTCTTCTACAAGAAGTATCTGATTCCTTCAACCATGCTTTATCTTGACAAGATTCAGATTAGGCCAAAGACAGAGTATTGCTGCCATATCTGGGCAGGAGCTGCTCAGTACTTTCTTTCCAATCTTGATAGAGTTCAAAGATCATTTGTGAGATCTGTGAGTGATGACATGCTACTTCCTCCCCAAAGATTCAAAGTCACATCATTGAATTAAGTATGTGAGGTTCTAATGGAGATTAATTGGAATTCATAGGGAAGATAAAAACATTTTATGTATTGGAAGCATTTTTATTAAATGTAGAATTTAATTGGCACAGAATCTTTTCAAGGTATATTCATCAGACTTTATCTGTCACTATATGTTCAAATTTGGCCATAATTCCTGGATTTGAACAATGAAAAATATCATCCTCCACACAGGGGCTTTGAACATCACATCCAGCCCATAAACAAATCCCTCAAAAAAATATAAAGCACAACATAAAAGAATCCAATCATGGAGGTTGCTGCCAAAGAAAAATCACAATAAAAAAAATGTCTAGGCATTTGCTTTAAGAAAGCCAACCATAAATAACTGAGTGAGGTTCACAGTAAATATCCAATTTCACTAATCCACTTCAGGCCTCTCTCAATGTCAGAACCATGACCTTCAAGCCTTACCATCTCTACTCTCCTCAAAATCGCCACACATTGCTCACTAGAGACATTCCACTTGCATCTGCTGTATCGGCAATACAAAAGCATTTTATATTTACAATGTCTTCTTGTCTGTCACCAGCAATACTGTTGTTTTTCCATGCTACCATACATGTGTCTATAACAAAAATATTAACCTTGAAACTCATGTTCATAAATACCCTCATTAGATCAAGACTTTCATATGGATGTCATGCTGCATACAACTGTTTCTCTGGTCAATGTTTAAGAATGGCTTCAAACAAGTGAAGCCTGTAAGCCACAACGAGGACTGCTTTTCATCAAAACTCATGTATCGGCATTATAGAATCACAAAGAACAGTGCCAGATAACAGAATGCATCAATAGCTGTCTATATTTCTGAGATGAGGTATTATGTACATTATTTACATTATTCGGACTATTGTCCTCATCTTTGTCACCATGTTTATTACAACATTTCAGCCATTGTACGATCCGGTTTCAGTTTGACATTCCAACCACCTGAAGAAGGCTGGAGCGTACAAGGGCTGAAATGTTGTAATAAACATGGCAACAAAGATGAGGACAATAGTCCAAATAATGTAAATAATGCATCAATAGCTTTCAACAATAGCAACAAATAAAATGGATAGCACATGTAATTCAAAAAGACAATAATGACATAACCAAGATGTAAACAAAAGGCAAGAAATGAAAACTCCATCAACACTGGCAAGATCAATAACAGCTATTGGACTTAAGAAATCTATTTTCCTGAAAAATTATTTTCAGAAAAAATTTCAACTAAAGTTGCACTGGCTGCCAGGTCAATGAACTTTTCCTTACAAGGAAATGACTAATATTACTGTCACCATTGCACATAAGTCTATGCACTTATATGTAAATGAGACAAGATTTATTCCAATATCACTAGAACTGCTGATTTTATTATGTTAGCCCACTACATCAGATGTTTACGACATTGTAGTAGATTTTAAAGCTTCCCACTTATAACCCATAATTTTTCTGCTTTTGGAGTCCGAGTCAGTCCTATCAAGGTCAGTCTCCACATCATGTACACATGTGTCACATTTCTATTTTCAGTGGTCATCTTCAGTGCCTCCTCATCTGTTCATCTCTCTTAGAAGAATGAGCTATTCCATCCAATTTCTCTTCCATAAAATGGTGCCTATCACATCCCCCACTAGTCCTGGTTAAAGTGTGAAAGTGTTCTTAAAGTAAAGGTATCACTGAATTCCTTCATGCAGAAAAATTGCACTCACTTACATTCATGGATGCTTGCTGAATATTTATGGAGACGATACAGTGGATATGAGCACAGTTACATTGTGGTTAATGCATTTAAACAATACAAACAAGAAAGTATGTAACAAGGCACATTCTGGTTGATTCAGCCTAAGGTCAAGTGAAAATATTGTTTTGCAGCTGTAAAACTGGCCCTATCCAATGGTGTTATTGTGGTATCACTAGCTGTTGAAGTTTCGGCAGAAATAAATTCAGGGGCTTGACTTTCAGGGGGGTATTTCGTGCATTATGATGCTTCATACACTTTTGGCATTTAGGTTCTTCTCTGTCTATTTTTTACAAGTGATGGTTGTGCACTTCAAAGCTTTATTTCAATTGACAAGTCATCACCCTTAATAGACTTAAGCCATTTTAGGGCGGAGTATGTTCAGAGACTGTTCCATTTCCTCTACTCCCTACATTCCATAAGCAGCTTCAGTTCTGAGCCCTTCTTCATAATAAGAACTGAAAATGCCATTATAACTTCTGAATACAACTGAGTATTACTGATAATAATATATACTAGAAATAGCTGTGAAAATTTCATGGGTTTCCAATTTGAATTCTGTGATGAAAATTAATTCTTAAGGTAAGCTGCCTAGGAGTTCCACAACTATAAACTAACAATAGAAGTTCAATTATTGCAGTCTTAAATATTTGAGCTTAGCAGCTTTAACAAAATATTTCATTAACAATCCTAAACATGAACACAGGTCTTATTTAAATAAGTAAAAAGGTATAATGAACAGTTTTGAAATTGAGAAGTTTTGCCATTTCACTGAAACAGACCTTAAACTTATTAGTCTTATTGCTTTCTCTATCTGAATAGTCCATTATTTATGATATTAGTAAGGTGTAATGTACTAAGAAATGAAAAAACAAGCAGAATAATAATAATAATAATATTATGGGTAGGACAAGCTCTTTAGTTGCGAACAAAATTATCCTTTGGTCTAGGATAAAAGGCAAAAAATTAACAAAATCAACTTAATGCTTGCAAACAGATGCTCATACCAGATTGGCTATCATGCGGATCAATTGTAACAAACTCTTCCAACAACTATGAGACACCTGGTCACCAAACCTGGACTTACTCCAAACTTGGATCAAGTGACTCAATGCCAAATCAATTAATATAAAGAAAGCAAATGAAATGAAATCGGGAAAGATCTCAACAACTCATGACAACCTTTTTCACTGCACTCAAAAATCCACAAAAGAACATCACAGATCTTCTCCTTTTATGTGTCATGTACAGCCTGACACATCCACTTGTCCATTCTCTCCAAGACTTTGTCATTGCTCACATGTTTGGCCCATATATCCTCAGTATCCTTCTGTAAAACCACATCTCTGTTGCTTCAAATCTCTTCTTCATCTTTGAGGAGATTGTCCAGCATTCGCTGCCATACAGAAGGACAGATATCACGTAACAGTTCAGCACTCTTTTCATTGTTTCCAACAAAACTTTTCCTGTCTCTTAATACTCTGCTTAGCTTTTGAAATGCTTCTTTAGCCATCTCAATACATCTTCATATCTCAGTTGCACTTTCTGCCCTCTGTTAGAACATGTCCTAGCTATAATTTTTTTTACTTTGATGTTAGCATCCCCAATTTGTAATTTGCATTTTGGGCTCATCCTTTTACTGATAACCATGCATCTTGTCTTTTTTTATATTTAGTCTTTTCTTCTCGTTTTCCTTTGCTACCTTCTGTAGGAGGTTTTGTAGTTTCCTATCTGTGTCTACTATCAGCACTGTGTCATCTGCAAATCTTACGTTGTTAAGTTTGTGGCCACCAATAATGAATCCTGGTAGGACTTCTAATTCTCTCAGAATCGCCTCACTGTAAAGGTTGAATAAGTCCGGCGAGAAGACACACCCTTGTCTTACAGCCCTTTTCTATTTTTGCATATTTGCTGAACTCATTTTATGTCCGTATACAGGTGGTTTTCTGGCAGTATAGATTCTTGATTATTCTAATGTCTTGCCTGAATATGTCAAACATGCCAAATAAGGAGAACTAAGGTAGGAACTGATATAAGACCCTATCTCAACCCAAACATATTTGCCCATGTCCGCAAGGACATTTTGTGAAATAAAAGAGACTCTGAAAAGCAGAAATATATCAAATAAAACTAAATATAAGGCAGACCACAATAGCCCATCATTAAAACAATAATGAGATGAGAGTGGAAATAAACAGTATGACAGAGGATGAGGTGAAAACTAAAATGAGATATGAAATAATAATCTCTCAATTAATCAGATTATATCTGAATAATTGAGAGATTATTATTTCATGTAACGGCTCATTTCATAATGAGTCATTATTATTATGATTATTATTCCATGTAATGACTCATTTCATAAGTCATTATTATTATGATGATTATTATTTCATGTAATGACTCATTTCATAATGAGTCATTATTATTATGATTATTATTATTATTACGATTATTATTTCATAATGAGTCATTACGATTATTATTATTATTGTGATTATTATTTCATATAATGACTCATTTCATAAGTCATTATTATTATGATTATTATTTCATATAATGTCTCATTTCATAAGTCATTATTATTATGATTATTATTTCATATAATGACTCATTTCATAATGAGTCATTAGGGCAGAAATCCTTGAAAACAACAGAGGTGAAATCACTCAAGGAAAAAAACTACATCATTCAAATACTCAGCAGATTAACTCACATACAAATGTCAGATAGAGACTAGCTCCCAAAAATTAATATGACAAAGTCCAATCAACATATTATGCAAACATATAATACTGCACAGCAAACACTGTTAATGGACAAACCACTGGGAAACACCACAGAAGTGAATAACGTCATATATACAACAGCTTTAGTAGCTACTGGGAAGCTTGGTATCAAAACAAAGAAAAGATCAAATAATAAGCCAAAAGAGCCAGTTTGGAAGGCAAAATTAAAGTGAGATATAGAGAAAATCCATTGTGAATTATCAATACAAGATGAGATCTCAAGAAAACTAAATGTTTCAACATAAAACTGCAAGTAGATCATGCGGAGATATAAAGTTAAATTAATAAATAAAATTCCACCAATCAAGGAAATATTTACACGGAAATTGTAGTTAAAGGCATAAAAATAAGATGCTATGAAAAGGGTTGTAGGTTCTATTGCCGAAATAAGATATTCCAAACGGATCAGGAAAAATTTTACAGGGAAATTAGAAAAGCTGTTTGCGAAGTGAAAAAGTGCAAAGATTTTTGGAGAATATTTGGAGCATCCCAAAGGAATTTAGCTCCAAATCAGAATGGATGAAATGAAAAGAAGAAAGAATGAGGGATAAACCTTTACAGAATGGGAAAATATAAGTAAGTTTTAATGAAACCCCAAAAATGGAAATTCCCTGGAAATGATAAGGTACCCAGCTTTTGGATTTATCATCTGACATCAATCAATAAAACCCTTCTACAAACTTTATCAATGCTAATTAATAATCCCAATAAAGTTGCAGAATGAATCACTGAAGCTCTTCTATATCTCCTATCTAAAACCAGTGAAAAAGATAATCTGAAAAATTATAAACCAATAACATCTTTTCGACACATATAAATTGATTACATCTGTTCTAACAAATCATATTTACACTTTTCTTAATGAAAACATTCTTCCCTTGGAACAAAAGGAATGTTGGAGAGGCTCATGTGGTTGAAAATATCAACTACTAATAAATAAAATGATCTTGGAAAATTGCAAGAAATAAGGTAAAAATCTCAGTCTTTGATAGTGTACCACACTCCTGGATTCTTAGCTCTCTAGAAATGTACAAAGTCATCAGAGTGATAGTAAATTTCCTTAAACACAGCATGAGAATGCAAAAAAAAAACATATTATACCTAAATTACACCAAAGGCACTGTCACTTCCAACTGCCAAAATATCTGATGAGGAATATTTCAAGAAGACTCCCTGTCACCCCTTCTGTTTTGTCTGTCCTTAATCCCCCTTATGCATAAACTAAACAATAACAGCTATAGTTTGAAAGTAAACAAGAAAACATTTCATCATCCACTCTACATGGATGGCTCTCAAACTCTTTGCCAAAGACGACAATGAATTAAAGGGTCTCCTTAATACCGTAAAATGTTTCAGTGACGACATCGGGATGGATTTCGGATTAGATAAATGGGCAAAAGTAACAATCAGGAAAAGAGAGAATTACAGAAACACCCTCAATAGATTTAGATTTTGTCAAAAAGATTAGGGAACTGGAACAAGATGAAGCCTATAAGTACCTAGGAATAAGCAAAGGAGATGGTATACAGCATACCCAAATGAAGGAGAATGTAAGAAAGGAGTACTACAGGTGTGTGCATCTGGTACGGAATACTGGGCTGAATTAAAAAAAACAGAATATCAACCATAAACACCTTGGCTGTCCCTGTGGTGCAATATTTTTTCAACATCTTTAACTGGACCATAACTGACATTAAGTGACTGGACACCAAAATGAGAAAGCTTCTCACTTGCCACCATTTACATCAACCTAAGGCCGATGTTAATCTTCTGTATGTGCCCAGATCTGAAGGAAGCAGAAGATTACTTATAACTGTCGTACAAAACCACCACAATTGGCCTTCAAAGATGCCTGGACACTATAGAAGAATGGGTGATGACCTGTGTGAAAGAACCTGAAAGAAGTAAGAAACTTTATTCAGTGATAAAGGAAGCCAACAAATTCAAAAAGGAATTTCAAGTGGGTGAAGAAATGCATGTAAGACATAATACACCAACTGCAGCAGCAAAAAACCTTAAAAAGAAAGCAATTTCAAATGAAATGGACCAGATACAGAAACGATGGTAAAATAAACCTCTTCACAGTTAATATTCTGCCCATACCAAACAATATCCGTACCCATCAGTGGCTACATAGTGCAGTGTTAAAAGCTGAAACTGAACGTTTTACTCTTGCTGCACAGGACCAGTGCTTGCGAACTAGAAATTATCAAGCACACATACAGAAAAATTGTGCTAGCCCAAAATGCAGATTCTGTGATAAATATCCAGAAACAATTGACCATCTTGCATCAGGTTGCACAGTACTGATTATGAAACTCAGAGTGGCCCAATATCTGCATTTGAAAATTTGCAACTTTTACGAAAAAGAAAACTGCAAGAAGTTGGTACAAAGATCACCCAGACCCATTTACGGAGATTAGGACCTGTAACAATTTTATGGGACTTTATAATAGACACAGACAGAACAATCAAAGCTAATTGCCCAGATATTGTGATCAGAGACCACAAAGACAGAATGTGCCTTCTTATTAATATGGCAGTTCCTGCAGATTGTAATGTACCTTTGACGGTTTTCAAAAAACTGTCAAAATACAAGGACCTTAAAATCGAAATCTCAGAAATGTGGCACATGACAACATCAACAATTCCAGTTGTAGTTGGAGCCCTCAGATTGATTGGAAAAAGGTTCTAATAGATTCATTAAAGAGATACAAAAAATTGTACTTACAAATACAGACCATACTTTGTAAAGGGCTTTATCTATATCTCTCCCTCTGTGTTGACCTCGTGATGCCCAAAGCTTCCACACCACTGCCACATAGCATTCCATATTCACTGTTTGAGGTCTGTCATTTTCATCTTCAAACCAATAAGGGCCGATAATGCCATGTTTACGAATTGCAACCCATGCTGTGGAATCTGTTGCATGTAACAGCCTCTGTAACACACCCTCCAGTGTGGCTGTACCCTAATAAACATTGTTTTTTGGTTACATGTTTTGAAAGCAGAAGGTGCACTTCATCAGAGAACCAAATATGATCCAAGAAGTCTGGATTCTCTTCGATTGTGTCACAAAAACATTCACACGTGGTTACACATTTTTCCAGGTCCATCTCCGTAAGTTTTTGCTTTATTTGGATGTTGTAAGGATACAAATGAAGATCTGATTTAAGAACACAACTCAAAGTCTCTCAACAGATTCTCAGCTATTGACTTTGTCATTGAAGTGATTTCTTTGGGCTCCACTCCACTGAGTCCTGGACAGCATCAATGTTCCTTTCTCTTCTAGCACTCACCCTCTGACCAGAATAAGTGTCCCTCAGACCTTTAGAATTCAAATTTTGCACAGTTCCATACTCTTCGAACTTCTGAATCCAGTCAAAAATTCTGCTTTTTGATGGAGGATGACGACACTGAAACTTTCTCCGAAACTTTGCTTGCACTACACTGTATGATTTGTTGGCAAAATAGGCCCCCATGCAAAATGTCTTTTTCTTGGTTGACCAAGACATATTGAGGAAGATTATTGTTTCAATATTTCATGCACAAAGTCAAACTTATATCTTTGTCGCCATATTTGTCACAACGTTTCGGCCGTTGTATGCTCCGGCCTTCTTGAGGTGGTTGGAATTTTCAAAAAAAAGTTGCAATATGAGATCTGGTAAAAACATGCAATGATAACAGCAAAATTGCAATATGAGTACTGGTAAAAAACGGTTGCTGAAAAATTAGGTTTATAATACTCAGAAATTCATACCCATATGTCCTCAAGGACACATGGCACAGTGGATAAAGGCGTTGATTAGATCCAGTGACAGACCCAAAGAGTGTGAGTTCAATACCCCGTTAAGGCAGTGGAGAACTTTCAGAGGGAAAATTAGCAGGAGATAACTGATAACTGACATCCATCAAACATGGCTCGGGGAACTAGAACAGTCTACCCCAGTGATCGAAATAAAGGGTTCGGTTCGAAATTCCAACCACCTGAAGAAGGCCGGAGCGTACAACGGCCGAAACGTTGTGACAAATATGGCGACAAAGATGAGGACAATAGTCCAACTAATGTAAATACTGTAATATTAACAGGTTTATTATTTAAGTTATTTATTTTTGGGGTCCCCCTGTAATACTAAAAATGTTAATAGCATGAATAATCAAGTGGTGTTGTAGATAGTCTTTAGGTTTGAATATGAAATAAGCTTTGAAACAAATGTCTATAAAGAATGAAAATACTTTTGATACACCCTAATATATAAAAAAAAATATATCAAAATAGAGTGTCTCTTTTAACAAGCCGTCCTGGGTATGACGATAAACTACATCTGTGTCCAGGGTAAGACGATAAATTACGTCCAACAGCAAGGCCTCTGATCAGGAGGTTTTGAGGAGTGTGGAACCACCTCTTAATTGTTGGTGTTCCCAGGTCCACCTTGACCCGGGGTGGTAGCACCTGTTTGGGTCCCAGCTATGGGCAAATAGTTAACCCCAAAACTGAGGTAAAAAGCATTATAAATGTGTAAAAATAGGTTTTAATACCAGAAATACTTTGTAAAAAATTGTTAACAGAAATAAATTTTTGAAGAAAAAAATATTACCAGCAATACATTTTTGAAAAAAAAAACTATTACCAGCAATACATTTAAAAAAAAAAAAACTATTACCAGCTATACGTTTTTGAAAAAATAATATTACCAGCTATACATTTTTGAGGAAAAAAATATTAACAGAAATAGATTTTTGACAAAACAAAAATATTACCAGGAAAAAAAAGTTGTCAGCATTAAATGACCCATTGAGGTTGATATGCCGTAAAACAAAACAAACAAACATCTTTTAACAAAGTCTGTCTATATTTCTGAGATGAGGTATTATGTATAGTATTTACATTAGTCGGACTATTGTCCTCATCTTTGTCGCAACGTTTCGGCCGTTGTATGATCCGGCCTTCTTCAGGTGGTTGGAATGTCGAACTGAACCCTTTATTTCGATCACTGGAGTAGACTGTTCTAGTTCCATGTGCCATGTTTGATGTATGTCAGTTATCAGTTATCTCCTGTTAATTTCCCTCTGAAAGTTCTCCACTGTCTTAACGGGGTATTGAACTCACACTCTTTGGGTCTGTCACTGGATCTAACTAACACCTTTATCCACTGTGTCATGTGTCCTTGAGGACATCTGAGTTGACCAAGCATAGAAATAAATACAATATGGGAACCAGTAATAAGGAGTGCCAGAGAAAAGCATTGATAACAAAGTTGCAATATGAGCTCTGGTAAAACCATGCAATGATAACAGCAAAATTGCAATATGAGCACTGGTAAAAAGTGTGTGCTGAAAACATTAGGTTTATAATACCCAGATATTTATACCCAGATATCCTCAAGGAAGAAGGCCGAAACGTTGTGACAAATATGGCGACAAAGATGAGAACAATAGTCCGACTAATGTAAATACAGTATCTTTTAACAAGTACAATTTATTTTTTATTAACATGAAATAAGGATTTGTCATAGTAACTTAAATTTTAATGTCACCCCCAACCTAATTTCTTTCCAAAAAAAGTTTACTTTTTCCAGTTTCATGTTCTAAAAAAGTCATGAAAAGAAAGAAAAAAGAAAGAAAACATGATTAATGAATATTAAAATTCATTCAATTAATATTTTTAATTTTGAAATTTGTATTACCTCTTCAAACTGTGAAGTTAAAAACAGATATTAAAGCCATTGTAATTTATTAGTTATTATAAACAGGTTGATTTAATTAAAATGTCCGCTCTTTGTTTAGAAGAAATGTCGAAATGTTTTTTAATAAATAACAAAATACATTTTCTACAGCTTCTTAGCACTATAAAATTATATTCGGTGGGTAGACATCTTTTCATAGACATTCCAGTTTTTTAAACAGTGAAATTAATGACAATCATCCGGGAGATGATCATGTCTTATGAAAGAAAATATACCTACCAAAAGGAATCAAAACAAGCGTGCCTTACCAATTACGGTTTCAGGAGGTATCGTGACAAAGCAAGATGCAGATAGCCTGTTTAAGAGAATGCACATCTCTCATTGAGAAAGAATTGATCAGGATATTAGTCCAAAGAAGAACAGGAAGTAATATACCTGAAAAAAAAAACAACTTTTGTTTTAAATTACTTCAAAACAAGCCAATAATGCCACTAAGATACAAATGGTTAGTGAGATTGAAAGAATATTAAAAAACAGTAGTAACGAGAAAGGACAATAAACGAAAAGGTTTCAGGAAGACAGAAGATTGTCATTGATGTCACATTTAAATTTTTATTAAAGCTGATTTGCTTCCTTTCCCACTACAGATGGGATGGGAAATATATAAATACACATTGATAATTATTATGTGGTATGATGATTATAATCAGTACTGGTTTAGTCTTATAAAGAATTCACAACTGAAATAGAAGTCAATGAACCATTTAATTAATCCATTCCCTTTATATTTCTTTCATGTTCAATGTTATCGATGATTCATTGATTACTCCTGGTATTATATAAATTGCTTTTTGCTCAGTATCTTTTCATTTTAAATTTTTTATATTTAATATAACAGTGAAATGCAAATATCTCTCAGAAGAAAATGATTAGCAACAGAATGACAAACAGTGACACCAAAGCATATTTCAAGATCAAGTGGAAGCAAGACGATCACTTACTAGACAAAGGTATCTGAGTGCCTCACATGAAAGGCTTGAACAAATAAGACTGTAATATAAGAAACGTAGGAGTAAAGGAACTGATAAAATGTTTCATTTTGCTTGGGTTCTATTTTGTCTAAATGCTGACAAATATTTTATTTGTATAGATTATGAAAATGGCTAAGGAAAGTAATCACTCATAAATTTACTAACTTAAGTTAATTTACTTGTTTTTCTACAAAAGATAGGACAGGAAATATATCAATACACATTGATAATATGGTTTGATGATTATAGTCAGTACTGGTTTAGTCTTGTATATATATTTTTTTCAATTCGTATTTTACTTAGTTTAACCTGAGTTTTGCACAAAGTTTGAATTTTTTTTTACAATGACTATAGCATCTGTTTCTTAATATAATTTTGTTTTTTACTGTACTATAAGTAGATAGGAGGGGGTGCTGAAACATTTTCAGCCTTCACCAAAAAATGAATCCAAAGTATTTTGTCAGATTTGGGGAAATAGTCCTGCACCTCTTTGTAAATTAGTAGGCAAGAAAGGTTCTCTATTAAATGAAAGTTTTGTTTTGGAGGCATTCAAATTTAGAAGCCATCACTTACCTCAGTTAAGCACTGATTAGTAGTCCTTTTCAAGAGAAGTTACTTATGACACACTTACTATTAAGACATGAGTAAATAGTTGTGTCATAAGCATAAATACCAAGTTAGGGTCTGATGATAGTTCGGATCTGATGATAGTTCGGATCTGATGATAGTTAGGATCTGATGATAGTTCGGATCGGATGAGAGGATCTGATGATAGATAGGATCTGATGATAGTTAGGATCTGATGATAGTTAGGATCTGATGATAGTTAGGATCTGATGATAGGATCTGATGATAGGATCTGATGAGAGTTAGGATCTGATGAGAGGATCTGATGATAGTTAGGATCTGATGATAGGATCTGATGATAGTTAGGATCTGATGAGAGGATCTGATGATAGTTAGGATCTGATGATAGGATCTGATGATAGGATCTGATGATAGTTAGGATCTGATGATAGTTAGGATCTGATGATAGGATCTGATGATCGTTCGGATCTGATGATAGTTCGGATCTGATGATAGTTAGGATCTGATGATAGTTGGATCTGATGATAGATAGGATCTGATGATAGTTAGGATCTGATGATCGGATCTGATGATAGGATATGATGATAGTTAGGATCTGATGATCGGATCTGATGATAGTTAGGATCTGATGATAGGATCTGATGATAGGATCTGATGATAGATAGGATCTGATGATAGATAGGATCTGATTATAGTTAGGATCTGATGATAGTTAGGATCTGATGATAGGATATGATGATAGTTAGGATCTGATGATAGGATCTGATGATAGTTAGGATCTGATGATAGTTCGGATCTGATGATAGATAGGATCTGATGATAAGATCAAATGATAGTTAGGATCTGATGATAGTTCGGATCTGATGATAGATAGGATCTGATGATAGTTAGGATCTGATGATAGATAGGATCTGATGATAGGATCTGATGATAGTTCGGATATGATGATAGTTTAAATATGATAATAGGATCTGATGATAGTTAGGATCTGATGAAAGGATCTGATGATAGTTAGGATCTGATGATAGGATCTGATGATTGATAGGATCTGATGATAGTTCGGATCTGATGATAGATAGGATCTGATGATAGTTCGGATATGATGATAGTTTGGATATGATGATAGGATCTGATGATAGTTAGGATCTGATGAAAGAATCTGATGATAGTTAGGATCTGATGATAGATAGGATCTGATGATAGTTCGGATCTGATGATAGATAGGATGTGATGATAGGATCTGATGATAGGATCTGATGATAGTTAGGATCTGATGATAGTTAGGATCTGATGATAGTTAGGATCTGATGATAGGATCTGATGATAGTTAGGATCTGATGATAGTTCGGATCTGATGATAGGATCTGATGATAGTTCGGATCTGATGATAGATAGGATCTGATGATAGTTCGGATCTGATGATAGATAGGATCTGATGATAGTTAGGATCTGATGATAGTTAGGATCAGATGATAGTTCGGATCTGATGAGAGGATCTGATGATAGTTAGGATCTGATGATAGTTAGGATCTGATGATAGTTCGGATCTGATGATAGCTAGGATCTGATGATAGTTTGGATCTGATGAGAAATAGGATCTGATGATAGTTAGGATCTGATGATCGGATCTGCTGATAGTTAGGATCTGATGATAGTTCGGATCTGATGATAGATAGGATCTGATGATAGTTCGGATATGATGATAGTTTGGATATGATGATAGGATCTGATGATAGTTAGGATCTGATGATAGTTAGGATCTGATGATAGTTCGGATCTGATGATAGATAGGATCTGATGATAGGATATGATGATAGTTAGGATCTGATGATAGGATCTCATGATAGTTAGGATCTGATGATAGTTAGGGTCTGATGATAGGATCTGATGATAGGATCTGATGATAGGATCTGATGATAGTTAGGATCTGATGATAGTTAGGATCTGATGATAGGATCTGATGATAGTTCGGATATGATGATAGATAAGATCTGATGATAGTTAGGATCTGATGATAGTTAGGATCTGATGATAGTTAGGATCATATGATAGGATCTGATGATAGTTAGGATCTGATGATAGATAGGATCTGATGATAGTTAGGATCTGATGATAGGATCTGATGATTGATAGGATCTGATGATAGTTCGGATCTGATGATAGATAGGATCTGATGATAGTTCGGATATGATGATAGTTTGGATATGATGATAGGATCTGATGATAGTTAGGATCTGATGATAGTTAGGATCTGATGATAGGATCTGATGATAGTTCGGATCTGATGATAGATAGGATCTGATGATAGGATATGATGATAGGATCTGAGGATAGTTAGGATCTGATGGTAGGATCTGATGATAGGATCTGATGATAGGATCTGATGATAGTTAGGGTCTGATGATAAGATCTGATGATAGGATCTGATGATAGTTCGGATCTGATGATAGTTAGGATCTGATGATAGGATCTGATGATAGTTAGGATCTGATGATGGGATCTGATGATAGTTCGGATCTGATGATAGATAAGATCTGATGATAGTTAGGATCTGATGATAGTTACGATCTGATGATAGTTACGATCTGATGATAGGAGCTGATGATAGGATCTGATGATAGTTAGGATCTGATGATAGGATCTGATGATAGTTAGGATCTGATGATAGGATCTGATGATAGGATCTGATGATAGATAGGATCTGATGATAGGATCTGATGATAGTTAGGATCTGATGATAGTTAGGATCTGATGATAGGATCTGATGATAGTTAGGATCTGATGATAGGATCTGATGATAGTTAGGATCTGATGATAGTTCGGATCTGATGATAGATAGGATCTGATGATAGGATCTGATGATAGTTAGGATCTGATGATAGGATCTGATGATAGTTAGGATCTGATGATAGTTCGGATCTGATGATAGATAGGATCTGATGATATTTAGGATCTGATGATAGTTAAGATCTGATGATAGATAGGATCTGATGATAGGATCTGATGATAGTTCGGATATGATGATAGTTTAAATATGATAATAGGATCTGATGATAGGATCTGATGAAAGTATCTGATGATAGTTAGGATCTGATGATAGGATCTGATGATAGTTCGGATCTGATGATAGATAGGATCTGATGATAGTTCGGATATGATGATAGTTTGGATATGATGATAGGATCTGATGATAGTTAGGATCTGATGATAGTTAGGATCTGATGAAAGAATCTGATGATAGTTAGGATCTGATGATAGGATCTGATGATAGATAGGATCTGATGATAGTTCGGATCTGATGATAGATAGGATCTGATGATAGTTAGGATATGATGATAGGATCTGATGACAGGATCTGATGATAGGATCTGATGATAGTTAGGATCTGATGATAGGATATGATGATAGTTAGGATCTGATGATAGTTAGGATCTGATGATAGGATCTGATGATAGTTAGGATCTGATGATAGTTAGGATCTGATGATAGGATCTGATGATAGTTAGGATCTGATGATAGGATCTGATGATAGTTAGGATCTGATGATAGGATCTGATGATAGTTCGGATCTGATGATAGATAGGATCTGATGATAGTTAGGATCTGATGATAGTTAGGATCAGATGATAGTTCGGATCTGATGAGAGGATCTGATGATAGTTAGGATCTGATGATAGGATCTGATGATAGTTAGGATCTGATGATAGTTCGGATCTGATGATAGCTAGGATCTGATGATAGTTTGGATCTGATGATAGATAGGATCTGATGATAGTTAGGATCTGATGATCGGGTCTGCTGATAGTTAGGATCTGATGATAGGATCTGATGATAGTTCGGATCTGATGATAGATAGGATCTGATGATAGTTCGGATATGATGATAGTTTGGATATGATGATAGGATCTGATGATAGTTAGGATCTGATGATAGGATCTGATGAAAGAATCTGATGATAGTTAGGATCTGATGATAGGTTTCTGATGATAGTTCGGATCTGATGATAGATAGGATCTGATGATAGTTCGGATCTCATGATAGATAGGATCTGATGATAGGATATGATGATAGTTAGGATCTGATGATAGGATCTCATGATAGTTAGGATCTGATGATAGTTAGGGTCTGATGATAGGATCTGATGATAGTTCGGATCTGATGATAGTTCGGATCTGATGATAATTAGGATCTGATGATAGGATCTGATGATAGTTCGGATCTGATGATAGATAAGATCTGATGATAGTTAGGATCTGATGATAGGATCATATGATAGGATCTGATGATAGTTAGGATCTGATGATAGGATCTGATGAAAGAATCTGATGATAGTTAGGATCTGATGATAGGATCTGATGATAGTTCGGATCTGATGATAGATAGGATCTGATGATAGTTCGGATCTCATGATAGATAGGATCTGATGATAGGATATGATGATAGTTAGGATCTGATGATAGGATCTCATGATAGGATCTGATGATAGTTAGGGTCTGATGATAGGATCTGATGATAGGATCTGATGATAGTTCGGATCTGAAGATAGTTAGGATCTGATGATAGGATCTGATGATAGTTCGGATATGATGATAGATAAGATCTGATGATAGTTAGGATCTGATGATAGTTAGGATCATATGATAGGATCTGATGATAGTTAGGATCTGATGATAGATAGAATCTGATGATAGTTAGGATCTGATGATAGGATCTGATGATTGATAGGATCTGATGATAGTTCGGATCTGATGATAGATAGGATCTGATGATAGTTCGGATATGATGATAGTTTGGATATGATGATAGGATCTGATGATAGTTAGGATCTGATGATAGTTAGGATCTGATGATAGGATCTGATGATAGTTCGGATCTGATGATAGATAGGATCTGATGATAGGATATGATGATAGGATCTGAGGATAGTTAGGATCTGATGGTAGGATCTGATGATAGGATCTGATGATAGGATCTGATGATAGTTAGGGTCTGATGATAAGATCTGATGATAGGATCTGATGATAGTTCGGATCTGATGATAGGATCTGATGATAGTTAGGATCTGATGATGGGATCTGATGATAGTTCGGATCTGATGATAGATAAGATCTGATGATAGTTAGGATCTGATGATAGTTACAATCTGATGATAGTTATGATCTGATGATAGGAGCTGATGATAGGATCTGATGATAGTTAGGATCTGATGATAGGATCTGATGATAGTTAGGATCTGATGATAGGATCTGATGATAGGATCTGATGATAGATAGGATCTGATGATAGGATCTGATGATAGTTAGGATCTGATGATAGTTAGGATCTGATGATAGGATCTGATGATAGATAGGATCTGATGATAGGATCTGATGATAGTTAGGATCTGATGATAGTTAGGATCTGATGATAGGATCTGATGATAGTTAGGATCTGATGATAGGATCTGATGATAGTTAGGATCTGATGATAGTTAGGATCTGATGATAGTTCGGATCTGATGATAGATAGGATCTGATGATAGGATCTGATGATAGTTAGGATCTGATGATAGGATCTGATGATAGTTAGGATCTGATGATAGTTCGGATCTGATGATAGATAGGATCTGATGATAGATAGGATCTGATGATATTTAGGATCTGATGATAGTTAAGATCTGATGATAGATAGGATCTGATGATAGGATCTGATGATAGTTCGGATATGATGATAGTTTAAATATGATAATAGGATCTGATGATAGGATCTGATGAAAGTATCTGATGATAGTTAGGATCTGATGATAGGATCTGATGATTGATAGGATCTGATGATAGATAGGATCTGATGATAGTTCGGATATGATGATAGTTTGGATATGATGATAGGATCTGATGATAGTTAGGATCTGATGATAGTTAGGATCTGATGAAAGAATCTGATGATAGTTAGGATCTGATGATAGGATCTGATGATAGTTCGGATCTGATGATAGATAGGATCTGATGATAGTTCGGATCTGATGATAGATAGGATCTGATGATAGTTAGGATATGATGATAGGATCTGATGACAGGATCTGATGATAGGATCTGATGATAGTTAGGATCTGATGATAGGATATGATGATAGTTAGGATCTGATGATAGTTATGATCTGATGATAGGATCTGATGATAGTTAGGATCTGATGATAGTTAGGATCTGATGATAGGATCTGATGATAGTTAGGATCTGATGATAGGATCTGATGATAGTTAGGATCTGATGATAGGATCTGATGATAGTTAGGATCTGATGATAGGATCTGATGATAGTTCGGATCTGATGATAGATAGGATCTGATGATAGTTAGGATCTGATGATAGTTAGGATCTGATGATAGTTAGGATCAGATGATAGTTCGGATCTGATGAGAGGATCTGATGATAGTTAGGATCTGATGATAGGATCTGATGATAGGATCTGATGATAGTTAGGATCTGATGATAGTTCGGATCTGATGATAGCTAGGATCTGATGATAGTTTGGATCTGATGATAGATAGGATCTGATGATAGTTAGGATCTGATGATCGGGTCTGCTGATAGTTAGGATCTGATGATAGGATCTGATGATAGTTGGGATCTGATGATAGATAGTATCTGATGATAGGATCTCATGATAGTTAGGATCTGATGATAGTTAGGGTCTGATGATAGGATCTGATGATAGGATCTGATGATAGTTCGGATCTGATGATAGTTCGGATCTGATGATAATTAGGATCTGATGATAGGATCTGATGATAGTTCGGATCTGATGATAGATAAGATCTGATGATAGTTAGGATCTGATGATAGGATCATATGATAGGATCTGATGATAGTTAGGATCTGATGATAGATAGGATCTGATGATAGTTAGGATCTGATGATAGGATCTGATGATTGATAGGATCTGATGATAGATAAGGTCTGATGATAGTTAGGATCTGATGATAGTTAGGATCATATGATAGGATCTGATGATAGTTAGGATCATATGATAGGATCTGATGATAGTTAGGATCTGATGATAGATAGGATCTGATGATTGATAGGATCTGATGATAGTTCGGATATGATGATAGTTTGGATATGATGATAGGATCTGATGATAGTTAGGATCTGATGATAGTTAGGATCTGATGATAGGATCTGATGATAGGATCTGATGATAGTTCGGATCTGATGATAGATAGGATCTGATGATAGTTCGGATCTGATGATAGATAGGATCTGATGATAGGATATGATGATAGTTAGGATCTGATGATAGGATCTGATGATAGGATCTGAGGATAGTTAGGATCTGATGATAGGATCTGATGATAGTTAGGATCTGATGATAGGATATGATGATAGTTGGGATCTGATGATAGTTAGGATCTGATGATAGGATCTGATGATAGTTAGGATCTGATGATAGTTAGGATCTGATGATAGTTCGGATCTGATGATAGATAGGATCTGATGATAGGATCTGATGATAGTTAGGATCTGATGATAGTTAGGATCTGATGATAGTTCGGATCTGATGATAGTTCGGATCTGATGATAGATAGGATCTGATGATAGTTAGGATCTGATGATAGTTAGGATCAGATGATAGTTCGGATCTGATGAGAGGATCTGATGATAGTTAGGATCTGATGATAGGATCTGATGATAGTTAGGATCTGATGATAGGATCTGATGATAGTTAGGATCTGATGATAATTCGGATCTGATGATAGGATCTGATGATAGTTTGGATCTGATGATAGATAGGATCTGATGATAGTTAGGATCTGATGATCGAATCTGATGATAGTTAGGATCTGATGATAGTTAGGATCTGATGATAGGATCTGATGATAGTTAGGATCTGATGATAGTTAGGATCTGATGAAAGGATCTGATGATTGATAGGATCTGATGATAGTTCGGATCTGATGATAGATAGGATCTGATGATATTTCGGATATGATGATAGTTTGGATATGATGATAGGATCTGATGATAGTTAGGATCTGATGATAGGATCTGATGAAAGAATCTGATGATAGTTAGGATCTGATGATAGGATCTGATGATAGTTCGGATCTGATGATAGATAGGATCTGATGATAGGATCTGATGATAGTTAGGGTCTGATGATAGGATCTGATGATAGGATCTGATGATAGTTCGGATCTGATGATAGTTAGGATCTGATGATAGGATCTGATGATAGTTAGGATCTGATGATAGGATCTGATGATAGTTAGGATCTGATGATAGTTCGGATCTGATGATAGATAGGATCTGATGATAGGATCTGATGATAGTTAGGATCTGATGATAGGATCTGATGATAGTTAGGATCTGATGATAGGATCTGATGATAGTTAGGATCTGATGATAGGATCTGATGATAGTTAGGATCTGATGATAGTTCGGATCTGATGATAGATAGGATCTGATGATAGGATCTGATGATAGTTAGGATCTGATGATAGGATCTGATGATAGTTAGGATCTGATGATAGTTCGGATCTGATGATAGATAGGATCTGATGATATTTAGGATCTGATGATAGTTAAGATCTGATGATAGATAGGATCTGATGATAGGATCTGATGATAGTTCGGATATGATGATAGTTTAAATATGATAATAGGATCTGATGATAGGATCTGATGAAAGTATCTGATGATAGTTAGGATCTGATGATAGGATCTGATGATAGTTCGGATCTGATGATAGATAGGATCTGATGATAGTTCGGATATGATGATAGTTTGGATATGATGATAGGATCTGATGATAGTTAGGATCTGATGATAGTTAGGATCTGATGAAAGAATCTGATGATAGTTAGGATCTGATGATAGGATCTGATGATAGATAGGATCTGATGATAGTTCGGATCTGATGATAGATAGGATCTGATGATAGTTAGGATATGATGATAGGATCTGATGACAGGATCTGATGATAGGATCTGATGATAGTTAGGATCTGATGATAGGATATGATGATAGTTAGGATCTGATGATAGTTAGGATCTGATGATAGGATCTGATGATAGTTAGGATCTGATGATAGTTAGGATCTGATGATAGGATCTGATGATAGTTAGGATCTGATGATAGGATCTGATGATAGTTAGGATCTGATGATAGGATCTGATGATAGTTCGGATCTGATGATAGATAGGATCTGATGATAGTTAGGATCTGATGATAGTTAGGATCAGATGATAGTTCGGATCTGATGAGAGGATCTGATGATAGTTAGGATCTGATGATAGGATCTGATGATAGTTAGGATCTGATGATAGTTCGGATCTGATGATAGCTAGGATCTGATGATAGTTTGGATCTGATGATAGATAGGATCTGATGATAGTTAGGATCTGATGATCGGGTCTGCTGATAGTTAGGATCTGATGATAGGATCTGATGATAGTTCGGATCTGATGATAGATAGGATCTGATGATAGTTCGGATATGATGATAGTTTGGATATGATGATAGGATCTGATGATAGTTAGGATCTGATGATAGGATCTGATGAAAGAATCTGATGATAGTTAGGATCTGATGATAGGTTTCTGATGATAGTTCGGATCTGATGATAGATAGGATCTGATGATAGTTCGGATCTCATGATAGATAGGATCTGATGATAGGATATGATGATAGTTAGGATCTGATGATAGGATCTCATGATAGTTAGGATCTGATGATAGTTAGGGTCTGATGATAGGATCTGATGATAGTTCGGATCTGATGATAGTTCGGATCTGATGATAATTAGGATCTGATGATAGGATCTGATGATAGTTCGGATCTGATGATAGATAAGATCTGATGATAGTTAGGATCTGATGATAGGATCATATGATAGGATCTGATGATAGTTAGGATCTGATGATAGGATCTGATGAAAGAATCTGATGATAGTTAGGATCTGATGATAGGATCTGATGATAGTTCGGATCTGATGATAGATAGGATCTGATGATAGTTCGGATCTCATGATAGATAGGATCTGATGATAGGATATGATGATAGTTAGGATCTGATGATAGGATCTCATGATAGGATCTGATGATAGTTAGGGTCTGATGATAGGATCTGATGATAGGATCTGATGATAGTTCGGATCTGAAGATAGTTAGGATCTGATGATAGGATCTGATGATAGTTCGGATATGATGATAGATAAGATCTGATGATAGTTAGGATCTGATGATAGTTAGGATCATATGATAGGATCTGATGATAGTTAGGATCTGATGATAGATAGAATCTGATGATAGTTAGGATCTGATGATAGGATCTGATGATTGATAGGATCTGATGATAGTTCGGATCTGATGATAGATAGGATCTGATGATAGTTCGGATATGATGATAGTTTGGATATGATGATAGGATCTGATGATAGTTAGGAGCTGATGATAGTTAGGATCTGATGATAGGATCTGATGATAGTTCGGATCTGATGATAGATAGGATCTGATGATAGGATATGATGATAGGATCTGAGGATAGTTAGGATCTGATGGTAGGATCTGATGATAGGATCTGATGATAGGATCTGATGATAGTTAGGGTCTGATGATAAGATCTGATGATAGGATCTGATGATAGTTCGGATCTGATGATAGGATCTGATGATAGTTAGGATCTGATGATGGGATCTGATGATAGTTCGGATCTGATGATAGATAAGATCTGATGATAGTTAGGATCTGATGATAGTTACAATCTGATGATAGTTATGATCTGATGATAGGAGCTGATGATAGGATCTGATGATAGTTAGGATCTGATGATAGGATCTGATGATAGTTAGGATCTGATGATAGGATCTGATGATAGGATCTGATGATAGATAGGATCTGATGATAGGATCTGATGATAGTTAGGATCTGATGATAGTTAGGATCTGATGATAGGATCTGATGATAGATTGGATCTGATGATAGGATCTGATGATAGTTAGGATCTGATGATAGTTAGGATCTGATGATAGGATCTGATGATAGTTAGGATCTGATGATAGGATCTGATGATAGTTAGGATCTGATGATAGTTAGGATCTGATGATAGTTCGGATCTGATGATAGATAGGATCTGATGATAGGATCTGATGATAGTTAGGATCTGATGATAGGATCTGATGATAGTTAGGATCTGATGATAGTTCGGATCTGATGATAGATAGGATCTGATGATAGATAGGATCTGATGATATTTAGGATCTGATGATAGTTAAGATCTGATGATAGATAGGATCTGATGATAGGATCTGATGATAGTTCGGATATGATGATAGTTTAAATATGATAATAGGATCTGATGATAGGATCTGATGAAAGTATCTGATGATAGTTAGGATCTGATGATAGGATCTGATGATTGATAGGATCTGATGATAGATAGGATCTGATGATAGTTCGGATATGATGATAGTTTGGATATGATGATAGGATCTGATGATAGTTAGGATCTGATGATAGTTAGGATCTGATGAAAGAATCTGATGATAGTTAGGATCTGATGATAGGATCTGATGATAGTTCGGATCTGATGATAGATAGGATCTGATGATAGTTCGGATCTGATGATAGATAGGATCTGATGATAGTTAGGATATGATGATAGGATCTGATGACAGGATCTGATGATAGGATCTGATGATAGTTAGGATCTGATGATAGGATATGATGATAGTTAGGATCTGATGATAGTTATGATCTGATGATAGGATCTGATGATAGTTAGGATCTGATGATAGTTAGGATCTGATGATAGGATCTGATGATAGTTAGGATCTGATGATAGGATCTGATGATAGTTAGGATCTGATGATAGGATCTGATGATAGTTAGGATCTGATGATAGGATCTGATGATAGTTAGGATCTGATGATAGGATCTGATGATAGATAGGATCTGATGATAGTTAGGATCTGATGATAGTTAGGATCTGATGATAGTTAGGATCAGATGATAGTTCGGATCTGATGAGAGGATCTGATGATAGTTAGGATCTGATGATAGGATCTGATGATAGGATCTGATGATAGTTAGGATCTGATGATAGTTCGGATCTGATGATAGCTAGGATCTGATGATAGTTTGGATCTGATGATAGATAGGATCTGATGATAGTTAGGATCTGATGATCGGGTCTGCTGATAGTTAGGATCTGATGATAGGATCTGATGATAGTTGGGATCTGATGATAGATAGTATCTGATGATAGGATCTCATGATAGTTAGGATCTGATGATAGTTAGGGTCTGATGATAGGATCTGATGATAGGATCTGATGATAGTTCGGATCTGATGATAGTTCGGATCTGATGATAATTAGGATCTGATGATAGGATCTGATGATAGTTCGGATCTGATGATAGATAAGATCTGATGATAGTTAGGATCTGATGATAGGATCATATGATAGGATCTGATGATAGTTAGGATCTGATGATAGATAGGATCTGATGATAGTTAGGATCTGATGATAGGATCTGATGATTGATAGGATCTGATGATAGATAAGGTCTGATGATAGTTAGGATCTGATGATAGTTAGGATCATATGATAGGATCTGATGATAGTTAGGATCATATGATAGGATCTGATGATAGTTAGGATCTGATGATAGATAGGATCTGATGATTGATAGGATCTGATGATAGTTCGGATATGATGATAGTTTGGATATGATGATAGGATCTGATGATAGTTAGGATCTGATGATAGTTAGGATCTGATGATAGGATCTGATGATAGGATCTGATGATAGTTCGGATCTGATGATAGATAGGATCTGATGATAGTTCGGATCTGATGATAGATAGGATCTGATGATAGGATATGATGATAGTTAGGATCTGATGATAGGATCTGATGATAGGATCTGAGGATAGTTAGGATCTGATGATAGGATCTGATGATAGTTAGGATCTGATGATAGGATATGATGATAGTTGGGATCTGATGATAGTTAGGATCTGATGATAGGATCTGATGATAGTTAGGATCTGATGATAGTTAGGATCTGATGATAGTTCGGATCTGATGATAGATAGGATCTGATGATAGGATCTGATGATAGTTAGGATCTGATGATAGTTAGGATCTGATGATAGTTCGGATCTGATGATAGTTCGGATCTGATGATAGATAGGATCTGATGATAGTTAGGATCTGATGATAGTTAGGATCAGATGATAGTTCGGATCTGATGAGAGGATCTGATGATAGTTAGGATCTGATGATAGGATCTGATGATAGTTAGGATCTGATGATAGGATCTGATGATAGTTAGGATCTGATGATAATTCGGATCTGATGATAGGATCTGATGATAGTTTGGATCTGATGATAGATAGGATCTGATGATAGTTAGGATCTGATGATCGAATCTGATGATAGTTAGGATCTGATGATAGTTAGGATCTGATGATAGGATCTGATGATAGTTAGGATCTGATGATAGTTAGGATCTGATGAAAGGATCTGATGATTGATAGGATCTGATGATAGTTCGGATCTGATGATAGATAGGATCTGATGATATTTCGGATATGATGATAGTTTGGATATGATGATAGGATCTGATGATAGTTAGGATCTGATGATAGGATCTGATGAAAGAATCTGATGATAGTTAGGATCTGATGATAGGATCTGATGATAGTTCGGATCTGATGATAGATAGGATCTGATGATAGGATCTGATGATAGTTAGGGTCTGATGATAGGATCTGATGATAGGATCTGATGATAGTTCGGATCTGATGATAGTTAGGATCTGATGATAGGATCTGATGATAGGATCTGATGATAGTTCGGATCTGATGATAGATAAGATCTGATGATAGGATCTGATGATAGTTAGGATCTGATGATAGTTAGGATCTGATGATAGTTACGATCTGATGATAGGAGCTGATGATAGGATCTGATGATAGTTAGGATCTGATGATAGGATCTGATGATAGGATCTGATGATAGATAGGATCTGATGATAGGATCTGATGATAGTTAGGATCTGATGATAGGATCTGATGATAAGATCTGATGATAGGATATGATGATAGTTAGGATCTGATGATAGGATCTGATGATAGTTAGGATCTGATGATAGTTAGGATCTGATGATAGTTCGGATCTGATGATAGATAGGATCTGATGATAGTTAGGATCTGATGATAGTTAGGATCTGATGATAGGATCTGATGATAGTTAGGATCTGATGATAGGATCTGATGATAGTTAGGATCTGATGATAGGATCTGATGATAGATAGGATCTGATGATAGGATCTGATGATAGTTCGGATATGATGATAGTTTAAATATGATAATAGGATCTGATGATAGTTAGGATCTGATGAAAGTATCTGATGATAGTTAGGATCTGATTATAGGATCTGATGATTGACAGGATCTGATGATAGTTCGGATCTGATGATAGTTAGGATCTGATGATAGTTAGGATCTGATGAAAGAATCTGATGATAGTTAGGATCTGATGATAGGATCCGATGATAGTTTGGATCTGATGATAGATAGGATCTGATGATAGTTCGGATCTGATGATAGATAGGATCTGATGATAGTTAGGATATGATGATAGGATCTGATGATAGGATCTGATGATAGTTAGGATCTGATGATAGGATCTGATGATAGGATCTGATGATAGGATCTGATGATAGTTAGGATCTTATGATAGGATCTGATGATAGTTAGGATCTGATGATAGTTAGGATCTGATGATAGTTCGGATCTGATGATAGGATCTGATGATAGTTAGGATCTGATGATAGTTAGGATCTGATGATAGGATCTGATGATAGTTAGGATCTGATGATAGGATCTGATGATAGGAACTGATGATAGTTCGGATCTGATGATAGATAGGATCTGATGATAGTTAGGATCTGATGATAGTTAGGATCAGATGATAGTTCGGATCTGATGAGAGGATCTTATGATAGTTAGGATCTGATGATAGGATCTGATGATAGGATCTGATGATAGTTAGGATCTGATGATAGGATCTGATGATAGTTCGGATCTGATGATAGTTCGGATCTGATGATAGATAGGATCTGACGATAGTTAGGATCTGATGATAGTTAGGATCAGATGATAGTTCGGATCTGATGAGAGGATCTGATGATAGTTAGGATCTGATGATAGGATCTGATGATAGTTAGGATCTGATGATAGGATCTGATGATAGTTAGGATCTGATGATAGTTCGGATCTGATGATAGGATCTGATGATAGTTTGGATCTGATGATAGATAGGATCTGATGATAGTTAGGATCTGATGATCGAATCTGATGATAGTTAGGATCTGATGATAGTTAGGATCTGATGATAGGATCTGATGATAGTTAGGATCTGATGATAGTTAGGATCTGATGAAAGGATCTGATGATTGATAGGATCTGATGATAGTTCGGATCTGATGATAGATAGGATCTGATGATAGTTCGGATATGATGATAGTTTGGATATGATGATAGGATCTGATGATAGGATCTGATGATAGGATCTGATGAAAGAATCTGATGATAGTTAGGATCTGATGATAGGATCTGATGATAGTTCGGATCTGATGATAGATAGGATCTGATGATAGGATCTGATGATAGTTAGGGTCTGATGATAGGATCTGATGATAGGATCTGATGATAGGATCTGATGATAGTTCGGATCTGATCATAGTTAGGATCTGATGATAGGATCTGATGATAGGATCTGATGATAGTTCGGATCTGATGATAGATAAGATCTGATGATAGTTAGGATCTGATGATAGTTAGGATCTGATGATAGTTAGGATCTGATGATAGTTACGATCTGATGATAGGAGCTGATGATAGGATCTGATGATAGGATCTGATGATAGTTAGGATCTGATGATAGGATCTGATGATAGGATCTGATGATAGATAGGATCTGATGATAGGATCTGATGATAGTTAGGATCTGATGATAGGATCTGATGATAAGATCTGATGATAGGATATGATGATAGTTAGGATCTGATGATAGGATCTGATGATAGTTAGGATCTGATGATAGTTAGGATCTGATGATAGTTCGGATCTGATGATAGATAGGATCTGATGATAGTTAGGATCTGATGATAGTTAGGATCTGATGATAGGATCTGATGATAGTTAGGATCTGATGATAGGATCTGATGATAGTTAGGATCTGATGATAGGATCTGATGATAGATAGGATCTGATGATAGGATCTGATGATAGTTCGGATATGATGATAGTTTAAATATGATAATAGGATCTGATGATAGTTAGGATCTGATGAAAGTATCTGATGATAGTTAGGATCTGATGATAGGATCTGATGATTGACAGGATCTGATGATAGTTCGGATCTGATGATAGTTAGGATCTGATGATAGTTAGGATCTGATGAAAGAATCTGATGATAGTTAGGATCTGATGATAGGATCTGATGATAGTTTGGATCTGATGATAGATAGGATCTGATGATAGTTCGGATCTGATGATAGATAGGATCTGATGATAGTTAGGATATGATGATAGGATCTGATGATAGGATCTGATGATAGTTAGGATCTGATGATAGGATCTGATGATAGGATCTGATGATAGGATCTGATGATAGTTAGGATCTTATGATAGGATCTGATGATAGTTAGTATCTGATGATAGTTAGGATCTGATGATAGTTCGGATCTGATGATAGGATCTGATGATAGTTAGGATCTGATGATAGTTAGGATCTGATGATAGGATCTGATGATAGTTAGGATCTGATGATAGGATCTGATGATAGGAACTGATGATAGTTCGGATCTGATGATAGATATGATCTGATGATAGTTAGGATCTGATGATAGTTAGGATCAGATGATAGTTCGGATCTGATGAGAGGATCTGATGATAGTTAGGATCTGATGATAGGATCTGATGATAGGATCTGATGATAGTTAGGATCTGATGATAGTTCGGATCTGATGATAGCTAGGATCTGATGATAGTTAGGATCTGATGATCGGATCTGATGATAGTTAGGATCTGATGATAGGATCTGATGATAGTTCGGATCTGATGATAGATAGGATCTGATGATAGTTCGGATATGATGATAGTTTGGATATGATGATAGGATCTGATGATAGTTAGGATCTGATGATAGGATCTGATGATAGTTAGGATCTGATGATAGTTAGGATCTGATGATAGTTCGGATCTGATGATAGGATATGATGATAGTTAGGATCTGATGATAGGATCTCATGATAGTTAGGATCTGATGATAGTTAGGGTCTGATGATAGGATCTGATGATAGGATCTGATGATAGTTCGGATCTGATGATAGATAGGGTCTGATGATAGGATATGATGTTAGTTAGGATCTGATGATAGGATCTCATGATAGTTAGGATCTGATGATAGTTAGGGTCTGATGATAGGATCTGATGATAGGATCTGATGATAGTTCGGATCTGATGATAGTTAGGATCTGATGATAGGATCTGATGATAGTTCGGATCTGATGATAGATAAGATCTGATGATAGGATCTGATGATAGTTAGGATCTGATGATAGTTAGGATCTGATGATAGTTACGATCTAATGATAGGAGCTGATGATAGGATCTGATGATAGTTAGGATCTGATGATAGGATCTGATGATAGTTAGGATCTGATGATAGTTAGTATATGATGATAGGATCTGATGATAGTTAGGATCTGATGATAGGATATGATGATAGTTAGGATCTGATGATAGGATCTGTTGATAGGATCTGATGATAGTTAGGATCTGATGATAGTTAGGATCTGATGATAGTTCGGATCTGATGATAGATAGGATCTGATGATAGTTAGGATCTGATGATAGGATCTGATGATAGGATCTGATGATAGGATCTGATGATAGTTAGGATCTGATGATAGTTCGGATCTGATGATAGATAGGATCTGATGATAGGATCTGATGATATTTAGGATCTGATGATAGGATCTGATGATAGTTCGGATATGATGATACTTTGGATATGATAATAGGATCTGATGATAGTTAGGATCTGATGAAAGGATCTGATGATAGTTAGGATCTGATGATAGGATCTGATGATAGGATCTGATGACAGATAGGATCTGATGATAGTTAAAATCTGATGATAGTTCGGATATGATGATAGTTAGGATCTGATGATAGGATCTTATGATAGTTAGGATCTGATGATAGTTAGGATCTGATGATAGGATCTGATGATAGTTAGGATCTGATGATAGTTAGGATCTGATGATAGGATCTGATGATAGTTAGGATCTGATGATAGTTAGGATCTGATGATAGGATCTGATGATAGTTAGGATCTGATGATAGGATCTGATCTGATGATAGTTCGGATCTGATGATAGTTAGGATCTGATGATAGTTAGGATCTGATGATAGTTCGGATCTGATGATAGTTCGGATCTGATGATAGTTAGGATATGATGATAGGATCTGATGATAGTTAGGATCTGATGATAGTTATGATCTGATGATAGTTAGGATCTGATGATAGGATCTGATGATAGTTAGGATCTGATGATAGGATCTGATGATAGTTCGGATCTGATGATAGTTAGGATCTGATGATAGGATCTGATGATAGTTAAGATCTGATGATAGGATCTGATGATAGTTCGGATCTGATGATAGATATGATCTGATGATATTTAGGATCTGATGATAGGATCTGATGATAGTTAGGATCTGATGATAGGATCTGATGATAGTTAGGATCTGATGATAGTTAGGATCTGATCATAGGATCTGATGATAGTTAGGATCTGATGATAGTTAGGATCTGATGATAGGATCTGATGATAGTTAGGATCTGATGATAGGATCTGATGATAGTTAGGATCTGATGATAGGATCTGATGATAGTTAGGATCTGATGATATTTAGGATCTGATGATAGGATCTGATGATAGTTAGGATCTGATGATAGGATCTGATGATAGGATCTGATGATATTTAGGATCTGATGATAGGATCTGATGATAGTTAGGATCTGATGATAGGATCTGATGATAGTTAGGATCTGATGATAGGATCTGATGATTGTTAGGATCTGATGATAGTTAGGATCTGATTGGGTCATCTGTTAAACACTCTGTTGGCGGATGCAAGAAAGATTACAATTTGAAATCTAAAAGCTATTACATCTTCAAATTAAAAAACCAAAATTTTTATATACAGATAGATTACTTACATAGAATAATCAAATGAACTCTCAGAACAGAGTTCAAAAGAGCCTTTGAAATATGCAGATGGAATTGGTTAACTGAAGAAGAAATGAAGTTATCAAGTTATCAGCAACTAGGTGATATGCACAACTGGTCAGGAAAGTGACTAACAAATCTGAGATACTCAACAGGATATTATTATTATTGACTGAGGAATGTGCAAACAAATCAGTGGAAGAGAAAAGGATGTTTACAATCGGTCATCTGGATTCACCATGACAAAACCTGTACATATTAACAATTCCAATCAGTTAAGATCAGGAGCCACGTGAACCATACATTCAGAGCATCAGGATACTTAATATTAATGTTATTATTTCTTGGTCTTGCTGTGACTTACAAGTTTCAAGTAGCTTTTCTTTGATGTTTGTGATGAACACTTTATCCTAACATTGATTACAATGAATTAATGGCAAACACAGTTAAACTTGCCTGCAATAAGACAAAATATCAAAGCTCCTTTCACTCTTCAGAAATGTTTATTGTTTTTAAAAGTGCTGGTAATAAAACCTAAACATGATGAAAGTGAATTTATATATTTTTTTGTTCTTGAGAATTTATAACATAAATATTAAACACTACTAGATTATTTACAAGAATAATTTTATATTTACAACATTCTAAAAACTAATGCAATGCAATATTTATCATTTACCAATTTATAAAGAAATGGGGAAACAATTTTTTATTCATAAATTTATAAACATTTATTAAATTATTAAAATATATGAACCAACTCTAAAAGAAATCCTTATTATTTACCATTTTATAAAGTTTGAATTGATTGGCAATTAGCTGATGTTTTGCCACCTATCCCAATAAAGAATCTAATAAATAAATAGTCTTTATTATTTTTGTTGTCAATTCTCAAGAAAAAAGAAAATGTATAAATTCACATTTATATGTTTAGTTTTTATTAAAATTTTAATGATTACTTTTTAAAATATAAACATTGCCAAGAGTAAAGGTAGTTAGAAAAAATAGCAGTGTCAAAGGAAGAACCATCCTTTTAACACTGTTTTTTTGTGGGCACAAAGGTTTAAGATTGTCCATATGTCTTTAAAACATCATCCTATATTTTGAGGAGAAGATATATCATAATGGCAATACATCTTGTGATAAATTTCTAATCAAACTTTTGTTAGGGTGGTGATTTTAAGTATACTATCTAATTCTGAAAGGTACACATAATAAGTATTAGAAACTACAAATAAGAAGAATTACAAGTTGTACTACCAGGTTTTTAATGATTACTTTTTAAAATATGAACATAAATTTTAATGATTAGTTTTTAAAATATAAATATTGCCAAGAGTAAAGGTAGTTAAAAAAATAGCAGTATCAAAGAAAAAACATCCTTTTAACACTGTTTTTTGTAGGCACAAAGGTCTAAAATTGCCTATATCACCATTATTATTTAAATTCCCTTCACTCTTCAGCAATGTTTATTATTTTAAAAAGTGCTGATTAGAATTGTAATAAAAACTAAACACATGAAAGTGAATTTATACACTTTCTTTTTTCTTGAGAATTTAGAACAAAAATAATAAACAGTATTTATTAGATTGTTTATGAATGCTATTAATTTATTAAATTGTTTATTGAAAGGGTTGGCAGCACATTGCCTAAATGACAATCGATTCAAACTTTATAAAATTGTAAATAATAAGGATTTCCTTATAGTTGTTTTATATATTTTAATAATTTAGTAAATGTTTATAAATTTATTAGTAAAAACGTTTGTATTTATTTCTTTATAAATTGGTAAATGATAAACATTGCATTGTATTAGTTTTTAGAATGTTGTAAATAATAAGATTATTCTTTTAAATAAACTATTTCTAATTTTAACAGTAAAAATATTCCAACCTTGAAAATGGCTAAATGTATAGTCAAAAGCACTCAGATAAAAAGAAGATTCGCACAGTTTTTATATAATTTATGATCAGAAAAGAAAAAATTATTACATTACATGAGAAATTGTATAAAACACTAAATAAAAAGCACCTTATCTGTTGTATTCAATGAAATATATATATATATATATATATATACCCATTAAGGAATTGTATTCCTGATCCCTCAAAATTCGTAAATAATTATATAGGCCTCACTACAACATGTTTGACATGCAGATTCACTCTACACCTTTCTGACCATAGCTCAATTAGATCTCATTTAAATATTCATGGAGAACAAGGAAAAATTTCAAAGCAACGACAAACTCTTCCATGTAAACAGAAACAGACTATCATTATTGTTTTGTCCGTGTATTGTTTAATATATTGTACTGTAAATGTCATCTTTGATAATGGCTTATGTAAGCCGAAAGCTTAAAAAACATGTATCAATATTGTGATTTTCTTTCTTCGTTTAATGATAATGTTATTAAGCTTATCAGACGATATGAAAAGAATTTGTATAAAATAAATAGACAAAACTTGTCTATATTATTTTATGAAACATGCATCAATGAAAAAATGCTGCCTAAATACACACACAATATATATATATACATACACAGTGTTGTTCGATAAAAGTGACTCACCTGATTTTTTTTACAAAATGTTCTCTTCTATGATGAAAGGAAAGTTGAGCTAAATTCAAAGGATAAGCGATCTAAATCCGAAGAAGCTTTGAAAACTCTTTGAATTTAGCAGTGAGTACTGTCAAGCATCCGTTCAGTATAATGTTCTGGGGATGCTTTTCTTTTTATGGAACTGGTTTTTTAAAACCTATTGAAAATACCTAAGGAGCGAGCAGTACAAGAGAATTTGTCTTGTCTGCTCCCTTCTGCTGAAAGGGTGCAAATTGATCCTACCAAGCTCATTTTTATGCAGGATAATGCTCCCTGTCACAAATCAAAATTGATGAAGGAATATTTTGATGAGAAGCAGGTGAGTGTCATGACATGGCCGTCCCAATCTCCTGACCTCAACCCCATAGAAAACTTATGGAGCATTATAAAGTACAGGCTCTCGAGAAAGCAGTTGAGCAACAAAGAGGATTTGATTGTGAATTTCATATCTGAATGGAATTCAATGCTTGGAGATGAGATTTGCCAGAACCTAATCAAGTCAATGCCAAAAAGGGTTGAAAAGGTTATTCAAAATAAAGGAGGACCCATAGATTATTAAATATTTCAAACTATATTACCTATTATACCTCTATTATTCTTTATTTAAAGCTGTTCCGTTATGTTTCTATTGATTACTAGTTGCAGGAAATGAGTGAGTCACTTTTTTTGCACAGAGTTTCTCCCTAAATCTCATTTATATCCAAAATTATAATCATCATCCTTAGGGTGAGTAAACTTTTTTACTAGGTGGTCAGGAAGGGGTCTTTATATTAGTAAGATTAAAAATTAGTTTGACCCCAAAAACAATAGGTGAAAAAGTTTTTAAGTAAAAAAAATCAGGTGAGTCACTTTTATCGAACAGCACTGTATATATATATATATAAATATATATATATATATATATATTTATATATATATATATATATATATATATGTGTGTGTGTGAATAAAAGTGGATATTGAAGGTAATCTAATTTAATATGATCTATCATTACCGCATTTCTCCGTAGATACAGTTTTGTCTTTCTTTCATTCTAATCTGGAAGCCAAAGAGAGAAAATGCTCTCAATGAAATGTGTTGTTAATAAATCTTGCATTATTTCTCATATATATATATATATATATATATATATATATATACCTTGGAATAATATCTCTCACAACCACATTACCTGGGTTTTGATCTCGGAAGAAAATCTCTCACAACCACACTGCCTGCTACATCAAGCACTTTTTTGGTGTCTACACCTTCTAGGCAGCCCCCCTTTTTTGTTCTTTTATTGACCTTCTATTATAATATAGTATTTTATATTTTATATTATTATATTAAATTCACCTTCATCCCGTACCGTAAGCTGACGGCTTAGTGGGAGAAGTTCGGATTGACACAAATTCAGTCGGGTTTCGATCCTAGCTAGAGGCAAACGGACGTCTAGACACACTGATGAGCTGTGAAACAGCGAAACAGTCTGTCTGTGGATGACAAAAATATATATATATATATAAGAGTTAGTTACACAAATAAATGAAGTTTTCAGAGTTGATAAAAATAATAATATATAAATGTTTCATTGAACATGACAGACAAGGAAAATTTGGTGAACTTTTTATTTAGTTTTTCTAAAATTCTGACACTTTTTCATTTGGTGGGAAGTGCAAAAAATGTCCATAGTATATATTACCCGAAGTGCTTTTGGGGGTTTTGTTGTTATCAAGATTCTGGTTGATAACAACAGCATCTTATATATAAATCTCATTACTGTGAGAGAGATCCTTTGCATAAAACATCTGGCACTCTGTATGAATTTCACCTTATTAAGCAGTGGAAATGGTATTGTGAAGGGATTTTTTTTTAAATAGAATTCCAGCCACACTGAACTCACATGGCTCAGAATAAACCTACTACTATTTAGACATCATAAAATCTAGATCTTAAGCCGACAATCATGAAAAGAAATTATCAACATTTAACACCTCCTTGATTTTGTACAAAGAAGTGGGTGAAAGCACTTCAAACAATAGACATGTCAAATAAATTTTACACTCCCTTATTCCCACCAAATGAAAAAATACAAGAATCGTAGAGAAAATAAATAAAAAATCACCAAATTTTCTTTGCCTGTATTATTCAATGAAACATGTTTCAAAGAAAGGTTGCTGCCCAAATATACATTTTTTATATATATATATATATATATATATATATAAGAAATAGTTACAGGAATAAATGGGGTTTCAGAGTTGATGATAGAATAAAAGATTTGGATGAACTGGAATCATTTTATGATAAACTTAAGCTAGCATATATTAGATCAGAAAGGAAATAATGAAAAATGGACTTCCAGACATTTTCCTGAACCTGCTTGCTGTAAATCGGTCAGAATTTATATTGATTAATTGTAATTTATGGTCTTACAAGCATTCAGATAGATGCGGCTTGAATTCAGGATTTGGTAGCCAAAAAGAAAAACAAATATTTCATAAGATGACTTTAAAGAATACAGAAATAAATAAATACATGAGGTGCTGAATAATTCTTGGCCCAACAAAATATGGTCACATGACGAAAAAAAAAAATTTTATAATCATTTCAACCCAAGCAAGGCAATAAAACCCCTAAGATACAAGGGGTTACTGAGTGTGAAAGAATATGAGGAAAGAAAACATTAACATGAAATGAGAACAATAAAAAAAAAACAGTAATTAAGAATTACTTTAAGAATATTTTTTTAATCATTTCACCCTAAGCCACTACATGTGCAAGGGGTGACTGAGTGTTAGAGAATATGAGAAGAAACATTATTAAGGAGAGAGAACAATAAAAGAATAGGAGTTAAGAAAGAAGAATATAACAATTCACATTGCCTTTAAATTTTTGAAAATCAAAGTTGACAGGAAAACAAGCAGCCAGAAAATAAATTGTTAGCAGAGAAATTATGGTTCCGTTTAGCCATTTCAGCTGTAAAATGATGAGACCTAGCTGCCAATCTAGTACTGCACTTAAATTTGTAAAGTTGAGCTACCAAAGGAGGAAACTCATCAGAAAAATTACCATAAAAATATTTATAGAAAAAGCAAAGGGAATCTATGTCATGATGGTGGCAAAGTTACTGAAGCTTAGATGCCAGGTCAAGATTTATAACATTGAAGATTCTTCTTTGGATTTTATCAATAATCTCTAAATACACAGTAAAATCATCTGACTACATGTGGCCTGGTGCTTCTACTATGTACATGTATGTGTTTCTCTCTCTCTCTCTCTCTATATATATATATATATATATTGTGGCAGACTTCACCACATTAATTTAACGTTAGATTAGGAAACAAAGCTCGCACAAGAAGGATAACCAAAAGACATTGTTACACATAAAATATGTACTTAACAAGATGTACAATATCAAACAACGTTGTAAAGGAAAACAAGTCTCACGTAAGAAGGATAAGCCAAAGACATTGTTACCATTAAAATATGTATTTAACAAGATATACAATATCAAACAACGTTGTAAAGGAAAACAAGTCTCACGTAAGAAGGATAAGCCAAAGACATTGTTACACATAAAATATGTATTTAACAAGATAGACAATATCAAACAACGTTGTAAAGGAAAACAAGTCTCACGTAAGAAGGATAAGCCAAAGACATTGTTACACATAAAATATGTATTTAACAAGATATACAATATCAAACAACGTTGTAAAGGAAAACAAGTCTCACGTAAGAAGGATAAGCCAAAGACATTGTTACACATAAAATATGTATTTAACAAGATGTACAATATCAAACAACAATGTGAAGGAAAACATGCATTTAAGTAAGAAAAGGTTGAAATAAGCAAGAGTTGTCTCTCTTTAGCTGTTATTTTAGTGTTCCAAAGTTCACTGGAAGAATGTTCATGAGAGTCTCTTGTAATGATTGTTCTTGAAAGATATCGCTGTGTAAGAAGAGTTTATGTGAGTGTGTACAAGGTATGTTCAGTGTGTGAGTGAGAAAGTTGGCACATGGTTTCAACTGTCGTGGATTCGTTTGGCAGTTGAAATCTCACTAATTGAGATGAGAAAATCTTGGCTTAAATAAGCGATAATAGTCTTCATATCATTGTGCAGGAAAAATCACTCTTCACGTGCAAACGATCTGATTGGTTGGCATCAACCAATCAGCAAGTGAGCTTTGGCGAGATTTAAGAAAGCTTCTGTGATCCGCTTCTCCCAAAAGTGCACAAAATTGACTACTTGAAAATAGAGCGATTACAAAATTGTCACATTACTGCAATTTGTAAATTGCCTGTAGTAATGTAGTGGTGATTTATTAACCAATGAATGCTTGGCATTGTATGTGATTTGTATTTTTGTATGTATTTAATGTATGTGCGTAATGTCTGCAGAATATATATATGTCCAGAGTCTGGATAATTTTCTATCAAAATATCCTCCTTATTTGAGAAGGATTATTCATAATTTGAATAAGTCAATCCATGAAATTAATCAACGCAAAACGCCTGTTGTCTTTAATAACATCTGCCCTAATGAAAATTTTCTACCTAAATACGCAATACACTATATATATATATATATATATATAGAGAGAGAGAGAGAGAGAGAGAGAGTGCATTATTCAAACACATATTGTTAAATATAACAGACAACTAATGTCTATTATGTTATTCTGTTATGTTCACATAGAAGTTTGCATGAGACAATAAATGTTCTATGAATATCGTCTTTGATGGTGAATGTTTGTTTAAATTTCCATATAACCATTCTGAAGATGGCTCATGGGAGCCAAAAAGCTTAGATCAAGGAACAGCATAATAAAAAATATATACAAATATTGTCGATCTTCTCTCAAAATTAAAGCAACTATGCAAAGATTAGAACGGCTCATGATCAGACATAATAGACATTCATTGTCTTTTATATTTAAAAATATATGTTTGAAGATATATATATATATATATATATAATGTATGTATGTATGTATGTATGTATGTATGTATGTATGTATTAAAATGAGGATGCATAATCTTTTTAAATTTTTGCCAAATGGAAACATTCATGAAAGTAAATTTGTTTAAAAATATATCTGATAATGCATTTTGCCATTTAAGGCTTCATCAAATCTGAAAAGTAAAAGTGAAATAAAGAATGTGTATGTTTATTATTTAAACATATACACATATATTTAAACATATACAAATACGCATACACACATTTCATTCTCTCACTTTCACTTTTTAGATCAGATAAAACCTTAACTTTCAAAATGCATTATCAGATATATTTCTAAACAAATCTACTTTCATATATATATATATATATATATATATATATATATATATATATATATATATATTACATTGAATAGAAATTCAAATTTACCTCATTTGAATAGCTATTTCAACCAACAAGAAGAAAACCTATATTGGCATTGTTAACTCAGAAATGTGAAGAAATAAAATAGAAACTTCCAATTTTAAAGTTTTATTTTATTCCTACACACATCTGAGTTGACAATGCCAATATAGGTTTTCTTTTTGTTGGTTGAAATAGCTATTCGAATGAGGTAAATTTGAATTTCTATTCTATGTAATATACATATATATATATATATATATATATATATATATATAAAATACATTGGACACTTTTTGTGGATCAGTTTTAATATTTTAGATTATTAGAATTCACTTGGACTATATACCAATGGATTATTACCTATATATATATATATATATATATATATATATATATATATATATAATAAAAGTGAACATTGAAGTCACTTAGAGGTGACAGGCTGTTTCATGCTAGATTGAGTCTAGCCCGAAACAGCCTGTCACCTCCAAGTGTTGACTTCAATGTTAACTTTTATATTTACACACGCTCTATCTCTGATATTGAGCACTTTATCTCATAAATATAGCACACCTTAAGAGTATATTTCTTCATCTTTATATATATATATATATATATATATATATATATATATTAAATAATAATAGTATCTAGGAAGTGAACTTTATTGTAAATACTAAACTTTTGAACCAAAAAGTATACAATAAATAAATTAATAAAGATATAAATATAACATAATGTCGTCTCTTCTTGAATTCAAAATGCCATAAATTATTCCAATATTTGCTTAACAAGTTGAATGCACATGAAACCTGATTAACCAATGGGAATCAAACAACACAAAACTACCAGAAGTTCTTTCTTCCTTCTTTCCATATCTCATTCTCTGATGAAGTTTTAATAAAAGTGAAACATGGTAGATTGATAAAAGTTTCCTATTTGTTCTTTATCTTAACATTCTGTCAGATTTCAGTCCATACTTGAACTATAGTTGATTCCAATAATAAAATTAAATAAATAAAATAAAAAAAATCTAGAAAATGGAAATATATAATCTAAAAAAAAAAAAAACCTCTAAACACAGAACTGAGTAAACCAGTTTCTTCATTCCCCTTTTTCCGACAAATCCCAAGTGGCCTATCAATGGACCCCACACAAAGAGGAGTATCACAATGAGGGCAGTACTAAGAATGTTGAATGATTAAAATAACTATTAGAACATATCCTCTGTAAGTGATTGTATAACCATATATGAATCTGATGGAAGACATACTTGAACCCTAAGTAAGGTCAACTCAGCACAGTGGTAGTATAAACCACAGTTTGACTCTGGTGGTGTTAATACAACACAAATGGGCCTGAGTAGACAGGCATGCTCGAAAACAAACAGCCATGATGAAAATGAGAAATCACACTGATTTCTAGTGTGCTTTCAAATTGGAACAGCACAAATGATAAGTAAATGCAAGAACTTGCAAGATAACTTGAAAAAGACTGATAAAAATTGAAGAATTATTTGTTCTCTATTTCATAAATCTAAAAAGTTTTCTTTCTTGCCTTTTCTTTTTGTTTTTCAAGTTAAATGCATGTATCTTGCAGCATTTTGTTAATCAATTTATTTTTCAATATCTTTCCATGTTTATCTTGTATTTCGGTCTGAGGTATCCATTAAAATTCAGGATTATTATTTCATGAAAGCATCAGCAAAATTTTCACTCAGATTCCATAAAAAGTTACAGTTAGAGTGCATTTTATCAGTTTAATAAACAAACAGTATATATTTGCTCAGTATATATATATATATATATATATATATATATATATCCATGCATCGAGACATGATTGAATTTGTGTAGAATTTTTTATGTTTTTGATGTAATAACCTAAAATAAAGTATATATATGTATGTATGTATATATATATATTTAAGAGGGTAATTTTAAAAACTGTGGCACCTACTGCTATTAACACATTGCTCTTCAACTGAATTAAGCTCTCCGAGCCACTGGCATATTTCGTATAGAAAACGTTAAAATTTCCCTTTCTCTCTGCCATGTGACAATAGCCTAGGGGTAAGATCTCTGACTGATGCCAAATCAGTCAGGTTTCGATCCCAGCTTGAAATAATCTGACGTCTCGCCACACTGAAGAGCTGTGATACAGTGAAACAGTCTCTCTGTGGATGACAGTATATATATATATATATATATATTATATATATTTTATATGCACAGTACTTAGTTGAAAGTGCTCAATACCAGTGATAGAGTTAACATATTCAGTTGTATGGATATTAGTTTGTGGTCCTGGGTTTCACAGTGAGGGTGGTGATGTTGGATGACCAAGACCTGCGTGTGTGTCTACATGTGTGTATGTTTGTGTGGGGAAGTGTGAGTTTATCTGACGACAGAGGCAGCCAATCTGAAAAACGTCAAGAACACCCACGACTATTTTTGTTACGAGAACATCGGTACATATATAGATGCTGCAGTCTTTACAACAAAATAGAATTACAATTGTGCGTATGTGTATGCTCGAATGCATGTATGCGTATTGGCACCTAACCATAGATTGTGTTTGTGTGAACTAAAATGCATACACCTGTATGTATATAAGTGTCATCCCAAACAAACACATAAGAAAATTCACCCTCCCACTAACACATATAATCAATTTTTAAAAATAAACAGTTTGTCTGATGATCACAATATTGTGAAAGCCAGGTCACAGCTGAGTAAATAAATAAATAAATAAATAAATAAATATATATATATATATATATATATATATATATATATATATATATATATATAAGTGATAGAAATTAGAAGGATTTGAAATAATTAAAATTAAGTAATTCATCAAGTCTAGAAGAAACCTCAACAGAATGCAGAAAACACTGGACGGCCGTTTCATCTTATATATTTAAGACTCATCAGTAGTGCGCATCCACTACCGAGAATTGAAACCCTGACAGTTAGGTTGTCAAGCAAACACCATACCAACTGTTCCAACGGGCCTCAGTGACGAAGAGGTAGCAAATCAGACTCAATATAGCGCCGCTCACTCACATATTCCGTGGTGGAACTCTACTGAGATTCACTTTAACCATAGGACTGTGTCCCCTGGAGCCACAACTACTATCACCAAGCCGCTCACTCCAGAGCATTAGAAGCCGGTTCAAGCAATGATATACATTTGAAATTATTAGGAGGATTTTATAATTATATTTAAGTGATTCATCGAGTCGGAAACCTCTGCAGAAAGCACTGGACGGCCGTTTCATCCTATATTTGGGACTCATCAGCAGTGCGCATCCACTACCAAGAATTGAAACCCGAACAGTTATGTTATCAGGCAAATGTCATACCAACTGTTTTATATATATATATATATATATAAAAAGATTACTTAACTTTAAATATCATATTTGGTCAATGTGTACATATATATATATATATATATATATATATATATATATATATATATATATATATATATATGTGTCATTTGCAGACAGTACTGTATCACAGCTCCTCAGTGAAACTAGACATATGAATGCCTCAAGGCAGGATTGAAACCCAACTGATTTGATGTCAGTCACAGTTTCTACCACTGAGCTATCTTCATTCGACGGAATGAAGCAGCTAAATCTAGCATATTGTTTTTACGAATGTAAACAAAATGCCAATCAGTTATAGGGCTCGATTCATTTTACTGAAGAACTTTGCATTAGCACAGGTGACTATATATATACTATGAAATGGACTAAGTCCGACAATTATTTTGATATATTTATTGTTTATGCGTTACTTTTATAGATAAAAATATTTAAGTAAATGCTCTGCTTATAATGAACAGTATTAATAACATTTACTGGCCTGAATGTAAGAGATTTCCTACAAAATATTTGTCATCTGACAGGAATTGAATTTGTATCCTACACAATTCCTGTTGGACGATATTTTCTATGAAATTTCTCAGAAATTCAAGCTGGTAAGTATTGTTAATACTATTTATTATAAACAGACATTTACTTAAATATTTGTATCTATAAAAATAATGTATAAACAATAAATATATATATATATATATATATATATATATATATATATATATATATATGCCTGTATGTGCTTTCATTCATACAGGGCACAAGGGAAAAATTGTCATCTAAATTATGCAAAAATGAAAGTAACACTGACAGCTCATTTTAAAAGATATATTTACCAAAATTACACAGAAATATCTTGAAATAATAAAACATAAATGAATTTAACTAAACCAACAGTGGCTTCAACCATGGCCTCTAGATGACTTTGGAATCTCCTGCAACTCTTCTGGATGGTCTCCATGTTTAATTTGGCAAATGCTGCCATAATCATTGCCTTCAATTCATCCTTGGTGTAACAAGAAGATTTGTTGGTCTCTCACTCAACTGCACCCCATACCTAATAATCAATGGGTTGCAGTCTGGGGAGTTAGGTGGCCAGATGTAAGTGATGTGGTCACAGAAATTGTCTAACAGCCATGAATGTGTTCTCCTGCTTGTGTGGCTTTGATGTAGTCCTCTATGTTGATTCCGAGGCCTTGAATGGAGTCATAATGTCACCATCACTCATGATCACTCCAAACATCTTTGTAATCACCATTACTCATCCAAATCTTTCCGAATCCTCTGCACGATCCTCAGACTAACACCTAAACACACTGAAATGTTCATATTGGAGCTTCCAGAGTATCTTTGACAAATTTCTGATGCAGTGAATTGCATCATGGTGTTCTTTTTCTTACAGATGGCCTACTATACTGTGCATTTGCCAAAATCAAAAACAAACAATGTTCATGCATGAAATTTCAAAATATAAAATGGTAACATTTTACCCATCAAACCCTGTATAAATGTTTATATAACAAGAACAGTTTTGAAGGAAAGATGGATGACAAAGTGGAAATAGTTTTCAAGTAATTCATTTTATCCCTGAGGACTTTATTGGACTTCGTTTATTTATGTTGACACAACTACATATGTGTATGAACATGAGACATTAGCAATTTTAAATTTAAAGGAAAACATTTTTTACTGTGTTTTGGCTATATAATCTAGCCAATTCCATATAGATCATTTTTCTTTTTGTTTCCATCATCACTTTTTTTTATTAGTTGGTGAATGCTGCCATAATCCTTGACTTCAGTTTATCTTAGGTGTTACAAAGAGTTTTATTGGTCTCTCACTCAAATGCACCCCACACATAATAATTAAGGGGATTTAGTCTGGGCAGTTAGGTGGCCATATTTAAAGGGTGATGTGGTTGTAGAAATTGTCTGACAGACATGACTAGGTTCTCTTGATTGTGTGGCATGGTGCAGTGTCCTGTTGCCAGTCCTTATTACAAAATAAAATCATTACATTTTTCTTGATAAAGTCTCTCAGAGGATGAAATTTTGGCTAAGATAAGTTTACCTTTAGTCTTTATTCATATATATATATATATATATATATATATATATACAGTGGGGGGAAACAAATATTCATACACATAAAATCTTTTTTTTTTTCCTTCAAAGATTCGTTGTTCGTAATAATTTTTTACAAAATGTATTTCTGGTATTAATATCTATTTTTACACTTTCATAGCCTTATGACCCCAGTTTGGGTTTAACTATTTGCCCATACCTGAGACCCTAACAGGTGCTACCACACAAGGTCTGGATGGACCTGGAAACACCAACAATTAAGAGATGGTTCCACGCTCTTCAAAACCTCTTGATTAAAGGCCTTGCTGTCGGATGTAGTTTATCATCTTACCCAGAACACCTCATTTGGGGTTGGGAGGCCCTACCAATATGAAGAGGTGCAGTCAGTATATTCTGAAGCATCAGGTGTTTATTAGAAAGTAAAACTTCTCTTATGTTCAAGGTCCTAAATATAGCATGAAGTAAAACTTGAATTCTTGATTATGGAGACTTGAAGAAAAGGAAGATTATATATTTTTTCTAGTCCAGAACAGCAGAAGATGCAACAACATGCTTGAGGTGATGAATTTGCTATCAGAATTAAGATGGCAAATGCACTAAAATCTTTACCGCCGGTGGTGATCGATTGTTTGATGACATGTTAAAACTTGATATTGTTGATGCTGTCACCTTTTATCAGTCGTTTCAATCATGAATTCTGAAGAATCAAAGATAAACAACTTTTATAAGAAACTATCTTCTATTATAAGAACTACAGGCCATCACAGACAAACATTTGCTACTGGGAGATTTCAGTACTAGAGTTGGGTCAAATCATGGGTCCCTGGTTAAACGTCCTTGGTTCTCTTGGCATTTTTTAAACAAATAGCAATGGACTTTGCCTTCTGTCTTTTTACAATGAATTTAGCAGAAACAACCCTATGTTTCAAAAACATAACAGATTAAAAAGCACTTCTATGTACCAAAGGTCAAAAGAATGGTATTTGATTGACTATATTGTATGTAAAAATAACCACCAATATGACATCCATCATACTTTCTCCATCCATAACACATTCTGGTTATCTGATTATTCTTTATTGTGCTCTAAGGTATCATTTCAATTTCAGGCTAGGCATAGGATGCAATATTTCTGGAATGCATAAATGTTTAATCTCTTGATACTGACAGAAATCGTAGGTTGTCCAAATGAATCAACATGCTGGTTGAGAGAGTTTAATTTCAGAGAATATCGAAGAATCATGGAAAACTCTTCAGGAAACAACATATTCCGCTTCTCTTGAAGTACTTAGTGTGCCAAAGCAGAAGCATAAGAATTGATGAAAACAAAACAGACATACAGTCACTGATTCAAAAAATGCATTCTACTTGTAAGTTATGGACTACACACAATAAATTTGCAGCAAATAAAACATTAACTTAGAGCTATAAACAAACTGATCATTAAGGAAAATGATAGAAGAATGGTGGCCATTGAAAATCAGCTGAGAATCAATTTGGATAATCTCAGTTAATTCCACTTAGTAACTCAAATCTTCAAGTTTTTGTTCCCTCTGCTGTGGGCAGGTATTGAACTCACAACTCTTTGGGTCAAAGTCACTTTTTAGATCACTCAAACAATGCTTTTATCCTGCTGTGGGCAGGTATTGAACTCACAACTCTTTGGGTCAAAGTCACTTTTTAGATCACTCAAACAATGCTTTTATCCACTTGGCTATGTCCTTGGGAATATCCAATGGCATAGCACATGGAATCTGTCTATATTTCTAAGATGAGGTATTATGTACACTATTTACATTATTTGGACTATTGTCCTCATTTTTGTTACCATATTTATCACAACATTTTGGCCATTGTACACTCCGGCCTTCTTCAGGTGGTTGGAATGTTGAACTGAACCCTTTATTTTGCTCACTGGGGTAGACTGTTCTAGTTCCACATGCCATATCTAATGGATATCACATGTCACAGTGGATAAAGGCGTTTGTTAGATCCAGTAAGAGGACCCAAAGAATGTAAGTTCTGGTTACGGTGGTGAAGAACTTGGAGAGGGGAATTAACAGGAGATAACTGATAACTGACATCCATTAGACATGGCACGTGGAACTAGAACAGTCTACCCCAGTGAGCGAAATAAAGGGTTCAGTTCGATATTCCAACCACCTGAAGATGTCCAGGTTCTACTGGACCATGTGAACTCAATAAGACCTTCGATACAGTTCAGGATGGAGAAAGAGAGTAACAACACACTCCCATTCCTGGATGTTCTAATATCGCAAACAGAGCATGAGTTAAAGACATCTATATACTGTAAACCGACATTCACTGGACAGTACCTAAATTTCAATTCCCACCATCCATACAGTGTAAAGAAAGGGATCGTCCGCTGCTTACAACACCAATCAAAAGTCATAAGTGGCAACCCAGAGACATTAGATAAAGAATTGGTCAGTATAATTAGTACCCTACAGCATAGCAACTACCCTGGTTACATGGCAGCATCCCCCCAAAACTGAGATAGGTGGGTACAAGAGAAGGAGAACAACACTCAGAAAATAGTGTGCCTGCCATATGTGAAGGGGTTATCAAAGAAAATACAAAGGATCTGTGGTCCATATAACATCAGGACAACTTTCAAAAGCTGGATGACACTTCACAGATATCTCTCCCAAGTAAGGCCCCCATAGAAGAGAACATGACTTAAGGCAGTGTGTACGCTATCCCGTGCAGCTGCAGAAAGAAATATAAAGGCGAGACAGGCCACCCCCTTAAGGTAAGGCTTCAAGAACACCAGAAATTTGAAACACGAGGGGAAGTGGAAAAATCAGGCATGGCTGTCCACATATGGAGAGAGAAGGGAGATCACCGCCCTCTGTGGGATCAGGTTGAGATCATAGACAAGGAACACCATTGGAAAATTCGTAAACTTAAGGAATCAGCACATATGCTAGGCCACAAAAATCTCCTGAGCCGACCAAGCATAGAAATGAATACAATATGGGAACCAGCAATAAGGAGTGCCAGAGAAAAGCAATAATAACAATGAAAATATGAGCTCTGGTAAAAAAATGATGCTGAAGACATTAGGTTTATAATACCCAGTAATTCATACACAGATGTCCTCAAGGACACATGGCGTTGGTGAAATCCAGTGATAGGACCCAAACAGTGTGAGTTCAATACCCAGTTAAGGCAGTGAAGAACTTGGAGAGGGGAATTAACAGGAGATAACTGATAACTGACATCCATTAAAAACATGACACGTGGAACTAGAACTGTCTAGTAATAAAGAGTTCAGTTTGACATTCCAACCACCTGAAGAATAATAAATATGGTGACAAAGATGAGGACAATAGTCCGAATAATGTAAATAGTGTACATAATACCTCATCTCAGAAATGTAGACAGATACTGAGTATAAAAATGTTGACTTACACGAATAGCAGTTAACGACAACCTGATGATTGCATGTAAACACATGAAACTTTTATTTGTGATTGGTCCCTGTTCACCAGAAATATGTTATATAGAAACATATATATATATATATATATATATATATATATATATATATATATATATATATATATATGTATATATTAATAGTACTTGTTTGGAAAGCCTCGGATACCTCAACTTGCACATATATCAGGACAAATCGGTACCTGAGGAGAAAACTGGAAATAAAAAAAGAAAGAACTAAATACTATATTGTTCCAGTGTATATATATATATATATATATATATATATATATATATATATATATATATATATATATATATATAAAGATTAATGGGAGTAAATGTTTGTCACTTGGCTGATTGGTATCACCTTCAGCATCTTAACCACAGAGTTTCGTAGATGGACCTGTTCGTCTACTCTTCAAGTGGTATCAGCAATTTACTGCTTATATTTTTTCGATTTTTTTCTTTTATGCACATTTAACACTGGTGTAAGTTTTCTTCTGTATTTTCTATGTTCATGTGTGCACTTGTGCATGTGCAGCCATGCGTCCATCTCCACAGATGTGCATTACTGCATGTAATTGTGCATGGACTGAACAATGATGTTTTTAGATGAAATGCAAAGAAAAAGTAGACTTATGCATAGAATCAGTTGGTTTATTTTGTTTAACAATATATCAACTTCTGTAGGTTATTTAATGCTGAAGTCTAAATATTTTAAACACAATGGTATAGCTTCAACTAAATTTGTACAAAATAATTACTGTTGGCAATATTACTATAAATAGGTATTGTTGGTAATTTGTTTATATAAAAATGTATAACTGGTGTTTTTATACTTTCATAGGGTTTTGTTTTCACTTTGGGGTTCACTATTATGGCTATAGTTGGGACCCTAACAGGTGCTACCACTCCAGATCAGGGTGAACCTGGGAACAACAGCAATTAAAAGGTAGTTCTATGCTTCTTCAAACCTCCAATTTCTTGATTAGAGGCCTTGCTGCCAAATGCAGTTTATCATCATACCCAGGACTAACATAGAATCAGGAAGAGATAGTTGAAATTTTGAGGGCATATAATATCAAGTAATGATCATTCAATGTGGACAAGAGCAAATACCACCAAAATACATGTGGACATGGTTGTAGACCTACTCTCTGTTATTTTTGGACCCTTTAAATATAACAATAATTTCTTTCCCCACTCCCATAAATTTGAGAAAAAGATTTCCATGAGCCATTATGAAATTATTTTCTAACTAATGAAAACCTTGTATTCAAAAAGTTCACACCTCTATGTGTAATTACAATTTGAATCCCATTATGGATATAAAAATAGAAGCTTATTTCTTCTAGGGGCTCAAAATGTGCATACACAAATGCACCCACACATATGCACACAATGGAAGAGATGACAGCCAGCAGCCACCAACTAAGTCCTTGTCCATGCACACAATAAAAGAGATGAACCAGCAGCTCCTGACTAAGCCCTTGTCAATGAACTCACAAATACATTAGGCTGACTGCCATAAAGTAAGTCTGTCCACACATTTCAAAATACTCTAAGAACACTTAATTACTTTATAAAATAAACTTCACTGCAAGGAAATCTGAACATTTTATTGTCATTATATATTTCTGAAAAGAAAATGTAAATGTTATTTCAATTAATGTTCTCCTTCTGCATATCCTTCAAAAATAACCTTTTTCGTGTTTCATTTAAAAGATGTAAGGTTGGTGTTAAATGTTTAGAATCCCAACACTCAGATAGCAACAGAAAACTTGGTAAACGGATCCCAACACATTCTTCATCCACAACTGAATTTTTTGTTGTTGTTGCTTCCAAATCAAAGCAAAATTCATGGAGGGATACATTTTGATTTTCGGAATGTGCTGATGCATTGTGGGTAATTATGGTTTGGATTCTTTAAACCTTCTACTTAATCTCATTTCATTTTTGCCTTCGCTCATTATTTTATTTGAGGTACGTCTGACAAGAATAAATATGATTTTCCAGATGACTTGTTTTTTCATACAAATTGTGAAACAGAGTTTGAGAGATAGAATCTCAATGTAGAAAAGTGATATACTGAGAAGAATTTGATTTCAGTCATATAGAGAAGAACGACCCGTTCCGTATGGATTCACTCACTGACTGTCTGGCATGATGTCAGATTCCATCATGTCAAAGACAAGAACAAAGATTGAATCAAAACAATAAATAAATAGAAAAAATAATATGACAAAACAAAACTTATATACAAACTTATTTGTAGTATGGACTCAGGAAATGTCTAGTTTTATTACCTATACATGGATATCCATGGATGAATGTACATTTTATATATATATATATATATATATATATATATATATATAAACAAAAATATATTAAAAATATATATATATATATATATATATATATATATATATATATATATATATTATGAAATGAACTAAATTCAACAATTATTTTAATATATTTTTGTTTATACGTTATTGTTATATTCCATGCTAATAGGAATATATACTTGAAAACACGGTGGATAAAATAAGTAAATGTTTATTGTAAAAACACTACAATAAGAAAAAAGGTAGTAGGGCCATCGCAAGTCAATCCAGTAGTCACTGCTACTATTGGAAGGTTGGTAGTTTTCATGTAAGTCTGAGTCATACTCAACAGATCCCAGCTAGACTCTGTAGTCCGTTGACTTACAGATACTTATAGGCAGTTACTACCTATAGTGTAGTCACTCTTGGGGGTGACAGGTTATTCCATTACATCAGTTATTTTTATAGATACAAATATTTAAGTAAATGCTCTGTTTATAATAAACTGTATTAACAACATTTACCGGCCTGAATGTCCGAGAAATCTGAAAGAAAACATATGTCCTTTGACAGAAATCAAACCTGTATTCTACATGGAACTGCCATGTATCCTGATGTGCTATACCATTTAGCTACAGAGGAAGCATCTGATTAGCAAGGTTAAATTACTGTTTTTAAACATTAAATTTAAACATTATTATAAACAGAGCATTTACTTAAATATTTGTATCTATAAAAATAATGTATAAAAAAATATATTAAAATAATTGTCGGATTTAGTCCATTTCATAATATATTATGTTATTTGTTCATGTTATGATACACTTCGAGCAGATATGAGAGAAATGATGGGAAATTTGTAGTTTAAAAACAGTAATCTAAACTTGCTCTGCAGATAAATGATATAGTATGTCAGGCTATATGACAGTTCTGTGTAGGATACTGGTTCAATTCCTGTTGGAGGACACATTTTCTTTAAGATTTCTTTTACTGAACTTTTTCATATTAGTTAGTATTGACTAAATATAAGAGTGTTCAAATCAATATATATATATATATATATATATATATATATATATATATATATATATATATATATACATATATATATATATATAGTGAAGTAAATTGAGGCATTTCTTCATAGGAAAATTTTTATGTAAAGATTTTCTATCTAAACTGCTCATATATTTGTTTATTATGTCTTAAACTCTGCTGATCTTTCAAATAAATGAAAACAAAAACAGACACGAAAAAACAAATATATGACCAGTTTAGATAGAAAAGCTTTATATGTAAAAAAATATCTAAACTTACTAAAAACACACTTAACAAAAACAAAAATAAAGTTACCTCTTCCTATATATATTTATGTTAAGACATTCTTTTATATATTTATGTACATTTTATAAGACAAAAACCAGCCTCAAAGGAGTTTTAGAGTGACACATCAAAAACAGTGTAATAATAAAGCAAAATATTATATTCAATACAATTTTTACATATACATATATATATATATATATATATATATATATATATATATATATATATATATATATATATAATGGTCAGCCATGACCATAAATTTCTGATGCAATAGTCAGGTGGCCAATGACACAGTCTGATGTGACCTTGTATAATGGTGTATATTTCCCTCCTCGGCTGGTTAATATTTACACAGAATGCACTCAACAACTAAAATTACTGAGTTTGGGAAAAAGCCATATGCCAGAAGAATGTAAAGCAAATGCATTAAAACTGGCCTTAGCCTTACCAGTCTGTTATGATTTCTGTAGCAAGTTGTTTCTTGGGGGCTGAAGTTACTATTCCTAAGCAGAACCAGTTTTGAATTCAGAGTTTTCTTTCTCCTAGACTGGTTGCCTACCAAAGTTAAACACCCTAGTGTCCTACTATTTAAACCACAGCGTGTGGGGAGAAGAAATAGATCAATACTTGTCCAGAGTGTATTTGTGTGAAGACCAAATCCAAAGGGTGCAGCTGAAATTTGAACTCAGCATGCCAGTATTATTTTCCGCACTAATAATCACTACACTACGTGCATATGCAGTCATCCATATTAGCAACGGACATCTAAGTACAACCAGTTTCATGCCTTTTGATTTCCATGCCCCACTGATAATGCCTCTGGTGACTCATTATTCCAGAAAAGTGACAGAGATTTTAAGCCACAGTTTTTACAAACAAGCTTGCCCCTTGCTGTGTTGGTATCACTGTGAACTGTAATGCCAGGTTAGTCAATTTGTAATGCCAGGTTAGTCATTTTGTAATGCCAGGTTAGTCAATTTGTAATGCCAGGTTAGTCAATTTGTTGACCTGCACATTTTGTTACATAGATTGCAGGTGAAATCAGGATGGACATCAGAATAACAGATTGTGTTGTCTGTTTTAAATGTTGCTGGATGTCTAGCGACTCTCCTCACCAGAAAAGCTTGGTGGAAGGAACCATTTCAGTTGGGGATGACCTAACCATGTAGCAGGTGGTATTGGGTTAAATGGTACAAGTGAGTCTGACATAAAAGAAATAAAAAGCTTCAGAAATGTATTAAAAAAAAAAACTCATACAGATAATGTTTCTCACAATTCATAGTCTTACAGAGAACCATGCCTTGGTTCATTAAGTACCTAACTCTCCACGCTATTCTCTATCCTGACAAGAGCCAGATCAGGCCGAAAATGGAGGGCTGTTGTCATATTTGGAAGGAATCTGTTATGCTATTTGTCCTGACTTGATCTGGCATCTCAGCTTCAATGCTTTTCCCACTTAGCAAATGAAAACAGGAATAAAAAGATAAAATGAGTTAGGAAAATAAATGACAAGAAATAAATTCATGAAGGAAAGACAAAAAGAAAAGGAATGAATAAAAGAAAAAAAGAAAGAATATAAAGATAAAATGAAAAAAAAATG
>OZ038503.1:9288993-9373993 GCA_964036315.1 Acanthosepion esculentum
GAAAAGAAAAAAATGAATGAAAGAAAAAAAGGAAGGAATTAAAAAATAAACTCAGTGAGAAGAATAAAGGAAGGGATGAAATGATTGAATAAAAAATGAAAATATAAAAATAATGAATGAAAGTAAATGAAAACATAAAATGAACGAGGGGAAGAAGAAAAGAAAAAATGAATGAAAGGAAAAAAGGAAGGAATTAAAAAATAAACTCAGTGAGAAGAATAAAGGAAGGGATGAAATGATTGAATAAAAAATGAAAATATAAAAATAATGAATGAAAGTAAATGAAAACATAAAATGAACGAGGAGGAGAAGAAAAGAAAAAAATGAATGAAAGAAAAAAAGGAAGGAATTAAAAAATAAACTCAGTGAGAAGAATAAAGGAAGGGATGAAATGATTGAATAAAAAATGAAAATATAAAAATAATGAATGAAAGTAAATGAAAACATAAAATGAACGAGGAGGAGAAGAAAAGAAAAAAATGAATGAAAGAAAAAAAGGAAGGAATTAAAAAATAAACTCAGTGAGAAGAATAAAGGAACGGGATGAAATGATTGAATAAAAAATGAAAATATAAAAATAATGAATGAAAGTAAATGAAAACATAAAATGAACGAGGGGAAGAAGAAAAGAAAAAATGAATGAAAGGAAAAAAGGAAGGAATTAAAAAATAAACTCAGTGAGAAGAATAAAGGAAGGGATGAAATGATTGAATAAAAAATGAAAATATAAAAATAATGAATGAAAGTAAATGAAAACATAAAATGAACGAGGGGAAGAAGAAAAGAAAAAATGAATGAAAGGAAAAAAGGAAGGAATTAAAAAATAAACTCAGTGAGAAGAATAAAGGAAGGGATGAAATGATTGAATAAAAAATGAAAATATAAAAATAATGAATGAAAGTAAATGAAAACATAAAATGAACGAGGAGGAGAAGAAAAGAAAAAAATGAATGAAAGAAAAAAAGGAAGGAATTAAAAAATAAACTCAGTGAGAAGAATAAAGGAACGGATGAAATGATTGAATAAAAAATGAAAATATAAAAATAATGAATGAAAGTAAATGAAAACATAAAATGAACGAGGGGAAGAAGAAAAGAAAAAATGAATGAAAGGAAAAAAGGAAGGAATTAAAAAATAAACTCAGTGAGAAGAATAAAGGAAGGGATGAAATGATTGAATAAAAAATGAAAATATAAAAATAATGAATGAAAGTAAATGAAAACATAAAATGAACGAGGAGGAGAAGAAAAGAAAAAAATGAATGAAAGAAAAAAAGGAAGGAATTAAAAAATAAACTCAGTGAGAAGAATAAAGGAAGGGATGAAATGATTGAATAAAAAATGAAAATATAAAAATAATGAATGAAAGTAAATGAAAACATAAAATGAACGAGGGGAAGAAGAAAAGAAAAAATGAATGAAAGGAAAAAAGGAAGGAATTAAAAAATAAACTCAGTGAGAAGAATAAAGGAAGGGATGAAATGATTGAATAAAAAATGAAAATATAAAAATAATGAATGAAAGTAAATGAAAACATAAAATGAACGAGGGGAAGAAGAAAAGAAAAAATGAATGAAAGGAAAAAAGGAAGGAATTAAAAAATAAACTCAGTGAGAAGAATAAAGGAAGGGATGAAATGATTGAATAAAAAATGAAAATATAAAAATAATGAATGAAAGTAAATGAAAACATAAAATGAACGAGGAGGAGAAGAAAAGAAAAAAATGAATGAAAGAAAAAAAGGAAGGAATTAAAAAATAAACTCAGTGAGAAGAATAAAGGAAGGGATGAAATGATTGAATAAAAAATGAAAATATAAAAATAATGAATGAAAGTAAATGAAAACATAAAATGAACGAGGGGAAGAAGAAAAGAAAAAATGAATGAAAGGAAAAAAGGAAGGAATTAAAAAATAAACTCAGTGAGAAGAATAAAGGAAGGGATGAAATGATTGAATAAAAAATGAAAATATAAAAATAATGAATGAAAGTAAATGAAAACATAAAATGAACGAGGAGGAGAAGAAAAGAAAAAAATGAATGAAAGAAAAAAGGAAGGAATTAAAAAATAAACTCAGTGAGAAGAATAAAGGAAGGGATGAAATGATTGAATAAAAAATGAAAATATAAAAATAATGAATGAAAGTAAATGAAAACATAAAATGAACGAGGGGAAGAAGAAAAGAAAAAATGAATGAAAGGAAAAAAGGAAGGAATTAAAAAATAAACTCAGTGAGAAGAATAAAGGAAGGGATGAAATGATTGAATAAAAAATGAAAATATAAAAATAATGAATGAAAGTAAATGAAAACATAAAATGAACGAGGAGGAGAAGAAAAGAAAAAAATGAATGAAAGAAAAAAAGGAAGGAATTAAAAAATAAACTCAGTGAGAAGAATAAAGGAAGGGATGAAATGATTGAATAAAAAATGAAAATATAAAAATAATGAATGAAAGTAAATGAAAACATAAAATGAACGAGGGGAAGAAGAAAAGAAAAAATGAATGAAAGGAAAAAAGGAAGGAATTAAAAAATAAACTCAGTGAGAAGAATAAAGGAAGGGATGAAATGATTGAATAAAAAATGAAAATATAAAAATAATGAATGAAAGTAAATGAAAACATAAAATGAACGAGGAGGAGAAGAAAAGAAAAAAATGAATGAAAGAAAAAAAGGAAGGAATTAAAAAATAAACTCAGTGAGAAGAATAAAGGAAGGGATGAAATGATTGAATAAAAAATGAAAATATAAAAATAATGAATGAAAGTAAATGAAAACATAAAATGAACGAGGGGAAGAAGAAAAGAAAAAATGAATGAAAGGAAAAAAGGAAGGAATTAAAAAATAAACTCAGTGAGAAGAATAAAGGAAGGGATGAAATGATTGAATAAAAAATGAAAATATAAAAATAATGAATGAAAGTAAATGAAAACATAAAATGAACGAGGGGAAGAAGAAAAGAAAAAATGAATGAAAGGAAAAAAGGAAGGAATTAAAAAATAAACTCAGTGAAAAGAATAAAGGAAGGGATGAAATGATTGAATAAAAAATGAAAATATAAAAATAATGAATGAAAGTAAATGAAAACATAAAATGAACGAGGAGGAGAAGAAAAGAAAAAAATGAATGAAAGAAAAAAAGGAAGGAATTAAAAAATAAACTCAGTGAGAAGAATAAAGGAAGGGATGAAATGATTGAATAAAAAATGAAAATATAAAAATAATGAATGAAAGTAAATGAAAACATAAAATGAACGAGGGGAAGAAGAAAAGAAAAAATGAATGAAAAAAAAAAAGGAAGGAATTAAAAAATAAACTCAGTGAAAAGAATAAAGGAAGGGATGAAATGATTGAATAAAAAATGAAAATATAAAAATAATGAATGAAAGTAAATGAAAACATAAAATGAACGAGGGGAAGAAGAAAAGAAAAAATGAATGAAAGGAAAAAAGGAAGGAATTAAAAAATAAACTCAGTGAGAAGAATAAAGGAAGGGATGAAATGATTGAATAAAAAATGAAAATATAAAAATAATGAATGAAAGTAAATGAAAACATAAAATGAACGAGGAGGAGAAGAAAAGAAAAAAATGAATGAAAGAAAAAAAGGAAGGAATTAAAAAATAAACTCAGTGAGAAGAATAAAGGAAGGGATGAAATGATTGAATAAAAAATGAAAATATAAAAATAATGAATGAAAGTAAATGAAAACATAAAATGAACGAGGGGAAGAAGAAAAGAAAAAATGAATGAAAGGAAAAAAGGAAGGAATTAAAAAATAAACTCAGTGAGAAGAATAAAGGAAGGGATGAAATGATTGAATAAAAAATGAAAATATAAAAATAATGAATGAAAGTAAATGAAAACATAAAATGAACGAGGGGAAGAAGAAAAGAAAAATGAATGAAAGGAAAAAAGGAAGGAATTAAAAAATAAACTCAGTGAGAAGAATAAAGGAAGGGATGAAATGATTGAATAAAAAATGAAAATATAAAAATAATGAATGAAAGTAAATGAAAACATAAAATGAACGAGGAGTAGAAGAAAAGAAAAAAATGAATGAAAGAAAAAAAGGAAGGAATTAAAAAATAAACTCAGTGAGAAGAATAAAGGAAGGGATGAAATGATTGAATAAAAAATGAAAATATAAAAATAATGAATGAAAGTAAATGAAAACATAAAATGAACGAGGGGAAGAAGAAAAGAAAAAATGAATGAAAGGAAAAAAGGAAGGAATTAAAAAATAAACTCAGTGAGAAGAATAAAGGAAGGGATGAAATGATTGAATAAAAAATGAAAATATAAAAATAATGAATGAAAGTAAATGAAAACATAAAATGAACGAGGAGGAGAAGAAAAGAAAAAAATGAATGAAAGAAAAAAAGGAAGGAATTTAAAAATAAACTCAGTGAGAAGAATAAAGGAAGGGATGAAATGATTGAATAAAAAATGAAAATATAAAAATAATGAATGAAAGTAAATGAAAACATAAAATGAACGAGGGGAAGAAGAAAAGAAAAAATGAATGAAAGGAAAAAAGGAAGGAATTAAAAAATAAACTCAGTGGGAAGAATAAAGGAAGGGATGAAATGATTGAATAAAAAATGAAAATATAAAAATAATGAATGAAAGTAAATGAAAACATAAAATGAACGAGGAGGAGAAGAAAAGAAAAAAATGAATGAAAGAAAAAAAGGAAGGAATTAAAAAATAAACTCAGTGAGAAGAATAAAGGAAGGGATGAAATGATTGAATAAAAAATGAAAATATAAAAATAATGAATGAAAGTAAATGAAAACATAAAATGAACGAGGGGAAGAAGAAAAGAAAAAATGAATGAAAGGAAAAAAGGAAGGAATTAAAAAATAAACTCAGTGAGAAGAATAAAGGAAGGGATGAAATGATTGAATAAAAAATGAAAATATAAAAATAATGAATGAAAGTAAATGAAAACATAAAATGAACGAGGGGAAGAAGAAAAGAAAAAATGAATGAAAGGAAAAAAGGAAGGAATTAAAAAATAAACTCAGTGAGAAGAATAAAGGAAGGGATGAAATGATTGAATAAAAAATGAAAATATAAAAATAATGAATGAAAGTAAATGAAAACATAAAATGAACGAGTGGAAGAAGAAAAGAAAAAATGAATGAAAGGAAAAAAGGAAGGAATTAAAAAATAAACTCAGTGAAAAGAATAAAGGAAGGGATGAAATGATTGAATAAAAAATGAAAATATAAAAATAATGAATGAAAGTAAATGAAAACATAAAATGAACGAGGAGGAGAAGAAAAGAAAAAAATGAATGAAAGAAAAAAAGGAAGGAATTAAAAAATAAACTCAGTGAGAAGAATAAAGGAAGGGATGAAATGATTGAATAAAAAATGAAAATATAAAAATAATGAATGAAAGTAAATGAAAACATAAAATGAACGAGGGGAAGAAGAAAAGAAAAAATGAATGAAAGGAAAAAAGGAAGGAATTAAAAAATAAACTCAGTGAGAAGAATAAAGGAAGGGATGAAATGATTGAATAAAAAATGAAAATATAAAAATAATGAATGAAAGTAAATGAAAACATAAAATGAACGAGGGGAAGAAGAAAAGAAAAAATGAATGAAAGGAAAAAAGGAAGGAATTAAAAAATAAACTCAGTGAGAAGAATAAAGGAAGGGATGAAATGATTGAATAAAAAATGAAAATATAAAAATAATGAATGAAAGTAAATGAAAACATAAAATGAACGAGGAGGAGAAGAAAAGAAAAAAATGAATGAAAGAAAAAAAGGAAGGAATTAAAAAATAAACTCAGTGAGAAGAATAAAGGAAGGGATGAAATGATTGAATAAAAAATGAAAATATAAAAATAATGAATGAAAGTAAATGAAAACATAAAATGAACGAGGGGAAGAAGAAAAGAAAAAATGAATGAAAGGAAAAAAGGAAGGAATTAAAAAATAAACTCAGTGAGAAGAATAAAGGAAGGGATGAAATGATTGAATAAAAAATGAAAATATAAAAATAATGAATGAAAGTAAATGAAAACATAAAATGAACGAGGGGAAGAAGAAAAGAAAAAATGAATGAAAGGAAAAAAGGAAGGAATTAAAAAATAAACTCAGTGAGAAGAATAAAGGAAGGGATGAAATGATTGAATAAAAAATGAAAATATAAAAATAATGAATGAAAGTAAATGAAAACATAAAATGAACGAGGGGAAGAAGAAAAGAAAAAATGAATGAAAGGAAAAAAGGAAGGAATTAAAAAATAAACTCAGTGAAAAGAATAAAGGAAGGGATGAAATGATTGAATAAAAAATGAAAATATAAAAATAATGAATGAAAGTAAATGAAAACATAAAATGAACGAGGAGGAGAAGAAAAGAAAAAAATGAATGAAAGAAAAAAAGGAAGGAATTAAAAAATAAACTCAGTGAGAAGAATAAAGGAAGGGATGAAATGATTGAATAAAAAATGAAAATATAAAAATAATGAATGAAAGTAAATGAAAACATAAAATGAACGAGGGGAAGAAGAAAAGAAAAAATGAATGAAAGGAAAAAAGGAAGGAATTAAAAAATAAACTCAGTGAGAAGAATAAAGGAAGGGATGAAATGATTGAATAAAAAATGAAAATATAAAAATAATGAATGAAAGTAAATGAAAACATAAAATGAACGAGGGGAAGAAGAAAAGAAAAAATGAATGAAAAAAAAAAAGGAAGGAATTAAAAAATGAACTCAGTGAAAAGAATAAAGGAAGGGATGAAATGATTGAATAAAAAATGAAAATATAAAAATAATGAATGAAAGTAAATGAAAACATAAAATGAAGGAGGAGGAGAAGAAAAGAAAAAATGAATGAAAAAAAAAAGGAAGGAATTAAAAAATAAACTCAGTGAAAAGAATAAAGGAAGGGATGAAATGATTGAATAAAAAATGAAAATGTAAAAATAATGAATGAAAAAAAATGAAAACATAAAATGAACGAGGGGAAGAAGAAAAGAAAAAATGAATGAATGAAAGAAAAAAAGGAAGGAATTAAAAAATAAACTCAGTGAAAAGATAAAAATATAAAATTAAGCAAGTAAAGAAAGAATGAAAAGTTATATGAATGAAACAAGAAAGGAAAATGGGTGAATGAATGAAAAAATAGAATGAATTATGGCAGAAAATATATGATTGAAAAGAAACTTGTAATAGCTGAAGAACAAAAAGGAGAGAAAGAAAAAAAATGAAAGAAAATGTAGCACAAGTAATTACACTGGTCACAAATCATACGTCCACATAAGTATTTTCGTAGCCAAGCTTTCAAACCAAAATCAAAAAACCAGAAAGATAAGAATAAAAGTCACACTCAGTTACCCAAAATAAATAAGCTTTTTTCTGGCTAAGTGCACACAAATTGTAAAACTGCTAAAAATGTTCTCTTTTCTTGAAGATGGACATTAAACAAGGCAAATAAATAATATAATAGAACTTAAAAGTGATTTCTTTCATATTTTCTTTTGAGGAGAAGAGAGTTTTCAAATCAGAATGGCTGGTTGTTTTGCTTGTTTTTTATCTTTACATTTTTATAGCAGCAGGCCAATAGTTTATCAGTCTCTCAGGAAAGTTCTGAATAAACTTTATCATAGAGTCTTTCATTATTCCCCTCACATATTATGTCGTCTTAGACATGACCATCAAAAAGATATTATATAGGCAGGAGGGCATGCATTGACCAAGTTGAAAACAAAATCTGTAATATGCTGGTGAATATTGAATAATTCCCTCACAGATGAAGAGCAGAGTTGAGGAAACAGAGATGTGATTCTAGAGAAGGATTTTAAGAATATCAGGGACGAAACATGTGAACAATAAGGAAGTTTTAAGGAAAATGAAAATAAAAAGACAACTATACTTATAATAATGATGGACATTAAACAACACAATGGAATATAAAAGTGATTCCTTTAATATTTTCTATTCAGGGGAAGAGAGTTTGTAAATAGGAATGACTTGTTGCTTTTTTTGTCTTTTTATTTTTATAGAAGCAAGACAATATATTATCAGTCTTTGATGAAAGTTTCTTACTAAATGTTATCATAGAGTCCTTCGTTATTCTCTTGTCATATTATGTGGTCTGAGACATGACCATCAAAAAGAGATTATATAGGCAGGAGAGTATGCATTGACCAAGTTGAAAACAAAATCTGTAATATGCTGGTGAATAGTGAATAATTCCCTCACAGATGAAGAGCAGAGTTGAGGAAACAGAGATGTGATTCTAGAAGGAGTTTAAGAATATCATGGACAAAACATGTGAACAATAAGGAAGTTTTAAGGAAAATGAAAATAAAGACAATTATACTTACAATGAAGATGGACATTAAATAAGATAAGTAATGGAAGATAACAGGGATTCCTTTCATATTTTCTATTTCAGGGAAGAGAGTTTGCAAATAGGAATGACTTGTGTAGCAGTATCATGGAACTATTTTTCTCCGCATAACCAATGTAACACCATGGTGTAGGGATACTATAAAAAAACCCTCTTACATGCTCAACAGCATTGGGCCTAACATGTTAACTCACTGTCTTGTTATTGTATATGCCTTATTGTTAATAAAGGCTTACTAAGTTATCAGTACCTCACTTGTAATTAGCACGATAATACAGCACATCCAACATTACATGTTGCTTTCTTTGTCTTTTATTTTTATAGAAGCAGGACAATAGTTTATCAGTCTTTAATGAAAGTTTATCAGTCTTTAATGAAAGTTTCTGAATAAATGTTATCATAGAATCCTTTGTAATTCTCTTGTCATGTGGTCTGAGAAGAGGACCATCAAAAGAGGATAGTGTTGGCAGGTGGACGCACATTCACCAATGAGAAATAAGTCGAAAACTAAATCTATGAAATTAATATGAATTTTTTATAAAAGGAAGAAAAGGGAGATCTCAAATGAATTGAAATCCAAAGCAAAATTGTAATATCAAAAGATGCCTTCCAGAAACTCAACGTATTAAGAAACAGGAAAATTTCATTAAACATAAAAGGGGTGATGAAAGGCTATCTAATGTCAATAATCCTGTATGGCAGTGAATGCTGGACAAGTTCCTCAAAGATGAAGAAAAGAAGTGAGGCAATGCAATAGAGATGTTGTTCTGCAGAAGGATGTTGAGAATAATATGGTCAAAGTATGTGACTAATGAGGAGGTATTAAGAAAAATAGAAATAAAAAGATACTTAAAATCAGAGAGAGACAGTGGAAATTTTTGGAACACATAATAAGGAGAGAAAGCTTGGAAAATTTGATACTCACAGGACATATTAAAGGCAAGCGGGACAGAGGAAAACACAATAACATAATTGATAGAAGAGGCAGTTGGAGTGATAGTAAAAAGATAAACATTGCAAAGAGCCATAAATGATAGGAAGTTGTGGAGAGTTATGATCCCCGATGCCCTGAAATAAGCTTCTTTTGGAACAGATTGACCTTATTCTGATGGTTAAATCCAACTTCTATCCACAGCATTTGAATTGTGTACTTCAACAGATTTATGTCTAAGCCTGCAGTCCTCCAACTATGGGTAATCACCCAGATTTAGGTAATAATAGGATTATGAGTTGGGCTAATGTTAGGTAAAGACTGAAATTTATAATAATGTTCACCTTGTACAAGGCCCAAGAGCCAGTTGAGGTAGAGGATTACAGAGTAGGAAGTAAGATACACAGTTTGTGCAGATTTCTGGAAATGAGAATGGTTAATCCTAGATTTGATCAGGTTAAGATTGTAGTGATCATGGAAGCATCTTCTTGGGAGTCAGTTGCACAAAGTAGCAACTTGAGTGGAACTTACACCTCACCAATGGATTGCAGAGGGAATGAGTGTGGTTTGCTACAATGTTCATGGCATGGCGGGTCTCAACTGTAAAGTTGAGAACTGGTCGAATGTAGTTTGTCTGAAAACTTTCCATGGAAATAGTGATAGAGCAGTGAAAGGCTTGTGATGTTTCATCTGCGACAAAGAGGTTGCAGAGTGGAGAGGGACTGTAGGGTCTGAAAATTGTCACCCACAAGGCCATATAAACACTGTAAAATCAAGAGTAAAAAGTGAAGACTGTGCAGCTCCTGCCTATATAAGGCAGCAGTACTCCATTTTTGGGCCTGATCTGGCTCTTGTAAAGGTAGAGGATAGCACGAGGAATCAGGTACTTACTGGAGCGGTACAGAGAACCAACCATTTTTCCAGCATCTTTAATGATGGATCATAAGTATGAGTTCCACTTGAGGTCTGAGTTGAGCTTAAGTCCCAATAAGAGCTCAAGGTGTTGGGGACTCCTTGAGGGAACACTTGTAAATCATGAATGGTGAAAGTTCTGGGTTCATCTGATTTACTCCACTGAGCTAGGTCAGAGGAGAGATCAGCTACTGGGCTCTGGTCACCTAGAATTTTGAAGGTGTCCCCATATTCTGTTATATCATTCCCTAAAGATCAGAAAATACTCTTAGGCAGATCATTAATGTATTTTTAAGAAGAAAGAATAGAGAAAATCACTCTCATGGTATCAGAAATATCTGTGTCCGTTTAATACAAAAGGTGGTCTCTACCCATAACTGCTACAAAAACTCCTGAAAACATTTCTTGACACATACTTTTATAAAGCAGGTTTTTCTATAATGTACATGAAAAACCAATACTGAGCACAACTTGCAACTTGTGCTGTCAAGAATAAATGCACTGAGATTTTAGTTGCAAAAAAAAAAAGGAATCAGCATTTATACTAGGATACAAAAATCTCCTAAGCCAATCATAGAAATGAATACAATATGGGAACCAGTAACACAGAGAGCTTGTGGGATCAGTCACATCATACCAGCATGGATAGCCTTGTGTTCGCAGGAATAAAAACATACACAGAAATAACACGAAAAAGCATGTTAAATCATAAATTAAAATCATACAATTTTATTTATTTTGTGTACTGGTGTGTGTTTGCATTTTAGTTACAAGTGTTTTAAGCTTATCTGTGATAAAACAACGAAAGTCACTTTGCCTTATGACAAGCAATGTGCCGAGGAAAGGAAAGGGTTATCTTGACCCTGCAATGGTCTGTAGCAAAAAAAGAATGAGTTCTACATTTTTGGCACAAAATCCGTTTTTAGGCAGGAAAAGTTTCTGTTGCATTCTAGGAGAACTTTTACTATTTTGATTTTATTTAATTTATTTTAATGTTATTTGTTTTATTTTATAGATGATTATTATTGCAGTTTTATCTTTTTATTTTTATTTATTAATAATACTAATGTCCCTACAAGCTAGTGAAAAACAACAATAACAAAATTTGTAATATTAACACTGGTAAAAATGGTTACTGAGATATTAGGTCCCCCAAAATTCACTCAGTAATGTCCCCAAGGACACATGGCCCAGTGGATACTAGCATTGGTTGATTGTGAATTCATTCTGTAGGGGTATTATTATTATTATTATTATATAAATAATAATGAAAATTATAGATAAAATAAAACAATAACGTGGTATAAAATAAATTAAATAAAATAAAAAATAATAAAAACTCTCCTAGCATACAACAAAAACTGTTCCTGCTAGAAATACGGAAAATCCCACAAAAGATGTTAAATTCAAACTCTTCACCATGAACCTTGGTACAGGCAACATGTGTTCAACTTTTCTGTGATATGACTTGTAATAGTATGGAGTAACTTCTCCCTTTTATCACATGTAGAATAAAACAAAAAATTACACAAACCAATAAACACAAAAAAATATAAGTAAACTGTATGAAATTAATATTCAATTTACCATGCTTTTCCTGTTATTTGTCTATGTTTTTTTCATGTCAAGTATTCTTTTATTCCCATGAGCCTAAGGTTAATTTCTGCTGCTATGATGTGAATGAATCCCCCACAACACTTTGGTGATGACCAATGTGTATAAGAAAAACAAGCTATTCACCCACAAATCCCTGGCCACATCAGAGAGAATAAAAACTTGGGCGGGTGATTTATGAAGGGGAATTAACTAAAACTGAGATATCCAAAAGCATTTGGAATTAGAACAATTTACTGCAAAATATCTCCTAAAGAAAGCCAAAGCACACAATGGCTGAAATATTGGGAATATAGCAACAGTCCAAACAATGTAAATAGTGTAAATGCTAATTCATTCTTCGTTAATGTTCCAATTCCTAATTGTAACTCTTTAATTAAAGAACATATATAATACAATACATCCGTGTTCTTGTGAGCTGGCTTATTCTATGCCACAAATATGAGAAGAGACTTCAAAACAGTTCTTTTTCCTCAGTGGAGATCCTATCTGCAACACCATTTTTTTTTAATCATGTCACCTGCAAGCAAAGAAATAAAACCAATAAAATGCAAGAGGTTTTAATTCTATGCGCTGTGTCTCTTCAGGGTGTTCATGATCATGGTCCTCCACAACTTCTTCTTTGTAGCTCTTAATAATTCTTTTTGATCTCTCAGTTAAACCTTCCTTTTCATGCATGACGGTTTAGAAAAAAATATACATAAATTTTTGTTTTTAAATTTCAATTTCTGATTATCAGGTACAAAATGTTTTGGCTCTGATCCAATAGTGAAACCCTCTTTCACTATTAACTCGAGAAAGTCAAAATAAGAAGTTTGAATTTAAAAATAATAATAATAATATTTATTAGTTATTGACACATAATGTTTATAAGTCCCAAAAATTAATACATGATGCCCTCCAGGAGGTTTTGAGGAGCGTGGATCACCTCTTAATTGTTGATGTTCCCAGATCTACCCTGACCCAGGGTGGTAGCACCTGTTAGGGTCCCAGCTTTGGGCAAATAGTTAGACCCCAAACTGCAGTCAAAATACTATGAAAGTGTAAAAATAGGTTTTAATACAGAAATACTTTGTAAAAAAAAATTACCAGCAATAATTTTTTGAAAAAAAAATATTACCAGCGAAGGAAAATTCTTACCAGAAATAGATTTTTGAAGGAATAAATATTAACAACAATGAAAATTTTGATGGCATTAAATAACCCATTGAGTTCCACGTGCCATGTTTGATGGATGTCAGTTATCAGTTATCTCCTGCTAATTTTCCCTCTGAAAGTTCTCCACTGCCTTAACCGGGTATTGAACTCACACTCTTTGGGTCTGTGACTGGATCTAACCAACACCTTTATCTACTGGGCCATGTGTCCTTGAGGAACTAGAACAGTCTACCCCAGTGATCAAAATAAACGGTTCAGTTCGAAATTCCAACCACCTGAAGAAGGCCGGTGCGTACAACGGCCGAAACGTTGTGACAAATATGGCGACAAAGATGAGGACAATAGTCCAACTAATGTAAATACTGTACATAATACCTCATCTCAGAAATATAGACAAACCCATTCAGGTGTTGATATGCCGTAAAACAAACCAAGAAATCAATAATATCATTGCAGTGACTTGTTGGATATTGAATATTATTATCATGACTGACTCTGTTGAGTTAAGTGTTGTGTCCTGCCAGACTTCACATTACAACAGTTGGCAACAAGAATGATTCACTATTTATTATAATAAACAAAGTTTTGTTTCTTTTTTGATTTGTGAAATCAGTACATCAAAAATTCTTATGTCGGAAACAACGGAACATTTAAACATCTGAAATATACATTGGAATCAAATCTTCAAGTCAAACAAGTAAAAATTGAGGATTGAAAACATAAACAAGAACAGCAACAGCAATACCAGGAAACATTCTTGAAAGAACAAGAACAACAGCAAAAAATACTGGAACTTTTTTATGAAGAGTTAAAGTAACAAACCAAAACAATTCCATGTTACGGATGCAGTGAACTACGTTTCAAGAGGAACTGCCCTTTTAATAAGAAAAAGTGTTTCGAATGTGGAACGACAGAGTACACATTGGAATGTTAAAAAATAAAAAGTCAAAATTCAAGTGTGCTGTAAATGTAGCATCCATGACAGACAATGCAGACAAGGGTCAAAAAAGTAAATTTATAACCATAAAAATATATAGAAGAAATATAAATTTTCAGCTTGAAACAAGTTAAGATTTGACTGTTATAAACAAAGAAATGAGGGAAAGGATCAGTAAACCAATATTAACATTACAATGGGGGGGGGAGTACTGAGCAGAAATTTAAAGGTGAGTTCACATCAAATGTATCGGTCTATGGGAAAACAGTGAATGACTAAAGCATTCATGATAGAAAAGACTTCTAACTTGTTCAGAACAGATTAGATGCAACTGTTCAGTTTATGGGATTTTCCCATAAACTCTTTTTGGAATAAAGTGTCTTGCACTTCTAGTAACTCTGAAAGGCTAAAAAAGAATTAAAAAATCAATTTCCGGAATTTTTTCTCAAGAGTTAGGAAGATGCACAAAAACTAAGAACCAAGTTCCATTTAAAGGAAAATGTGGTACCAATTTTTAGATCAACGAGGAATGTGCCTTTTTCAGCTTTGGATACGATAACAAGGAATTAGATCTCTTGGAAAATATGGGTGTGATGTCCAAAGTGAATTATAGTGATTGGGTCCCCTGAGTGTCTAGGTGAAAAAGAAAAATAATAAAATCCATACATGTGCCAATTTCTCCACAGGGCTGAATGACTGCCTACAAGCTTAACTTTTGCTGTAAAAAATTTCACAAATTTATTCATGGTAGAAGGTTCACCCTACAAACAGACCATTGTCCATTGTTATCTGTTTTTGTGTTGAAAAAAGTATCCCAAAATAGAGCAAATTGACTCATATTTAAAATGTAATTCCATCAAAAAACTAAGTCACACAGATGGTTTGTCAAGAATCATACCTAAATCATATGAACCTTTTGAGAATATGATAATTGCAGTGCTGAGAATTGTTATATTAAATGTAGTGAGAGAAACGAATAACAATGATTAGAGTGAAACAACGTTTATTGTTGGTAGAGATTACAGCAATAGGGATCGGGTGTGTGTGTGTAGTGTCGTGAGGTGAACCATTTCTTATACCAGCATGGCCAAGGTCACAGGATATGGTTGGTGCATGTTTGGTTGATGGAGGTCATAGTTGTAGGCCATCTTGTTAGTTGGTTGACCAGTTGTGTTGAAATGGGGTGACGTTGGATTGGTATGGCCTTGGTAGCCCTGTTCTGTGGAACAGAGTCCGCTGGCATTGACTGTGAAGGGAATGTCCTGGAAATGAGTTGAAGTAGGCCTGTTTGTGGAACAGCTATCACTGGTTTCAACTTGTAAATGAGTTAAGGTAGCCCGAGATGATGGTGGGTGTTGGCAAGCCAGTTCAGTGGAGCTGAGGTTGCTGATGTCGAATGTGAAGGGAATGCCTTGTAAACGAGTCGAGGTAGAGCAGTTCTGTGGAATGGAGGTTGCTACATTGACTGTGAAGGGAATGCCTAGTCAATGTAGAACTGTTTTGAGTCGAAACTGAATAGCCGAGATGGTAGGTCAAATCTAGTAGTGGTAATGGTTGCTGAGATATGCAGTCAAAGTGAGTACTGGCGGTGAAGGCAGCGATGGTGGCAGTAGTAGTGCTTTGCATGGTGGCCGGTTCACAACTTCTTTGCCATGGTGACAAGGTCATGGTGTTGGTAGCAGCAGTAGCACCCTGCGTGATCGCTGGCAGCCACGCTGGGTCATGACTATGTTTGGTCATCCTCAGAGACTGCTTTTAAACAGGTCTGTTAGTCCCAAGGGGCACCTTTTTTTACCAGCTGGCCACCATTGGAGTTCACCTTGTAGACCGAACATGGTGTGTGGAGCCGAATGTGCAGAAAACAACTTTTGTTATTTCGTCTTCTGCCTTCATGGTGGCCAAATCCGGCCAGCATGCAGAATGAATGACAATGAGATCTAATTGCGGAGTATAACAGAATGAAATTAAGAACATTCTCTGCAACACCATACGTGATCTACCAGTGATGTCAGATGAAATTAAAATAAAAGCTCAAGTGGATATTTTTATTAGAGGGAAAAGATGCAAGTAAGATGGAAATTGAAGAAGACAACTAAAATTATATTGAAAACTGACAGTGACAATATTTTCTCAATCTAAAATGAGGTTTTAATGTATAGTGAAAGAGTTGTAGTGTCTGCATCTTGTGGGGTTCGGATTACTAATGTGGTAGTCTGTTAGTGTAGAGATGTGGAAGGCACCAAAGGAAGTGTTTACTTGTTTACAAGTGGTTATCTTTGGATAATACCCTTAATCCAAATATACACCAATTTATGTCCTTTTAAAAATGCATGCAAAGATATTTAATACAAAGAGATATATTGAATGTACTGATAAAAAATTAAATCTCTTAAAATAAAAATATACAATAATCTTGAATGAATTCATAAGTTCCTATTAGAAAGTTCTTGTGTTGAAAGTATTTAAGTCCTTAGCATATATATATATATATATATAGAGAGAGAGAGAGAGAGAGGAGAGTCTTTGTTCATGTTTATGTAGGTATGTAAGTATTTCTTGACAGCTGCAATTCTTTCTACTCTCTCTGTGGGATTTTTAGGTGTCTGAATCTTGAGGGTAAGGGACAACAGATGAAATTCTTTTCAATGACTCGCCCGGTCCGTTTGCCTGCCTGTCACTATCTGTTTTAACACTTTGTTTTAAAGACAATGGAATTCATTACCGAATTGTTCCTGATTTCGATTTGATCTTGATTTCTAGAAATGACGTGGTTCACAATCTTTTTCTTTTTATTTCTTTATGGCAAACAAAAATGGTTTGTCAACTTTTAGCTTTCTATTTTTTTTATTTTTGAAAGAGTGATCTTTTTCTTTAACTATCACTAGAATCTCTTGAGAAAAGGATGTTGAAAGAATTTCATCCAGGTATCTCTAGAATGAAATCTCTCTTGTCAAGCTATGTCTACTGGTCCAATATGAACAAAGACATGAAGAGATTGGTAAAAGTGTGCGATGGCATATCTACTGGTCCAATATGAACAAAGACATGGAGAGATTGGTGAAAGTGTGCGACGGCATATCTACTGGTCCAATATGAACAAAGACATGGAGAGATTGGTAAAAGTGTGCGATGGCATATCTACTGGTCCAATATGAACAAAGACATGGAGAGATTGGTGAAAGTGTGCGACGGCATATCTACTGGTCCAATATGAACAAAGACATGGAGAGATTGGTAAAAGTGTGCGATGGCATATCTACTGGTCCAATATGAACAAAGACATGGAGAGATTGGTGAAAGTGTGCGACGGCATATCTACTGGTCCAATATGAACAAAGACATGGAGAGATTGGTAAAAGTGTGCGATGGCATATCTACTGGTCCAATATGAACAAAGACGTGGAGAGATTGGTAAAAGTGTGCGATGGCATATCTACTGGTCCAATATGAACAAAGACATGGAGAGATTGGTAAAAGTGTGCGATGGCATATCTACTGGTCCAATATGAACAAAGACATGGAGAGATTGGTAAAAGTGTGCGATGGCATATCTACTGGTCCAATATGAACAAAGACATGGAGAGATTGGTAAAAGTGTGCGACGGCATATCTACTGGTCCAATATGAACAAAGACATGGAGAGATTGGTAAAAGTGTGCGACGGCATATCTACTGGTCCAATATGAACAAAGACATGGAGAGATTGGTAAAAGTGTGCGACGGCATATCTACTGGTCCAATATGAACAAAGACATGGAGAGATTGGTAAAAGTGTGCGACGGCATATCTACTGGTCCAATATGAACAAAGACATGGAGAGATTGGTAAAAGTGTGCGACGGCATATCTACTGGTCCAATATGAATATATGTATGTAGCTCTGGTGAAGCACTTAGTATTCGTCTAAGGAAAGGATCATTTGCATTTACTTGATAATCCTAACTACAATTGTCTCCTTTTTTATAGTTCTTACTAAGGTTTGTTTTTTGCTATCACTTCTAATCCCTGTTCTGCCATCCATTTAATCAAGCTAATTTGGTAAGTTATTTGCTGTTTCCTCCATCTCTCTTCTCTTCAATATACTCTGGGAGTGTGAAAATCTCTAAACACTCTTTCCTCATTGCATGCTCCTGAAATTTCAACTCTGTCTTTCAGATTCAAAGTATAAGTTTCTTTTTTGTTTCCATTTTCCCTAAAACTTCCTTATTACTCACATGTTTAGTCTATGGTAATTTCAGTATCCTTTTGTAGAATCAAATTTCCGTTGCTCTTTAATGTATACAAAAAAAATAAGACGTCCTGGGTAGGACAATCAACTACATCTGACAGTAAGGCCTCTGATTGGGAAAGTGATAGATTTAAGTAGCTTGGAGCCACCTCTTAACTCTGGTTGTTCCCAGGTCCACCCTGACTTGAGGTGGTAGCACCTGTTAGGGTCCCAGCTATGGGCAAATAGTGAACTCCTAAACAAAAATCAACAGAACATTTTGTAATAAAATGACCAACAATACATTTTTATAGAAAAATGACAATGAATGCAACAGTAAAAAAAAATGTAAGATACATTTTTATAGTAAAATTACTAACAATACATTTTATGATATACAAATTATATATCAAAAAACATACCTTTATCTTGGAGGTATAAAATTTTGTACAAAATATCTGAGTTGAAAGCATAAAATTATGTACAATATATATAGATTTTGGCATTAAATAACCCACAGAGGTGTTGATATACCACCAACAAAAATTAACTAAAGAAAAATAATAAAGAGAAGTTTTGGCACAATAAATATCCCTAAAATAATTAGGATAGTTCTTTTGAAAAATTCATGAGCAGGACTTTTTTACCACAAGCAAGATGATAAAGCCACTAAGATGCAAGAGTTTATGTTATAACTCACTTCTAGCAGTTATAATATTATGTCTAGCTTAGGCTACTCACTGTGACATCTGTTAGACATTCTCCTGACTCCAACGGATTACCCTGACTCAGTTGGAATTCTTTATATAAGGAATCTTGGCTCATTCATTTGTGTTACCAGGGGTGTGTCATTTACTCCATAACAGTTTATGGAGAAGGAAAGAAACAGAGAGGACAATAAAGAACAGTATTCAAGGAGATATAAAATGATGACAAACATTGCATTTCAATTTCTGGAGATTGTAGTTGACAGGAAAGTTCCACAAGCGAGAAGTGTAGAAACTATTAACATAGAACTTATGGTTACATGTAGCAATTTCAACAGTGAAATTATGAGAACTGACTGCCAATTGAGGTAGACATCTTTCAAAACATTGTCACCAAACATTTGACTCTTAACGAGAGACTTTTGAGCTGAATAACCTAAAAAAGAATAATTAAAAAAGGGAAAAATATTTTCCAAAGAAATCATACATTGAGGCAAAGAGGCAAAGAAATTAATGTCTTCAAACTATCAATAAGAGAAGTGCATCAGAAATTTCTTTTTTCTTCTTTAAGCATATCACTCCAAGCAAGACAGGAGTTCCAATAGCATACAAGGGGGTTACAGAGAGGAGTTCCAATAGCATACAAGGGGGTTACAGAGAGGAGTTCCAATAGCATACAAGGGGGTTACAGAGAGGAGTTCCAATAGCATACAAGGGGGTTAGAGACAGGAGTTCCAATAGCATACAAGGGGGTTAGAGACAGGAGTTCCAATAGCATACAAGGGGGTTAGAGACAGGAGTTCCAATAGCATACAAGGGGGTTAGAGACAGGAGTTCCAGTAGCATACAACGGGTTACAGAGAGGAGTTCCAATAGCATACAAGGGGGTTTGCCTCTTCTATTCCAACAGCTTCTTCTCTCACACTTCCCAACAGTGGAACTCCTTTCCTTCTACTTGCTTCCCTGATAGCTATAATCTTCAAAATTCAAATGTAATGTCAATCGACATCTTCTGATGCTTTGATCTGATCCGCATCCTTCTCTGTATCCTTTCCTCAAACACTCCTCTCTACTCTTGTTCTCACACTCTGTAACACCTTGCATGCTAGTGTCACTCCCAACTTGCTTGGGCTGAAATTCTTTAAAAAAATCCGCAACAAAGAAAAAGGCAAGAAAGGTTTTTAAATATAAAAGTATGAGATATTTTTATTTTTATGTTTTAACCACTAAATTTTTGTAACGTGTATGAGTATTAAAGTTCTTAACAGTACTTGTTTATAAATGTAAATTAAAATGAAAAGAAGTGCGATTTCTTGGCACGTATCTGTGAAAGAGGTTCCAAACAGGGAAATGAGGAGAAAAGTGTAAATCTCATGTAACTTGATAAGGAAAAGTGTTGAATGTCACAGGACTTGATGAGGAAGAATGTACGTGTCACATAGCTTAGTGAGGAAGAGTGAATGTCATGTAATTTGGTGGGGAAGACAGGTGAATAAATAAGGAAATCTCTTTGAAATCACCATGGTGAACATGTATCCATTTGTATCTCCTTACTGGTTTTGTCTGTCTAGAGACTTTAATTAAATGCTCTTCAAAAGGATCATGAAACATATTTTTTATTGTTGGCAGGAACATGACCCATTGGTTGGAATATGTTAAATATTTATTTTCAAAGGATTAATTATTAACCAGAAGGAATCACAGATCCTCCATTTTTTTTTTTTTTTGTCATTTGATGATTGACTGTCTTGGTGTTTATTTCTGTCCTCATTGAACAAATATCCGACAAGGCATAATAAAAACAACAAGGATAAAGATTGTACTCTAGATTGTGCACTTTACTGAAGATACAAACTGGGTTAAATATTGTTTTAAAATCAGCAAAGATGACAAAAGTTATTCAAAATAAGATTAATTAAATTAATATCAACACCTGTTTTTGAAAAAGTGTCGAGTGACGCTTTTTCATTTTTAATACAAAAGATTGACTTCTTAAAGTCCACATTTTTCTTACTGTTTGAAAATCCTAAAATATCTAGATTATTTAATGTACCTATATATATATATATGAAGAAATATAGTCTTAAAGTGTGCTATATTTATGGGATAAAGTGCTCAATATCAGAGATAGAGCGTGTGTAAATATAAAAGTGAACATAGAAGTCAACACTTAGAGGCGACAGTCTGTTTCATGCTAGATGCAATTAACTAGTTGCCTGACGATTGCATCTAGCATGAAACAGACTGTCACCTCTCTATATATATATATTGTGGCGTTCAATTTGTTCTTCTACAGATGCTCCCATCTTGAACAATTTTTTTAAATAACAAAATGTTAGTGGAGCGAGGACAAACAAATTGAGCCATATTTGTTAAAATTCAGCTCAACATTTCCAAAGACAAGAGAAAAAAGATAAATGAAGTTTTGCTCATTCTTTTTAATATTATTTTTTATTAATGCAAAAATATAATATTTTATGCAGTAGAAATATCTCTCATATACCTCCCACTCCCAGAAATACCTGTCACTATCTGCCATTATGTGAGGTTTTTCTGCTGACCACTTTACTTTTTCTTACCTTCAACTTTAAAAATATTGTAATTAAAACCCTTGACATCATTGCCATTTCAGTATCATCTTGTAAGCAAATGAAAGCTCTACAAATCTTCATCTTTTAATACAGCTAATGGTTTGATCACATTACCGTCTTATTGTAAAATGTTCTGTTAAGAAGCAACAAAAACTTTTTAACATTTTTTTTTTAATTTTTCAACTTGCATATTCAAAGTTGAAGACATTATCATATTTGTACATGTTTTCCCAAAAGCAATAAGACAAAAAAGGTTGCAAATTAATCAGGCTTCAACATGTTCTGGTAATGACGGCTTAGCATTGTGAATGAAGAATTGGGAAGAATTACCCATAATCACTGCAAGAGTGGGAAAGATATGGATTAATTTTAATCTTTGATCTTCTTTGATTTCTATAGTTTTACTCTGAGGAAGCTTATGACTGGAAAGTGGTCATTCCCACAGTTGGCACTTGGATATGTTTTACAATGTAAAACTGTATTTCTGAACCTTTTGTTGATAGTTATGCAATCAACCTGATTCTTTCTTTCTCCTCCCAAGCTTTCCATCTTCATAAGCATCTTTGGCGTTCTTGAATTAATGTAAATACTTCATCTCAAAAGTTCAGACATCTAATATGTATTTCTTACTATTCAGATAAACACGCTCATCTTGTTTGTCATACTCACAACGTTTCACTCATACATTCCAGATATCTTACTTTGTTTGTCATTCTACTCAGTAACATTATCAGAAATTTTAATTGAATCTTTTATTTGATCTGCAAGGGTAGATTGTTCTCATCCCATTTACTATACTTAGGGGAGATAACTCATAACAGTTAGGGGAGATAACTCATAACAACTAATAATCACCATTCGTATTCTTATTTGTGTCACATGTCTGTTTTTATCCCAGAGTACCAAACCACCAATATAACAGTGTATACTCAACAATTTCCTCACAAATGAAGAGACTTGAATCAACAGAAATCTGGTTCTACAGAAAGTGTGATTGGAATCTTGGACCCGATTGGGAATGGATATTATGCATTATGATATGCAGTACTACCTTATGTTGATTGACTGTGTGACTGTGGCCCAAATCAGTTTGCAAAAAGGTGATGCCTGCTTCAACAAGACTCAAGGAGCATCATCCAAGAGTTGGAAAGTATTTTTTTGAACAAGGCTCACCATCCGAAATCCTAACCGACAATGACACTGCATTTCACAGTAAGTCCTTTAAAGATTTCTTGAATAAGTGTAGAGTTCAACTCTGTTTTCATTGAGCATACGTTCCAGCAGGAAACAGTATAGCATCTGAACATAAAGAGAATGCAGAAAGGAAGCAGTGTTCTGGCAATAATGGTATTTACTGAAAGATGACATATCGTCCATTAATGAGCCTGTTGTACCAATTGAAAGTGAAAGGAATTAGTACAACGTTACTACCTGGTCGTTCTAAGAATCACTTTATATACAAAGCTGGGAAAAAAGTGGGGGTGGTGTACCCCCAGATATCAAGTGGGCCGTGTGATGGACATTGTAATTCCACAAACTATGATAGTTGATGGGATGCCTTGGCATGTAAAAGATCTTTGCCTTTTTGTTGACTCTGATACATCAACATACAACTCTGAAAATGATTCGTCTGAAAGTGACATAAGTTACTTTTTCACACAACCCAACTCAGAGATTGAACTCAAGGCTTTCTTTTTAACCATTTCACACTATGAAAGGCAACAAAGCCACTAAGACACAGGTGGTCACCAATTGTGAGAGATTATAAGAAAAAGAAAAATATTATTAAGAAGTGAGAACAATAAAAGAACCAGAATTAAGAAGACAGAAGATAACGATTGATATTCCATTTAAATTTTTGAACATCAAACTTGACTGGAAAGCAAGAAGCCAGAAGATAGTTCTAAAAGCCTATAAGCAAGAAGTGAGAGAGAAGAAACTATTAGCATAGAACTTACATTTACATCTAGCAATGATTAGATCTTGCTGCCATTTAGTACTGTGCTTAAATTCATAGAGTCTCGGTACCATAGAGGAAACTTCATCAGAACAATTACTATGAAAGTATTTATAGAAAAGGCACAGAGAAACTACATTTTAGCTGTAGGATAGTGACTGAAGGTGAAATGCCAGGTATAACTAGAACACTAGACCACATGTGGCAGCAATATTCTAAGCATGGACGGATGGTAGACTTATAACTATATAAGATACATTCAACCGAGAAAAATTGTCTAGCATAATACAGACAAACAACGTTTCTTTCAGTAGACCTAGCAATTGATTCGATATAATTTTCCCACTTCATATGAGCAGAAAATGTTAGCCTGAGAAGGTGGAGGTTAGCATCAGCCATATGCTGATGGAAGGCAGAACGGTTTCTCTGAGACAGTTAATCAAGTGCAGTATTGTTTTGGATGCCTTAAAATTAGGGAGTTATTCCATTCTCCATTTAGAAACAGAATGCACATCATTTTTTAGATTCGCTGTTCATTTAAGCTTATCGAATCATTCAGACTTACTATTAAGACAGGAGCAAATGGCTGTGTCATCAGCATAGATACTGAGTTGAGAACTGATGACATCAGGAAGGTCATTGACGAAAATTAGGAACAATGTAGGTTCAAGGATAGAAACCTGGGGAACATCTACATTAATGTAAAAAGATCTAGAAGAGTGGCCATTCAAGATGACTTTCATTTCATGATTACATAAGAAAGACTGAATCACTTAAAAAATTCATCCATAAATACTATAACATTTCAATTTGTGAAGAAGACCAGAATGCCAAACCCTGTCAAATATCTTTGAGATATCCAAAGTAACAGCCCAAGCTTCACCATATTATCAGAAATTCAGATCTGGGGTTCTCTTGGGTGATGGTCTCAATTAATACATTGTTGTATATCTTCTCTCTCTCATCTTCTTCCGGATGGGGAACAAAATGTTTTTGGAGTTGAGAGGCGAAAGATATCAACAAAAGAGATTTTAAAACTTACTAATTTATTCAACACATTGACATGTACATTTTTAACTAGCCAGTGGATTCATTCTTTCACCCCCACTGGGGAGCAAGTTCCAAGCCACAAATAGAAACCATGTCTACATTCTTCAACATGTAAAATTTAACTCCTTGAAATACCTTTCTATCTCTAACATTCCCATGCTAGTTTTAGCCAATCAAAACAACTTCTTTTGTTTTCCTGTATCTGACCTCAAAGGTCAAAATGAGGAAGTCAGAGGAGAAATACAATTCTCTAGAAAATATTAGTCTGCTAGACTATTATTTAACAGCCCTTCCTCTATTGGTTAATTAGTAAAATCATCTAACATTCCCATGCTAGTTCTAGCCAATCAAAACAACTTCTTTTGTTTTTTTGTATCTGACCTCAAAGGTCAAAATGAGGAAGTCAGAGGAGAAATACAATTCTCTAAAAAATAATAGTCTGCTAGACTATTATTTAACAGCTCTTCATCTATTGGTTAATTAGTAAAACTTGTATCTCTAAATCATTATTCCCCCCCAAAAAAAATTCTTTCAATCTAAAAATATTTTCTGGCTTTAAATAACCTGAAAACTGTTACTAGGCCATAGATAATGAATCAGTCATGGGCACCATGATTATTCATTCAAAACTTTACATATGAACTCTTTTTTTTTTTCAGTTGTCAGGTTTTATATAATGCGGATGTGTGGGTGAGGTAATAGAATTGTTAATCGGAAAGTCGAATTCCAATTCCAGTTGGGTTCGTTATATTCAGTTACATGCAAATACCTTTGGGAAAGGTATGAATCCACCTCTTCTCCCTGTCACATATGCCCCACGTTTTGTTTTTGGTGGGGGGGGTCTTGGTTGGCAGTGTGATTCCATTATAACATTGCTTTCTTCATTCTCGGACGCTGACCACCAGTTGGTTTTAGTCTAAAATTAAAGAGAGACATCAATACTACTTTATTAAACATGTCAACATATACATCTAACTAGCCAGAAACAATTTTAACAGGTCTACATTGTTTGATGTGTAAAATCATCTAACATTCCCATGCTAGTTCTAGTCAATCAAAAACATGACTTCCTTTGTTTTCCTGTATCTGACCTCAAAGGTCAAAATGAGAAAGTCAGAGGAAAAATACAATTCTCTAAAAAATAGTAGTTTGCTAGACTATTATTTAACAATTAGACAAACTAGTGGTGCAGTTTTGGATCCTTAAAACTAATTTTCACACTCAGGTGTTATAAAGTATGAATGCTGTAAATTAGGTGGTAAACTTTTACAAGTGTTCTGATTCAGTTGGCTTAATTGTACGAGTGTCCTTTCCTTTCTTTTTTTTTATCATTTCACCCCAAACAAGACAGGAGTGCCACTAGTATGCAAAGGGTTACAGGGAATGAAAGTGAGAGAAAAGACTGGGTATAGTGGGCAGGGGGATTGAGGAAAGGATAAAAGATGAATGGGGTTCAAGTCAAGAGAAGATGGCTGTTGACATTGCATTTAAATTTTTGAAGATTGTAGTTATCAGAGAAGCAAGTAAGAAGAAGGGTGTTCCACTGGTGGGAAGTGTGAGAAAAGAAACTGTTGGAGTAGAAGTGGTGGTTGCATTTAACTATTTCAAGAGTAAAAGGGTGGTACATAGATGCCAATCTAGTAGCACACTTAAACTCATGCTGTCATGGCACCAGTGATAAAAAGCTCGTCAAAGCAATTGCCATGAAAATATTTGTAGAAAAGACAGAGGAAAGCCACGTCATATCTGTGAGAAAGTGACTGAAGTCAAGATGCCAAGTCAAGACCAATTACATTGCAGATCCTTCTTTGGATTTTGTCAAGAAACTAAAGATGAACAGCAGAGGCACCAGACCAGATATAGCAACAGTATTCAATGCAAGACAAATAGTAGATTTGTAAATGTGCAAGATGGACTCTGATGATAAAAAACTTCTGGCACAACACAATGAACCAACTTTCCTTGCAGTAGATGCAGCTATTGATTTAATGTAGTTGTTCAACTTGAAGTCAGTTGAAAACATGACGCCATGAAGGTGCAATGAGATGCTCACCTGGAGTTGAGCTTCAACCATGTTGATAGCAAGCAGGGAAGTTTCTCTGTGGTAGTTAAACAAAAGCAGTTTACTTTTGGAAGTATTAAAATTTACAAACCATTTCCTGTGTGGCAAAAATGAATGAATGTCCCGACTCAGGCGCAGGAATATAATAATGGTAATTCCTCTTCTCAAAAATTCCAATAAAAATTAAATAAATATAATACTTCAAAGAATTGATGGAACAATGAATATATCCAGTATATTGCTGATTTTCAAACCACAAGAATGTCTGTGTTTTTCTTAAATTTATTTGTACTAACAAGATAACTAAATCTATTTTTTTAGTTTCTTGAAGTTGTTGGGGCGTATTTTTGTTTTTGCAGACCTTGTTAGATTATTATCTAGTTTACTCTTTTCAAAATTAAATAATTTTTTTTTAAATATGAATAATTTTTATATTTCTTCTTTGCCAACATTTACTTTAATGATAATATTTTCTGTTTTACATAAAAGATTTTTTAGCTTTTAAAAATTTTCAATTTTATTAAGTGTTAGGCAAGTTAGAAAACTTATTTCAACAGCACTCTATAAATTATATACAAAGTGTTATTACCAATTTTCAAAGCAGGTAAAAAGTGATATCAAAATTAATTTGGTAACAAAATTGTTAAAATATGAAAACAAATTTTCAAGTGTGTCATTCTTCATTCAAAAATGGTTTGAATTTAATATGATGACATAAAAATGTTTGTGTATGCACATGTATGCATTTAAAATTATCTTTTTTCCAAAATTCTGCTCATAATATATTTGTGATATCGACTATGTTTTTACTTTTTCAAAGAAAAATGTCTGCCAGACATTCTGGATTAGTCACAGACTAATGGTTTTTTTTCACTTTGCAGCTTTCAGATAATCTTTATAATTTAAAAATGGCAGCTTTCTTAATCTATTTTGGTTTATTGTCAAGAACTGCCACATTTTAAATCATTTAGCTTTATTCACTGGCGACAAGCCTCTTCTAAACTTGAAGCAGGTTTTGTAGCAAAAAAGGCAACCCAAAATGTAACTTATATATCTACTTCTATATGCTGTACCCCTTTATGACGTGGGCGATCAAGGCTCTCCACAACGTCCTATCCCTTGTAAGTTGTCTTTCTGCTATCTCTCTTAATCATTGTTCTACTAACCATTTACACATGTTTGTTAGAAGGTTATTTGCTACTTTCCTCTGTCTTTCATGCATTCAGTATTTTATATGAGTGTCAAATTCTCCAAGCTCTCTTTCCTCATTATGTGGCCTAAAAATGTCAGTTGTCTCTTTCAGATTCTAAGTATAAGAGACTTATTGTTTCCTTTAAAACTTCCTTATCACTCACATGTTCAGTTCAAGGTATTCTCCATGCCCAAGAAATTTCAACTATCTCTATCTGATTCTCTGTATTAGTGTCCTTTTTCTTACTATTTACCCTAAAACTTCATCATTGTTCTTCTGTAGAACTACACTTCTGTTGCCTCAAGTATCTTCTTCATCTATGAGACAATAGTCCAGCTTTCACTTCCATATAGGAGGATTAGTATTACATAGCAGTTCAACACTCTTATTTTAGTCTCTAATAAAATTTCTATGTTTGTTAATACTTAATACCTTTTTTGCTATTCTCATGTGCTTTCTGAATTTAGTATCACATTTTTAGTCCTTTAGATTATTTAATATTTTGTGCTTGTTGTCTCCAATTTGTAGTTACCATCTTGGATTGTTCCTTTTTGTTGATAGACATATATTCTTACAATTGATGTTTAGTGCTTTCTTTTTGCTTTCCTTTACCACCTTCTATAGGACTTCCTGTAGTTTCCTTTTTATGTCTGCTACCAACACTGTCTCATCTGTATATCTAATGTAGTTAAGATTGTAGCTACCAATAATGAATCCTGGTAGAACTTCTAATTCTCTCAGAATTGCCTCACTGTAAGGTTTGAATAAGTCTGATGAAAAGACACATCCTTGTATTACATCTTTTTGTATTTTTCTGTATCCACATACAGGCAGTTGGTTCCCAGTATAAATTATGGATTTTTCTAATATCTTTCTTAAATAAATGAAGTTTACCTAGCAGTTCAAATAGTTCTTTGTGTCATACTTTCTCAAATACTTTGAATAATCTATTTTTGAGCTGATCCAGTCTTTCCTATCAAATCATGAAATGAAAGTTATCCTGAATGGCCACTCATCTAGATCCTTTTCGTACTAATGTGGGTGTCCCCCAGGGCTCCATCCTTGGTCCTATGCTGTTCATTACCGACCTTCCCAATTATATTAACTCTCAACTTGGTATCTACACTGATAACATAACCATTTAGTTCTGTCTTGATAGTAAGGCTGATCAATCCGTCAAGGTCAAAATTCCAGCTGATATCCAAAACGGCCTCAAGGCCATGACTAACTGGGGCAAAAGATGGATTGTCAATTTTCATGCCTCCAAAACTAAACTTAGCTCCATTAACCATCTGAGAGACCCCTCTTTGCCTTCCATCAACATGGCTGATGCTAACCTCCAGGAAAGTGACTTGTTGCACCTTCTCAGGCTAACATTCTTAGTGGAAGCGGAAAGACTATATTAAATTCATTGTTAGCGACACTGCTGAGAAAGTTGGTTCACTGTGTTGTGTGAGACAATTTTTCTCTCCGGAATCTATCTTGCATATCTATAAGTATACCATTCGTCCATGCTTAGAATATTGCTACCATATATGGTCCGGTACCCCTACCATTTACCTGGAGCTCCTTGATAAGATCCAAAGAAGAGCCAGCAGTATTATTGATCCTGATCTGGCAGCTCAGCTTCAGTCACTTGCTCACCACCATAAGGTTGCCTCTCTGTGCCTTTTTTATAAATACTTTCATGGTAATTGTTCGGATGAGCTCTTTGCTATGGTATCTAGACTTTTTGAATTTAAGCGCAGTACTAGACTGGCATTGAGATCTCATCACTTTGCAGTTTAGCTGGCTAGATGTAGCCATAAGTTCTATGCTAACAGTTTCTTTTCTCACACTTCTCGCTTGTGGAACTCCCATCTAGCTCCATGCTTTCCATCCAACTTTAATCTGTAAAAATTTAAATGCAGTGTCAATTGCTCTTTTCTTTTTCCACTCATTTAATGTTTCTGTCCCTAATTCCTCTACACCCTGTAACCCATTGCATCTTAGTGGCTTTACTGCCTTGCTTGGGGTGATACCAATTAAAAAATGACATTTTCATGTTGTAGAGTTTTCAATGAACAGTGTTCCACAGTTAGGTTAAGAATTGGAGCCTACAACAATAAAGACATTATTTAAAAATAATCATTATTATGCAACACAATATAGTTGACATACTCAAAATGTCTAAATCTAGGTTGGTAATATTAGTCTCTTTGATGTGTGGCTTCCACATGAGTAAAAAAATACAAACCTACTTCAACAGGTTTAAATGTTCAGTTTTAAGTAAATTTTAATGTAAAATGGTTGTTGAAAACATATGGGATACAGTGATGTTGTGCATGCTGTGAAAGTGGAATTTTTTCTGTAAAACCTGATAATTATTACAACAAGTCAGAATGAAGGCAGCAGGCAATAAAAAGTAGCTTGGAATTACCTTTAGGTACCTCACAAAAGGGTGGAACATTTATTTTGTTTTTAGAGGATATCTTTTAAAGACACCCACCACATCAACCAGTTAATTGAGCATTTTATTTATTAATTTGTCATTTATCCCTGGCGATTGATGTTTCATTTAAATTTTTGAAGACTGTAAGCAAGTAAACATAAGTGAGTTCCACAGATGGAAAGTGGGAAAAAGAAGAATTTGGAGTAGGAGTGACGTTTGCATTTAACTATTTCAACAGTAAAACAGTGATAACTAGATGCCAATATAGTAGCACACTTAATTCATGTAGTCATGGCGCCATTGCCATGACCTTGTCACCATGAAAAACAGAGTTGCAGACCGGCCACCACACAAAGCACTACTACCGCCAATGTCACCGCCTTCACTCAACATGACCGCACATTTCATTGACCATTACCACTTCCTGGCTTGACCTCAGCTGTCCAGTTTTGACTCAAAACATTCCAACCTCAATTCCTCCCAGCTACAAGCCTTCATCGATACCAATACCCACTGTCAGCTCAGTCTACCTTTATCTGCTTCAACATACCTTGACTCGTTTACAAGGCATTCCCTTCACAGTCGACACAGCTACCTCATTCCACAGAATTGGCCTCCCAAACCCGCCATCACCTCGGCCTACCTTGACTCGTTTTCAAGGCATTCCCTTTGCAGTTGGCTCCAGCAACACTCACTCCACAGAACAGCTCTACCTCAACTTGTTTACAAGGCATTCCCTTCGCAGTCAACACAGCAACCTCCATTCCACAGAATGGTTCTACCTTAACTTGTTTACAAAACAATTCCTTCACTGTTGATGTAGCAACCCCTGTTCCACAGAACAGCTCTAACTTGACTCATTTACAAGTCACTTGCTTCACCGTTGACGCAGTGAACTCTGTTCCACAGAACAGCTCTATCTTGACTCGTTTACAAGTCACTTGCTTTGCTGTTGACACAGCAACCTCCGTTCCACAGAACTGGCCTCCCAAATCTGCCATAACCTCAGCCTGCCTGGACTTGTTTCCAAAGCATTCCCTTCACAGACGACACCAGCAACATCCCCTCCACAGAACAGGTCTACCTCGACTTGTTTCCAAGGCATTCCCTTCACAGTCGACACTAGCAACCTCCATTACACAGAACTGGGCTAACAAAACCACACTAATCTGATGTCACCTGTTTCAACACAACAGTTTGACCAACTGACAAGACAAGCCACAACTGTGACTTCTATCAACAAACATGCACCAACCGTATCCTGTGACCTCGTCCATAACAGCACAAGAAATGGTTCAACATCCAACACTACACTTAGAACAATCACCATTCCTGTATTCTTTGACACCAATAAACGTTTTTTTCACTCTTCATTATTCCTTTATTTTGCTACCATATTATGCTTAATATAACACTGAAAACACAAAGGAAGATAAATATAACAATAATGATCTGAATTCTCTATGTTTATGTTTGTTACCATAACAGCAAAAATGGCACATTGTAGTGCGCTTTCTGTTAGCTCAATACCATTAAAATTTTCTAATTTGGAAAATTAATATCATCTTAATAGTAATCGTGTGGGGTTTGCATTCATGCCCAGTCTCATAATCTCTTCTATAATGATAGAATTTTTCATAGCAACTAATTCGAGTATATAGGCAATCAAATCTCTCCCTAAATTGCCATGACCTCTTGGGAAAGATAGTGCAGTGGTTTCCCATTGCCTTCTCTAGAGTTATGAATTCAAAGTTATCCTTCTTCTAGATTGTCTGCCACCCAAGGCTAGACAGCCTATTATTCTATGCTATTTAACCTATGACTGGGTGGGGAGAAGGAATGAATTCACAAATTATCCAAATGAAAAGGAACACGGTTTGAACTGAGCTCACCAATTCCACACCAATAATTATTAAAAATCTGCACATATATTCCACACATTAAATGTAAATTATTTTTGATAATTTATTCTGCAATCTTTCGACCCTTCTTGGATTATTTAATGTTGATTTTTTTTACTCATGGCTCAAGTAGCTTCACTAAACTTCATCCTGTGCCAAATTTGGTGGGTTGACTTTATGACATGTTAACACTTGAATGGAGCACCCAGTGAGCATCAAACTCACTACTCTGTAGTAATGGTCAGCCAGAGTAGCCTCACTAACCATTATTCTAGGCAAAATAATTATAATGTACATTTTATAAATATGAAGTAACTTGACATCAAACTTATTGCTGACCAATGGAGACCTTTAATCAAGTCTGAAAGAAAGAAACCATGTAGAATCTTCCTAAAGTCTATATTTATTTTATGGATGATATTTCAACCATATGTTGCCATTTAATTACAGATGAGTATTATTTTAATGCTTAAAGTTCTTTGCTTTCAAGTGACGAAAGAAATGCACACGTGCTTGTATAAATAGACAATGTCCTGTCTTTTGGTATGTTGAGACAGTAATATTAAAACATGAAAAGAACAAACCACCACTGCTCGACTACGCATTGGACACACAAGACTGACTCACTCATTTGTACTAAAACAAGAACCTCCACCTAAATGCTCCTGTGGAAAACAATACACTGTAAAACATATACTAATAGAATGTACAAACCTCACACACATCCGTAGAAAATTCTATAACGCGAAGAACATGAAGAAATTATTTGCAAAAAGTGAACCAAAAAATATACTGGATTTTCTAAAAAGAATTGGTCTCTTATCAAAGATATAGACTGATGTATAAACAACATATCCTACCTTTTATCATTTTTCAAATAAATTGTCCTTAGCAAATGGAAATTCTTGACTTAAACAAAATACCTAGGATTATTTTGCAGTGTGCAAGCAAATAAGCTCTAGGTTGCTAAAAATGTTCCATACAAAGTGGGCATTTAAAATTCATATAAACTGGATTTGGCATTAAATAACCCACAGTGGTTGATATGCCATAAAACCCAAACAAACAAACAAACAGTAATATGTAAATTCTGGATATCTTAAGCAGCAGGATTCTTTCAGATATTGTCCATTGTATAGCATTTCTTTGTCTGCAGGGGATGCTAGAAGGATTAAAAGAAATTTATTGAAATGCTAATGAGAATTTTTTCAGCCTTTCTGTTCCTATTTTCTTTTCAGTGTCTTGTCGGCAACCATGCCTGAGTTTGTGCAGCCTTGTTATATGAAACAAAGGAAAATCTTGCTGCAGAAATTGGAATAACATTCTTATTTACTGAAATGGTAAATCTCTTCATCAGATTTGGGGCTTGATGAATTTCAGATGAGTTAAGAAATTGGATCACCCAAGCATATTTCTTTCAAGAAATCCTGAATAAGTAATATGATACTCTTGTCTGAAGTTCAAAGATTGGCAAACTCAGTATAGAAACAAATATTTCGAAAGGTCATAATTCCTCAAAATAATAATAAGAGTCGTTGCATAGCAAAAATATTTCTTTAGTAAGATTTCTTGATCTAGGCAGGTTATTAATTTCACTGTTTAAGACAAATAAAAACAGGCATAGCACCTCAAACATGTGTACCCATAAAAAATAACAATTATAGTAATAAAAAATATCAGATCAAAAAATTATATATATATATATATATATATATATATATATATATATATAAAATTTCAAAAACCAATAAAAACTATTCTTAAAAGAGTGCTCAATCAAGAGTAGACCAAATATTATTCATTGACAAATTATAACATAAACATGTTATAACATCACTACAAAAATAGCCATTTTGTTCCAACACTTCTGGTGTCTCATCAAGTGATGGTGTTGTATGTAGAATCTACATTCAACACCATCACTTGAGAAGACACCAGAAGTGTTGAAATATATACATGTTTATGTTATAATTTTTGAATAAATAATATTTGCTCTACTCTGGATTGAGCACTCTTTTAAGAATAGTGTTTTTGGTTATTGGAATTTTATTCTGTCTACACCAATCCTATACTTGGATATACATACATACATATATATATATATATGATAAAAATATAGCTTGTATCTTATGCTATATTAATGAGTAAGATTGCTCAATATTTAGGGATAGTGTGGATGTATATATAAAAGTGGCACTGAGGTTAACAGCAAGTGAAAACAGCCTGTTGCATGCTTGAACGCAATCTTCAGGTCATATGTGTTTTGTGATGACTCGGCTATTTATATATGCTGGTTAATGGTGCATTATGGGTTGCAAGGTCTATCATATATATATATATATATAGAGAGAGAGAGAGAGAGAGGAATAAAGAGAGAGAGGGTCAAATTTACTTAACTATGATACTATAAAATAAAAACAGTTAAATAATAATAAAAATATGCAAATTAAAAAATTAAAAATAAATACAGCTGAAAGCTGAAAACATCTGGTTTAAGCTGAAATATGTGGATATAAAATAGTATTACATTAAACCAACTTTTCAGTACCATCAAAATACATACATATATATATGTGTGTGTGTGTGTTATATATAGCATTTGGTAGCGAGAGAAAGGAATAATGAGGATTAGATTTGAACGTTTATTTTTGGTTGTTGGCATGTTATACAGAGGTTGGGTAGAATGTCCCCTTCAGTGGCTGGTTGTCATGATGGTAGTCGGGTGCAAAGATAGCACCAGGCATTGACCTAATCCTCGTTTGGGTTTGATGTGAGGTCACAGGTTTTGGCAGTTGGTTGGTAGGCATGTTCTGTTAACCAGGGCCACAGTGATGATTTCAAAGGAATGACTTGTACATGTCGGTTATGCCAATGTGACAGCCAAGGTAGTTTGCCAAGTGAAGGTTAGGAGTCAGGACAAGTCATGAATCTGATTTTGTCAATGTGTATGATGCAAGCATTAGGGTTCAAGAGAAGGCAAAAATCTAACTTTGCGAATTTGTAGGATGCGAGCATTAGGAGTCAGGAGAAGTTCTGTAACTGACTTTGCCAATGTATAGGATGCGAGCGTTAAGAGTCGAATTTGAGATGTTATCATGTTGGTATTTGCTGAGGTGAGTGTTGTCAATGATGAAGGCTTGTAGCTGGGTGGAGTCAAAGCTAGATAGTCAGCCACTTGTGGCTAGTGTTTGACAAGGTCAAGATATTATCAGCACGAAGATGGATAGTCAAGGTTGTTAGTTAAGTCTGGAAGTGGTAATAGTCATTGAGATGTGTGGTCATGTTGAGTGGTGGTAGTGAAGGCAGCAGCAGCAGTAACAGTGGCAGCAGCAGCAGCAACCTACTTAGCAACCGGTGGGTTCACCGGGCCACAACTGCTTTTAAGCAGGTCTCGTAATCCACAGGGGCATCTCATTTTCTAGAAAGAACATTTGCAATTGGCCACTGCTGAAGCTCAATTTGTACACCAGACATTTTGTGTGGAACCTAATGCACAGAAAAAAAAACATCCAATCATCATGCAGAATGAACCAGAAAGAAATCTAATTGCAATAGAGTATAATATATATATATATATATATATATATTGAGACATGTTTCATTGAATAATTTAGACAAGTTTTGTCTACTTATTTTCAATTGGATCCTTTCATATTCATGGACAAGGATTTTGGTATCAAAACCTTAATAAAATTAATTATGAATACTGAACAAATATTTTTAAATGCATACAATATATAATTTAAAATATCAAGGTTTGCACCAATAGTTTTAATAATTATTTCTTAAGAACTCTCAACACACCATACTTAGTTACCTCCCCTGAAGCACTGTCCAGCCATCACATACTCAACTTAGTGCTCTTCACTTCATAAGTAAAAAATTTATCTTTCAGATGAACACAGCAATTTTTGTCTTTGAAAATGATGAACACTACAATATTTGTCTTGAAGTAAACAACATCCTGATGCTGACATTGTGCTCTGTCAAAAGTACTTGGAATAAAATAATATGTATCAACACAGTAATTTTCTCTCTTCCTTTAATAATGACACCAAAATCTTGTCTGTATATATGAAAAGATCCAACTGAAAATAAGTAGACAAAACTTCTCTAAATTATTCAATGAAACATGTCTCAATGAAAACATGCTACCAAAATATACGCAATATATATATATATATATATATATATATATATATATATATATTGCGTATATTTTGTCAGTCTTATACATATATATATAAGTAATTATATTTGAACATTTAAGTTGCCACTACAAAAATGCATATTTGTTTCAATGCCCAATTCTGACATCTCATCAGATGGTGATCAAATGCTAGTTATGAAACATCACTTCTTTTTATATTTTTAAAGAATAAGAAAGACATAAGAAAAGTTTCCATAAAAGGAAAAGAAAAAAATATATAATTTTACCATAAAAGGAAAAGAAAGAAACACACAGGTTAAAGCAGACAAAAAGGACAAGAAATTAATAAAAAGGAAAAAGAAAGAAGAAAGAGAAATAGAAGGAGGTAAGAAAAGAAAGACATAAGAAATCATTCCTTCTCCAAAGAAAAGAAAAAGGAAAGAGAAGTAATATATCAAAAATTACAATTGCAAAGAAAAGGAAAGAAGAAAGGAAAAACAGGAAAAGTTGTTGATGATCAGTTAGCCAACAAAAAAATCTTTAATGTTGAGAGGGATGTAATAGGGAGAGAATTCAAAATTTAACCAGAAATGATGGCCACTAGATAGAAATTTTTTTTAAAAAGATGCAATGTAGAAGTCTGTGAGCCATATGGTGTTTTGAAGAAGCCACATACTTTAAACAAAATTAAACATGGTATGTAAATAAAAGACACTTTAAGAAGTAAAAACATTAGACATACAAAATAAATAATTCACCTTACAAACCATTAAATTATAAATAAATAAAAAACGAATATAAATTTTTGAAAATTTGTATGAATTATATAAATTTAAAGGCTATTACTAAACCTTATTACCAGTAATATATGAGTATAAACCTATTTACAGCAAACATTATTACCAGTAATTTATGAATATAAACCTATCAATCATCTTAATTCAAAATAAACTACTAAGGATAACATTAAAATGTTTATACAAAGGTAATATAACATAAGAGAAATGATGATGAAGTTATAAAGTTTTAAAGTTCAGCAAGATTGTAAAGTTAAATGTGTAATGTGCCTACAATTAATGGTAATTTCAAATCTTTGATTTAACAATTGATCACTATTCAAAAATTTAATTATCTGCATTCCTCCTGTAGACATAGAAAACAAGGTTCGTATATAGATATACAAGTTCTATTTTGTTTGTGGATTTTCCATTTAACATTAGGTGTTTTGTTTTCACCTTTCAATTTGCAAAAATATTTAGAAAGTGAAGTCATATTGTGATTGTTAGCATTGGTAAAAGATGAGAGATGGTTATACCAACGTATTTACAAGAATTTTTGGTACTTCCAATATAAACCATAACAATCCTAGGATTTTCAATTGATGAAACAGAACACATAAAAACAAGGGATTCAGTTAAGCACTTTTTAGATAATGGTCATTGGTCAGGATTTCTACAATTACATAGGTTGGTTTCATGGGACAAATTATTATTAGTTATTATTGTTATATAGTTTCAGTGTTTTATTGTTGTGTGATTTAATTATTTTTTCCAGATTGTTAGTACAACTATAGCTAAGTTTTAGAGTATTCTAATTGAAAATTTTACTTAGTGGATTACTTTTCAGAAAATGTTTATCAATTAAATTTAAAATCTTGTTCCCTAAATACAAACAAATTGATTGAATGTGTACCAAATGATCTTCCTCGTTCTGTTTTTTTTCTTATAATGTTATACAAACTTAATTTCAGTAGATTTATATCACAAAGAACTTTATTATACACTGTTCTATGTTTCTCGAACACTTCTTTGTTAGAGGAGAGTTGGCTAATACGATGTTCAACAGATGATGGAATATGTTGGATTACAGACTGTGGGTGATTAGAGTTAGGGTGGATATAGATCGGGTTGGCATTCATATCAGGTTGAAAATTATTATGAAGTAAATTTAATGTTAAATCTAGGAAATCAACTTGTTTAGTATTAGAACTAATTTTTATGTTAAGATTTAATAATTTAAATTCTCTATGAATTAATTTCCTAAGTTTATCCACTTTGCTTCATGTAGAGTTTTCAACAACCATGAGACCATCGTCCCTATAGAGCCCTATACTATTTAAAATAATATCTTCATAAGCTGTAAGTTTATATAATATAAACAATCCAACCAAATTAGAAGACACTGCAGAATCCAATGATCACACTGAAATGTCAAAATTATTGTCCAAATTTTTAACCCACTGTTCATTGTCATGGATTAGGACAGATTTTCTACAGCTCAAAATGATGTTAATCTCATCCTTTGAAAAGTCCGAATAAACTTCTGCAAATTCCAATGCCATTTTGAAGAGGCCTCTAGAAACTGAGAGATAGAAGTCCTCAGTATCGAATTGGATGAAAGTACATTTATTTTTGTTGTCAATGTTCTTAAACCAGTAGTTCCAAGTTGATTTTTAATTTGTAATTATAACTTAATGTTATGAATGTTTAAATTTATATTTGTTTCATTCTCTTTACATTTATGTGCATATATATATATATATATATATATATATATATATATATATATATATATAATGGACTCTCCCGTTGAACTTGATGTATGAGGGTCAGACAGATCAATTCCCAGAAACTGAAAGCCGGACACCCACACAGGATTTGATTATAGTGGTGAAGGCTTTGTGTAGGGCCATCCACACTTTTTGGAGGGGTGAATACAGGGACCTGGTGCAACGAATGCCACAAGGTCCCCAAACGACCCTCTGCAGGTTTTGAATTCAGAGTTGTCCTTCTCCTAGACCAGTTGCCGTCCAAGGCTATAGAACCCAGTCTGTCCTGCTATTTACCCATAGTTGGAGGGAGAAGAAGAGGATTCACACCTTTCCCAAGGGTGTTAGCATGTAAGTGAATGTAATGGATTTGACTGGAATTCGAACTCGGCTCTCCGATTCCTCAATCCAAGCCGTTATCCATTACCCCACCATGCCTCCGTGCATTATATATATAATGACAATTGGAAAAAATCTTAGTTTTTTGCTGGTGAATTTCATCTTCTGACTTTTTCAAGGCAAAAAATGAAATCAAAATGTTTTTGTTATTATAGTTACATTACAAAATCCAAATTTAAAAAAGACAGATACCCTTTTGTATAAGCCTCTTTCTGGTTAATGTAAATTTCCTTGAAACTGAGAGTTTTTTTTCTTTCCATGTCGACAATATAGTTAAATTCCCAGATCAATTCTGTGGACAAGACAAATTGGTGTAAGATGACAACTGGAAAAAAATCTTAGTTTTTTGCCGAAGTGTTTCGTCTTCCAACATTTTCAAGGCATAAATGAAATCTTTGTCCAAAGAATTGATCTGGGAATTTAACTACATTGTCAACATGGAAAGAAAAAGAAAACTCTTAGTATAAAAGAAATTTACATTAACCAGAAAGAGGCTTATGCAGAAGCATCTCTCTTGTTTTTTAATTTGGATTTTGTAATGAAACTATAAAAAAACATTTTGATTTCAGTTATGCCATGAAAAAAGAAAACTTTTTTACAATTGTCATCTTATGCCAATTTGTCTTGTCCACAGAATTGATCTGGGAATTTAACTATATATATATATATATATATATATATATATATATAATAATTTTATCATATAGACAAAAAGAGTTAAAATTATAATAAATAATTATTGCTCTACTATCGGCATTGAGCCCTCTTTTGAATTAATTCTGTGAATGTTAGAATTTATATATTACTTTCATTCTCATTGCATCAGATATATATATATATATATATATATATATATATATATATAATTAGAGAATATAAGGATAAGCAGCTCCCAAAAGAGTTTTTCTAAGGTTGTACATGGACAAAAAAGTTCTCAGTACCATGAAAAATGACAGAGCTTTAACATTGTAACAAAAGACATGAGTTACCTCCGAATTCGAAGTGAGCGTAAGCATGTCTTACCTGCAAAGTGATGACAAAAAGAAATATAGCATCTATTGGAGACACAATTTATGCGCGCATATCTCATCCAAAATGAGACGATATTTGCACTTCATTTTTTCTAAAACTTCGCTCACATGTTCAGTCCATCGTATCTTCAACATCCTTCTGTAGAGCCACATTTCTCTTTGCTTCAAGTCTCTTCTTCATCTGTGAGGAGAATGCCGAGCATTCACTGCCATATAGTGGGACCAATATAAAATGCTCTTTCTCTTTGTTTCTATCAAGATTTTTCTGTTTCTTCTTGCTCACTCCCACCCCAAAATTTTTCCAATTTTTGCTTTAGAGTTTCCAGTTATGATTGCCTGTTGCCATTCAATATCTGAAGCCATAAGTTCAAACCCTAACCTAATCCTTCTTAAATCATTCCATGTTATTTACCTTTGAAAAGAAAAATATCATTAGAAACAAAGAAAAGAGTACTGAACTGTTATATAATATCAGTCCTCCCACATGGAAAATGAAGAAGACTTGAAGCAATGGAAATGTGGTTCTACAGAAGGATGCTGAGAATGCCATGAAGACATGAACAACAACAATGTTTTTAGAGGAAATGGAAATAAAAAGGACACTTATACTTAACGTCATGCTAGTTGAAATTTCTAGGGCACATAATGAGGAAGGAGGGCTTGGAAAATTTAATACTGACAGGTCAGATTGAATGAAGAACAGAGGAAAACAATGCACAACCTAACTAGTGAACTTGAGTAAATGGTTTATGGAGAAGGATATGACAAAAAGACAATTATTCAGTATCTATCGATATTTCAGAGGGGAATTAACAGGAGATAACTGATAACTGACATCCATTAAACATGGCACGTGGAACTAGAACAGTCTACCTCAGTGAGTGAAATAACGGGTTCAGTTCGACATTTCAACCACCTGAAGAAGGCCGGAGCATACAACGGCTGAAACGTTGTAATAAATATGCCGACAAAGATGAGGACAATAGTCCAAATAAGGTAAATAATGTAAAAGCTATTAAGAGCTACAATGGACAGGAAATTTGGGAGAGCCATGATCACCAAAGTCCTGAAGGGACATGGCTCATAGAATAAAACGAAGAAGGAGAGAAAGAATAGTAAATCCAATAAGAACTTACTCACCAGTTTAAAAGTAAGACATTTTTGGAAGTGTTAAACAAAGATCTAAATTAATTCCTTCACCCTTCATGCTTCATTCATCCATCATTCACCTGTCTCGTTTCATTCACCTGCAAAATAATTTTAATCACCCTAAGAAGAAACACTGTCTAAGACGGGACAGTTTATTGGGGTGTCAATCTAAAGTGAGAGGGAACAAATATCTGGAGCAAGTTTGGTGCAGTGCCAAAAGACAAAAATATTACTGAGACTTCTAAAGATCTCAGAAGAACACTAATCTTAAATTCTAAGATGATGGATTATTCTGGAAGCTTAGCTGATAAATAACCCATAAACAGTAAATATACTCAAAATATATATGTGCCATTCGTGACTTGCTGAAGTGTTTCTTCAAATAAATCAGACTAAATGCAGGAAATAACTCTTTTTCTAATCAATTAGAATTCGTCTATGAAATTCAAAGTCAAAACATCCTTTAAAAATCAGTTATGTCACTTGACCAACTAACAGATTTAGTTGTCTGGTTTTGTTGCAGATGGAGAAAAACAAAATTATCCATTATTACTTGTTAATTATCGTGCGCACAAACTATTATAGTTTTGCAGAATAGTCAGTAAGGAAATATTAAAAAGCTGGTAAACGTGATGCAGCTGAGATCTCCAATGGTAAGGAATAACAATAGCTTTTCTCTTTCAAAACTAATAAAAAAAATTATTGGACAATTCATTTTCATTTCCAAAACAGAAAGTATTTAATTTTTGCCCTTTTATTTAAGTAAGCATTTTTTTTTCTATTTTTTTTTATTGATACTGAATCTAGTTAAATATAAGTCTTGGAGAAAGGTATAGAATTTAAAAGGTTGCATGTCAGATTTATATTGTAGGCGTGTACATGTTCATATGAGAACAATATGAAAAGAAGCATACAAAAACTTGTTTTTTTTTTTACTATGGACCAATTATTCTCCTTTTTTATATAAACTGTAGTGAAACAAATTTCCCAATGTCTCTTAGGTATGTTTCATTTCTTTCTGGTGCCGTAGTTAGTATAAGTATAATAAACATTGTTATAGGGAGCAGGACAACTCAACAGCAGGACAACAAATCAACCATTCGCCCTTGCATGGAGTATTGCTGCCATATATGGTCTGGAGCCCCTTCTGTTTGCCTCAGGGTTCTTGATAAGATCCAGAGATGGGTATGCAACATAATTGGCCCTGATCTGTCATCTTGTCTTCAGTCGCTCTCTCACTGACTCGCCGTCGCCACACTTTGTCTTTTTTACAAATACTTTCATGGCATTTGCTGGTTCCCAGGTTTCATGAATTCAAGAATCCTACGAGGCTGGCATCCTGCTCCCACCCTTTCACTGTTGAAACTGTTAAATGTAGACGTCTCTTCTACTCCAATAGCTTCATATCTCGCACCTCTCTCCTGTGGAACTTCCTTCCTTATTCCTGTTTCCCAGACAACTATAATCTCCAACTATTCAAATGTAACGTCAATCGACATCTCCAGTTGCCTTGATCTATCCACTATCCTTCTCCACATTCTTTCCTCTTTCACTCCTATCTGCTCTTGTTCCAAAATCTTCTGTAACCCCTTGCCTTGATCTATCCACTATCCTTCTCCACATCCTTTCCTCTTTCACTCCTATCTGCTCTCACTCCAAATCTTCTGTAATGCCTTGCCTTGATCTATCCACTATCCTTCTCCACATCCTTTCCTCTACCACTCCTATCTGCTCTGGCTCCAAATCTTCTGTAACACCTTGCCTTGATCTATCCACTAACCTTCTCCACATCCTTTCCTTTTTCACTCCTACCTGCTCTCACTCCAAATCTTCTGTAACCCCTTGCCTTGATGTATCCACTAACCTTCTCCACATCCTTTCCTCTTTCACTCCTACCTGCTCTCACTCCAAACCTTCTGTAACCCCTTGCCTTGATCTATCCACTATCCTTCTCCACATCCTTTCCTCTAACATCTGCTCTTGTTCCAAACCTTCTGTAACCCCTTACCTTGATCTATCCACTATCCTTCTCCAAATCCTTTCCTCTAACATCTGCTCTTGTTCCAAACCTTCTGTAACCCCTTACCTTGATCTATCCACTATCCTTCTCCACATCCTTTCCTCTACCACTCCTATCTGCTCTCACTCCAAATCTTCTGTAACCCCTTGCCTTGATCTATCCACTATCCTTCTTCACATCCTTTCCTCTACCACTCCTATCTGCTCTCGCTCCAAATCTTCTGTAACCCCTTGCCTTGATCTATCCACTAACCTTCTCCACATCCTTTCCTCTTTCACTCCTACCTGCTCTCACTCCAAACCTTCTGTAACCCCTTGCCTTGATCTATCCACTATCCTTCTCCACATCCTTTCCTCTTTCACTCCTACCTGCTCTCACTCCAAACCTTCTGTAACCCCTTGCCTTGATCTATCCACTATCCTTCTCCACATCCTTTCCTCTAACATCTGCTCTTGTTCCAAACCTTCTGTAACCCCTTACCTTGATCTATCCACTATCCTTCTCCACATCCTTTCCTCTACCACTCCTATCTGCTCTCGTTCCAAATCTTCTGTAACCCCTTGCCTTGATCTATCCACTATCCTTCTCCACATCCTTTCCTCTACCACTCCTATCTGCTCTCGCTCCAAATCTTCTGTAACCCCTTGCCTTGATCTATCCACTAACCTTCTCCACATCCTTTCCTCTTTCACTCCTACCTGCTCTCACTCCAAACCTTCTGTAACCCCTTGCCTTGATCTATCCACTATCCTTCTCCACATCCTTTCCTCTTTCACTCCTACCTGCTCTCACTCCAAACCTTCTGTAACCCCTTGCCTTGATCTATCCACTATCCTTCTCCACATCCTTTCCTCTAACATCTGCTCTTGTTCCAAACCTTCTGTAACCCCTTACCTTGATCTATCCACTATCCTTCTCCACATCCTTTCCTCTACCACTCCTATCTGCTCTCGTTCCAAACCTTCTGTAACCCCTTGCCTTGATCTATCCACTATCCTTCTCCACATCCTTTCCTCTTTCACTCCTACCTGCTCTCACTCCAAACCTTCTGTAACCCCTTGCCTTGATCTATCCACTATCCTTCTCCACATCCTTTCCTCTAACATCTGCTCTTGTTCCAAACCTTCTGTAACCCCTTACCTTGATCTATCCACTATCCTTCTCCACATCCTTTCCTCTACCACTCCTATCTGCTCTCGTTCCAAATCTTCTGTAACCCCTTGCCTTGATCTATCCACTATCCTTCTCCACATCCTTTCCTCTACCACTCCTATCTGCTCTCGCTCCAAATCTTCTGTAACCCCTTGCCTTGATCTATCCACTAACCTTCTCCACATCCTTTCCTCTTTCACTCCTACCTGCTCTCACTCCAAACCTTCTGTAACCCCTTGCCTTGATCTATCCACTATCCTTCTCCACATCCTTTCCTCTTTCACTCTTACCTGCTCTCACTCCAAACCTTCTGTAACCCCTTGCCTTGATCTATCCACTATCCTTCTCCACATCCTTTCCTCTAACATCTGCTCTTGTTCCAAACCTTCTGTAACCCCTTACCTTGATCTATCCACTATCCTTCTCCACATCCTTTCCTCTAACATCTGCTCTTGTTCCAAACCTTCTGTAACCCCTTGCCTTGATCTATCCACTATCCTTCTCCACATCCTTTCCTCTTTCACTCCTACCTGCTCTCACTCAAACCTTCTGTAACCCCTTGCCTTGATCTATCCACTATCCTTCTCCACATCCTTTCCTCTTTCACTCCTACCTGCTCTCACTCCAAACCTTCTGTAACCCCTTGCCTTGATCTATCCACTATCCTTCTCCACATCCTTTCCTCTACCACTCCTATCTGCTCTCGCTCCAAATCTTCTGTAACCCCTTGCCTTGATCTATCCACTATCCTTCTCCACATCCTTTCCTCTTTCACTCCTACCTGCTCTCACTCAAACCTTCTGTAACCCCTTGCCTTGATCTATCCACTATCCTTCTCCACATCCTTTCCTCTTTCACTCCTACCTGCTCTCACTCCAAACCTTCTGTAACCCCTTGCCTTGATCTATCCACTATCCTTCTCCACATCCTTTCCTCTACCACTCCTATCTGCTCTCGCTCCAAATCTTCTGTAACCCCTTGCCTTGATCTATCCACTATCCTTCTCCACATCCTTTCCTCTTTCACTCCTACCTGCTCTCACTCAAACCTTCTGTAACCCCTTGCCTTGATCTATCCACTATCCTTCTCCACATCCTTTCCTCTTTCACTCCTACCTGCTCTCACTCCAAACCTTCTGTAACCCCTTGCCTTGATCTATCCACTATCCTTCTCCACATCCTTTCCTCTACCACTCCTATCTGCTCTCGCTCCAAATCTTCTGTAACGCCTTGCCTTGATCTATCCACTATCCTTCTCCACATCCTTTCCTCTTTCACTCCTACCTGCTCTCACTCAAACCTTCTGTAACCCCTTGCCTTGATCTATCCACTATCCTTCTCCACATCCTTTCCTCTTTCACTCCTACCTGCTCTCACTCCAAACCTTCTGTAACCCCTTGCCTTGATCTATCCACTATCCTTCTCCACATCCTTTCCTCTACCACTCCTATCTGCTCTCGCTCCAAATCTTCTGTAACCCCTTGCCTTGATCTATCCACTATCCTTCTCCACATCCTTTCCTCTTTCACTCCTACCTGCTCTCACTCCAAACCTTCTGTAACCCCTTGCCTTGATCTATCCACTATCCTTCTCCACATCCTTTCCTCTAACATCTGCTCTTGTTCCAAACCTTCTGTAACCCCTTACCTTGATCTATCCACTATCCTTCTCCACATCCTTTCCTCTAACATCTGCTCTTGTTCCAAACCTTCTGTAACCCCTTACCTTGATCTATCCACTATCCTTCTCCACATCCTTTCCTCTTTCACTCCTACCTGCTCTCACTCAAACCTTCTGTAACCCCTTGCCTTGATCTATCCACTATCCTTCTCCACATCCTTTCCTCTTTCACTCCTACCTGCTCTCACTCCAAACCTTCTGTAACCCCTTGCCTTGATCTATCCACTATCCTTCTCCACATCCTTTCCTCTAACATCTGCTCTTGTTCCAAACCTTCTGTAACCCCTTACCTTGATCTATCCACTATCCTTCTCCACATCCTTTCCTCTACCACTCCTATCTGCTCTCGCTCCAAATCTTCTGTAACCCCTTGATCTATCCATTAACCTTCTCCACATCCTTTCCTCTTTCACTCCTACCTGCTCTCACTCCAAACCTTCTGTAACCCCTTGCCTTGATATATCCACTATCCTTCTCCACATCCTTTCCTCTAACATCTGCTCTTGTTCCAAACCTTCTGTAACCCCTTACCTTGATCTATCCACTATCCTTCTCCACATCCCTTCCTCTACCACTCCTATCTGCTCTCGCTCCAAATCTTCTGTAACCCCTTGCCTTGATCTATCCACTATCCTTCTCCACATCCTTTCCTCTAACATCTGCTCTTGTTCCAAACCTTTTGTAACCCCTTGCCTTGATCTATCCACTATCCTTCTCCACATCCTTTCCTCTAACATCTGCTCTTGTTCCAAACCTTCTGTAACCCCTTACCTTGATCTATCCACTATCCTTCTCCACATCCTTTACTCTACCACTCCTATCTGCTCTCGCTCCAAATCTTCTGTAACGCCTTGCCTTGATCTATCCACTAACCTTCTCCACATCCTTTCCTCTTTCACTCCTACCTGCTCTCACTCCAAACCTTCTGTAACCCCTTGCCTTGATCTATCCACTATCCTTCTCCACATCCTTTCCTCTACCACTCCTATCTGCTCTCGCTCCAAATCTTCTGTAACGCCTTGCCTTGATCTATCCACTAACCTTCTCCACATCCTTTCCTCTTTCACTCCTACCTGCTCTCACTCCAAACCTTCTGTAACCCCTTGCCTTGATCTATCCACTATCCTTCTCCACATCCTTTCCTCTAACATCTGCTCTTGTTCCAAACCTTCTGTAACCCCTTGCCTTGATCTATCCACTATCCTTCTCCACATCCTTTCCTCTTTCACTCCTACCTGCTCTCACTCCAAACCTTCTGTAACCCCTTGCCTTGATCTATCCACTATCCTTCTCCACATTCTTTCCTCTAACATCTGCTCTTGTTCCAAACCTTCTGTAACCCCTTACCTTGATCTATCCACTATCCTTCTCCACATCCTTTCCTCTACCACTCCTATCTGCTCTCGCTCCAAATCTTCTGTAACGCCTTGCCTTGATCTATCCACTATCCTTCTCCACATCCTTTCAACTACCACTCCTATCTGCTCTCGCTCCAAATCTTCTGTAACCCCTTGCCTTGATCTATCCACTATCCTTCTCCACATCCTTTCCTCTAACATCTGCTCTTGTTCCAAACCTTCTGTAACCCCTTGCCTTGATCTATCCACTATCCTTCTCCACATCCTTTCCTCTTTCACTCCTACCTGCTCTCACTCCAAACCTTCTGTAACCCCTTGCCTTGATCTATCCACTATCCTTCTCCACATCCTTTCCTCTAACATCTGCTCTTGTTCGAAATCTTCTGTAACCCCTTGCCTTGATCTATCCACTAACCTTCTCCACATCCTTTCCTCTTTCACTCCTACCTGCTCTCACTCCAAACCTTCTGTAACCCCTTGCCTTGATCTATCCACTATCCTTCTCCACATCCTTTCCTCTAACATCTGCTCTTGTTCCAAACCTTCTGTAACCCCTTACCTTGATCTATCCACTATCCTTCTCCACATCCTTTCCTCTACCACTCCTATCTGCTCTCGCTCCAAATCTTCTGTAACGCCTTGCCTTGATCTATCCACTAACCTTCTCCACATCCTTTCCTCTTTCACTCCTACCTGCTCTCACTCCAAACCTTCTGTAACCCCTTGCCTTGATCTATCCACTATCCTTCTCCACATCCTTTCCTCTAACATCTGCTCTTGTTCCAAACCTTCTGTAACCCCTTGCCTTGATCTATCCACTATCACTGTAACCCCTTGCGTGCTAGTGGCTTCCAGCCTTCAACTCCTACCATCCATACAGCATAAAGAAATGGACTGTCCGCTGTTTACAACACTGAGCAAAAGTCATAAGTGGCGACCCAGAGACATTAAATAAAGAATTGGTTAGTATAAGTAGTACCCTACAACGTAACAACTACCCTGGGTACATGGCAGCAGACCTGCAAAACTGGGATAGGCGGGTACAAGAGGAGGAGAACAACACTCAGAAAACAGTTTGCCTGCCGTATGTGAAGGGGTTAAAGGACCTGCGGTCCATATAACATCAGGACAACCTTCAAAAGCTGTACGACACTTTGCAGATATCTCTCCCGAGTAAGACCCCCCACCACCATAGAGGAGAACATGACGAAAGACTGTGTATGCCATCCCATACAGCTGCAGAAAGAAATATAAAGGGGAGACAGGCCGCCCCCTTAAGGTAACGCTTCAGGAACACCAGAAAGCTGTAACATGAGGAGAAGTGGAAAAATCAGGCATGGCTGAACACATATGGAGAGAGAAGGGAGATCACCGCCCTCTATGGGATCAGGTTGAGATCATAGACAAGGAACACCACTGGAAAATTCGTAAACTTAAGGAATCAGCACATATGCTAGGCCCCAAAAATCTCCTGAGCCGACCAAGCATAGAAATGAATACAATATGGGAACCAGTAATAAGGAGTGCCAGAGAAAATGCGATAATAACAACAAAAATTGCAATATGAGCTCTGGTAAAAAAATGAGGCTGAAGACATTAGGTTTATAATACCCAGAAATTCATCCACAGGATAAAGTGGATAAGGGCATTAGTTAGATCGAGTGACAGGACCCAAAAGAATGTGAGTTCAATACCCAGTTAAGGCAGTGGAGAACTTGAAGAGGAGAATTAACAGGAGATAACTGATAACTGACATCCATTAAAACATGGCACGTGGAACTAGAACAGTCTACCCCAGGGAGCGAAATAAAGGGTTCAGTTCGACATTCCAACCACCTGAAGAAGGCTGAAGCGTACAACGGCTGAAACGTTGTAATAAATATGGTGACAAAGATGAGGACAATAGTCCGAATAATGTAAATAGTGTACAAATGTTATTTCACCTAATTTTGTACAACGGTGGATCTTATGCAATGTAGATGAACAATTCATTTAGAAAAACTGAAAATAAATACAATGCATCTCGATACAAATTAGAGACATGTCATAATAGATCATTGCACCTTAAATAAATCAACAATTTTTTGCGGCAATTTTTAACACGAGATTTTTCTTGTTAAATAATTTTAATGCATTCAGTATTCTGGATAAAAATAGAAAACTTTATACAACTTTTTTCAAGACCCTGCGAGACCAAAACAAATTTATGAATTTGGATGAAAAAAAAGGACCCCAGAAAACCGGCAATAATTTTTTGTCCTTTAAAAGTCAGATGTGCATAGTTTAATTTGTAATGTATATAAATGTAACTAGAAAAACGCAAATGTTGATAATATAGTGAGGGTCACAAAGCACTGCCCAGGACCCCCAGTCAAGCTTGCTCTCTCCCACTGATTAGCGTTTTCAGGATTAGTACATACCAACCCTATTGGTTTACATTTATAACTGAGTAGTGAGTTTAATCCTCACTGGGCACCCCATACTTCTTGCATTGTGACATATCTAAGCTACACTTTAAAAACCACTATAACTGAGGAATATTTTGAGATATGTCACAAACCTGCAGATATGACAGTTCATGCCCACTTTATTGGATTTGACTGCTTTGTAACGAAATTAAGAAAACTCAGTTTTAAATTACCAGCACCTGTGCTTCAATACAGGATTTGTAAAAGTGCAAAATTGTTGGAAGAAAATAAAAGACTCATCAGAGGCCAGTGAATGAGATAAATATCAGTTTCAAAAGTTTGTGAAAGGATATTCTAGTGTCAGTTTTACTGATCAAAAGGTTTCAAGAATTCAGATTGAAAGAGAAGTAGCTGAGACAGAAATGAAACTACAAGAACTCCTGCAGAAGGTAGAAAAGAAAATCAAAAGGAAAGGTCTAAATATCAATTGTAAGAAGACAGAATGGATGGCTGTTAGCAAAAGGGACAGCCCATCAGGCAAATTACAAATTGGGGATACCAAAATTAAACAAGTACAACAATTTAAATATTATGTTAAATATTATAGTATTATGTACACTATTTATATTATTTGGACTATTATCCTCATCTTTGTCACCATATTTATCACAATGCTTCGGCCTTTCAGTATCTCTTTATATTTCTGACATGAGGTATTATGTACATTATTTACATTATTCGGACTATTGGCATCATCTTTGTTGCCATATTTATTACAACGTTTCGGCCGTTGTATGCTCCGACCTTCTTCAGGTGGTTAGAATGTCGAACTGAACATCTGTCTATATTTCTGAGATGAGGTATTATGTACACTATTTAAATTATTCGGACTATTGTCCTCATCTTTGTCGCCATATTTATTACAACGTTTTGGCCCTTCAGTATCTGTCTATATTTCTGAGATGAGGTATTATGTACACTATTTAAATTATTCGGACTATTGTCCTCATCTTTGTCGCCATATTTATTACAACGTTTCAGCCTTCAGTATCTGTCTATATTTCTGAGATGAGGTATTATGTACACTATTTACATTATTTGGACTATCGTCCTCATCTTTGTTGCCATATTTATTAGCTGTGGTAAAAAAAATGAAATGATAACAGCAAAAATTGCAATATGAGCACTGGTAAAAATGGTTATGAAGACATTAAATTTATAAGTCCCAGAAATTCATACACAGATGTCCTTAAGGACACATGGCAAAGTGGATAAAGGCGTTGGTGAGATCCAGTGACAGGACCCAAAGAGTTGTTAGCTCAATACCTAGTTAACGAAAGTGCAGAACTTGGAGAGGGGAATTAACAGGAGATAAATGATAACTGACATCCATTAGACATGGCACATGGAACTAGAACAGTCTACCCCAATGAGCGAAATAAAATTCCAACCACCTGAAGAAAGCCAAAGCATACAACAACTGAAATGTAATAAATATGACAACAAAGATGAGGACGATAGTCCGAATAATGTAAATAAAACCAAACCATTCCAGACTTTTGGTGTTTTAGCATTTTTTAGAAAATGCATTGCACTGATCAAATGATTATCTCTTGTCTCTTCCGACGGAACTGACCTCTCCACACCGTATACAACTTGTACCAGATGTCCCCATTCTCAACTCTTCTGATGGTGCATTTTGACACCTGGAGGTCCTTTTGTAATGGCTCTGATTAATTTTCCAGGGCTCTTATTGATTATTTTCTTCTTTTTTTTTCATACAAAGGTGTTCTCATGGTATTAGGAGCTTTAGCATGTGTTTTGCAGTTACTGACTGCTATTTGATACCCGTCATCTGGTTGCAGCTCATTTTAAACTTTGATAATGAAATATCGGGCAGTTTTCCAGAGCTATCTTTGTATCTCTACGTTGCAGGCAATGATTAAAAAATTCCTTTTCATTGGCTGAGTTAACTTGATGCCTGACAGCATTTACCTGAAAAGAAAAGGTAATAAAATAAGTTAGAAGACAGAGCTCATAAAAGATGTGTCATCAAAAATCTGGCACACCCAGTACATTGATTTCTGAAGTGTGAGCTACAGTGTTTAAATATATTAATTACCTGCTATATAAGCCATAGAGTTTTAACAAATTGGTTCCTACATTATGAACTGCAGAGTTTAAATATTTCAATTATCTGCTATATGAGACATGTTAATAACCTGCTGTTTGAACCATAAATCTTAAAAGACTGAATTGCTAACCACAGTGATTAAATGTATTAAGGTCATGTCCATAAAAAATACAGAAATAAAAAATTAATTATTTAGACACTTTGTCATGTCTATAAAAAATAAATAAAAATTAATTATAGTGCCAAAAATAATTATATTAAAGTAATTATAATACTGATAATTATCATTAATTCACTCTTTATAAACCAGTGAGAATCAACCCCACTTTTCTCCTCTACACGCACAAACATGTGACATCCTTACTATTGAACAGGCCATCAACATGTGGGTCAACAAAAATTTCAGCTCTTTTTCCTTTTTCAAGTCACAGTGATAACATTTGTCTCTTAACCCTTTGAGCCCTGCGTTCCTGAACATTTTTAACCCTTTTGCTTGAACTGAATTAAAAATCACTAATAATTGGTGTGTAATATTTCCCAGTAGATTTTAAAATAGTTACACGTGTTTACACACTGTTCAACCAATGGATGGGCATTTAGTCATTTTTCTCTACCACTGTTCAACCAATGGCTGGGCATTACAGCATTTTTCTCTAGCACCAATAAGAACAAGGCTCAAAGGGTTAATACTGAACAAATATTTGTGGTAAGAATACTACAGACACTTCTTTTATTTTCCAACTAAATTATTTCGTCATTCATTACACACATACATGAAAAACATATGAGAAAGACAATACAGTTTACTCCTTCTTTATCTAATCATTCTATTGGATTCTGATTCATATTCTGATTCTACATTTGAGCCCAACTCACAATTATTTACTCAGATTTATAACTCCTCTACAACAGCAATGTGGACATTAGCTTTCAAATATATTGATTCCTGCTCTGTGAACATTCAGTTTTAAATATATTGAAATCTGCAGTGTAGACACTAGTTTTTAAATAGATTGATTCTTACAATGTGAATATTAGGATTTCAAAGTCTCGATTCCTACAAAGTGAGCCTCAGTGATTATACTCAATCCTTCAATGTGAACACTTGAGTTAAAATACATTGATTTATTACCCTGTGAGTGTTAGTATTTAAATACATTGATTTATTACCCTGTGAGTGTTAGTATTTAAATACATTGATTTATTACCCTGTGAGTGTTAGTATTTAAATACATTGATTTATTACCCTGTGAGTGTTAGTATTTAAATACATTGATTTATTACCCTGTGAGTGTTAGTATTTAAATACATTGATTTATTACCCTGTGAGTGTTAGTATTTAAATACATTGATTTATTACCCTGTGAGTGTTAGTATTTAAATACATTGATTTATTACACTGTTTACATTAGTATTCAAATACATTGATTTATTACTTTATGAGCATCAGTATTTAAATACATTGATTTATTACCCTGTGAGTGTTAGTATTTAAATACATTGATTTATTACCCTGTGAGTGTTAGTATTTAAATACATTGATTTATTACACTGTTTACATTAGTATTCAAATACATTGATTTATTACTTTATGAGCATCAGTATTTAAATACATTGATTTATTACTCTGTGAGTGTTAGTATTTAAATACATTGATTTATTACACTGTGCACATTAGTATTCAAATACATTGATTTATTACTCTGTGAAGATTAGTATTTAAATACATTGATTTATTACTCTGTGGGCATCAGTTTTTAAATACATTGAATTATTACTCTGTGAGCGTTAGTATTTAAATACATTGGTTTATTACTCTGTGAGTGTTAGTATTTAAATACATTAATTTATTACTCTGTGGGCATTAGTATTTAAATACATTGATTTATTACTATGTGGGCATTAGTATTTAAATACATTGGTGACAGTAGTTTGAATCATTTGGTTTATATTAACTCTTGCAATAGGAGCCCTGAAGTTTAAATACATTGATTTCTATAAAATGATCCTGAGTATTTGTATTGATTCATTATTTTAAATACATTGATTTATTACTCTGTGAGCATTAGTATTTAAATACATTGATTTATTACTCTGTGAGTGTTAGTATTTTAATACATTGCTTTATTACTCTGTGCACATTAGTATTTAAATACATTGATTTATTACTACATTGGCATTAGTATTTAAATACATAGGTCCCAGTAGTGTGAATCATTTGGTTTATATTGATTCTTGCAATAGAAGCCCTGAAGTTTAAATACATTGACTTCTATAAAATGATCCTGAGTGTTTGTATTGATTCATTATTTTCAATACATTGATTTTTGTAATGCATTCCTTAAATTAGAAATTCTTTGATTTCCTGCTGTATGAGTTTGGATTTTAAATACAAAGGTTTCTGCAGCATAATTTCTAGTGTAGATATGTTGAGACATGGAATTTGAGAAATAAAATTTAAATATGATGATTCTCACAATAAAAAATGAAAGTTTTTATTACTCGCTATAATGTAAGCAAAAAAATTTAAACATTGATTCATCGATATATTATAAATATTTTGATACCCTTGCACATGAGCAGTAGGATTTTAATATATTCAAATCTGGTGTGGAAACAGTGGTGTTTAAATAGATTGATTTCTTACAGCGTGAATATTAGGATTTATATGCAATGATTCAAACAAAGTGAGCCAATGTGTTTATATTGATTACTGCAATGTGAACACTTGTGTTTCCATATATTGATTTATTCCTCTGTGAGCATTATAGTTTAAATACTTTAGTTCCTAGAGTTTGATTCCTTTAATTTATATTGATTTCTTGTTATTGGTCCTGATCTGTCACCTTGGCTTCAGTCACTATCCCACTGCCAAAAGGTTGCCTCTCTGTGTCTTTTCTATAAAGACTTTCATTGTAATTGTACAGAATGAGCTCTTTGTTATGGTACCTGACTTTTTGAATTTAAGTGAAGTACTAGACTGGCATTGAGATCTGATCAATTGATAGTTGAGCTGGTTAGATGTTAGGTTTAAGTTCTATGCTTAAAGTTTGTTTTCTCACAGTCCTCACTTGTGGAACTCCCAGATCCACGCTTTCCATCCAACTTTTATCTGCAAGAATTTAAATGCAATGTCACATGCTATCTAACTGTCCTCCTGATTACACTTTCTGCTCATTATTAATGTTTCTGTCCCAAATTCCTCCACACCATGTAACCTGTCATGTTTTAGAAGGTTTAATGCCTTGCAGGGGGTGATACCAATTAAAACATGTGATCCCAAGATTTTAAATGCATATATTTTCTGCTATGGGAGCCCAAGATTTTGAATATGTGGATTTTATGGTATGTGAGCCATAGATTTTGAACATGTCAATTTTCTGCTATGTGAGCCAAAGATTTTGAACATGTTGATTTCATGGTACGTAAGCCAAAGATTTTGAACATGTTGATTTTCTGCTATGTGAGCCCAAGATTTTGAACATGTTGATTTTCTTGTATGTGAGCCCTAGATTTTGAACAAGTTGATTTTCTGCAATGCAAGACCTAGATTTTGAACATGTTGATTTTCTGCTATGTGTGCACTTGATTTTGAACATGTTGATTTTGATTTTCTACTATACAAGACCTAGATTTTGAATATGTTGATTTCCTGCTATATGAGCACTAGATTTTGAACATGTTGATTTTTTGCTATGTGTGCACTTAATTTTGATCATGCTGATTTTTTGCTATGTGTGCCCTAGATTTTAAACATGTTGATGTTCTGCTATGTGTGCTCTAGATTTAAACTTTTTGATTTTTCAGGTACATGAGCCCAAAATTTTGAACATATTGAGTTTCAACTATGTGAGCCCAAGATTTTGAACATATTGATTTTCTGCTCTGTGAGACCTAGATATTGAACATGTTGATTTTCTGCTATGTGAGCCCTAAATTTTAAACATGTTGATTTTCTGCAATGTGAGCCCTTTATTTTGAACATGTTTATTTTATGCTATGTGAGCCCTAGATTTTGAACATTTAGATTTTCTGCTAAGTGAGCCCAAAATTTTGAACATGTTGATTATCTACTTTCTGACCCCAAGATTTTAACATGTTGATTTTCTGGCACGTGAGCCCAAAATTGGGAACATCTTGATTTTCTCCCAAGTGAGCCCAGGATTTTGAACATGTTGATTTTCTGTTATGTGAGCCCTACATTTTGAACATGTTGATTTTCTGCTATGCGACATCCAGGTCTTAAACATGTTGATTTTCTGCTATTTGTGCCCTTTATTTTGAACATGTTGATTTTTTTTCATGTGTGCCCTAGATTTAACACATGTTGATTTTCTGCTATGTGAGCCGTACATTTTGAAAATGTTGATTTTCTGCTATATGAGACCTAGATTTTGAACATGTTGATTTTTTGCTATTGTACCCTAGATTTTGAACATGTTGATTTTATGCTATGTGTGGCCTAGATTTTGAACATGTTGATTTTCTTCTATACAAGCCATTAAATTTTGAACGTTGATTTTCTGTTATGTGAGCCGTACATTTAGAACATGTTGATTTTCTGCGATGTGAGCACAAGATTTAGAACATGTTGATTTTCTGCTATGTGATTTCCAGATTTTGAACATGTTGATTTTCTGTTATGTGAGCCCTAAATTTTGAACACGTTGATTGTCTGCTATGTGTGCCTTAGATTTTGAACATGTTGATTTTTTACTATGTATGCTCTAGAGTTTAACATGTGGATTTTCAGGTACATAAGCCCAAGATTTTGAACATATTGATTTTCTGCTATGTGAGCCCTAGATTTTGAGCATGTTGATTTTCTGCTGTGTGACCACTAGATTTTGAACATGTTGATTTTCTACTATGTGTTCTCAATTTTTTTAACATGTTGGTTTTCTGCTATGTGAGCACTAGATTTTGAACATGTTGATTTTTGCTATGTGAGCACATGATTTTGATCATGTTGATTTTCTTGTGAGACCTAAATTTTAAACATGTCGATTTTCTGCGATGTGAGCCCTTTACTTTGAAAATATTGATTTTCTGTTATGTGAGGCCTAGATTTTGAACATGTTCATTTTCTTCTATACAAGCCCTAGATTTTGAACATGTTGATTTTCTGCTCTGCGAGCCCTACATTTTGAAGATGTTGCTTTTCTGCTATGCGAGCCCTACATTTTGAACAGGTTGATTTTCTGCTATGTGAGCCCTAGATTTTGAACATGTTGATTTTCTGTTTGTGAGTCCAAGTTTTTGAACATGTTGATTTTCAAGTATGTGAGCTCTAGATTTTGAACATTTTCATTTTCTCCTAAGTGAGCCCAAAATTTTGAACATGTTGATTTTCTACATTGTGAGCACAAGATTTGAACATGTTGATTTTCTGGTACTTCAGCCCAAAATTTTGAACATGTTGATTTTCTGCTATGTGAGAACAAGATTTTGAACATGTTGATTTTCTCCTAAGTGAGCCAAGGAATTTAAACATGTTGATTTTCTTGTATGTGAGCCTTAGATTTTGAACATGTTGATTTTCTGCTTTTTGACCCCAAGTTTTTGAACATGTTGATTTTCTGCTATACAAGTCCAAGATTTTGAAGATGTTGATTTTCTGCTATGTGTTCCCAAGTTTTTTAACATGTGGATTTTCAGGTACATGAGCCCAAGATTTTGAACATATTGACTTTCTACTATGAGAGCTCAAGATTGTGAACATGTTGATTTTCTGCTATGTGAAACCTAGATTTTGAAGATGTTCATTATCTCCTTTGTGAGCCCTAGATTTTGAACATGTTGATTTTCTTCTATGTCAGGCTTAGATTTTGAACATGTTGATTTTCTTCTATACAAGCCCTAGATTTTGAACATATTGATTTTCTGCAATATGAGCACTAGATTTTGAACATGTTGTTTTTCTGCTATGTGAGCCCTAGATTTTGAACATGTTTCACTTTCTGCTGTGTGAGCACTAGATCTTGAACATGTTGATTTTTTGCTTTGTGAGCACAAGTTTTGAACATATTGATTTTCTGCTATACAAGACCTAAATTTTGAACATGTTGATATTCTGCTATGTGAGGTCTAGATTTTGAACATGTTCATTTTATTCTATATAAGCCCTAGTTTTGAATATGTTGATTTTCTGCTATGCGAGCCCTACATTTCATTTTCATATGTTCATTTTCTACTATGTGAGACCTAGATTTTGAAGATGTTGATTTTCTGCTATGTGAGCACTAGATTTTGAACATGTTGATTATCTGCTATGTGTGCTCTAGATTTTAACATGTGGATTTTCAAGTACATGAGCCAAAGATTTTGAACATACAGATTTTCTGCTCTGTGAGATCTAGATATTGAACATGTTGATTTTCTACTGTGTGAGCCCTAAATTTTGAACATGCTGATGTTCTGCTATGTGAGCACAAGGTTTTGAATATGTTGATTTTCTGCTGCGTGAGCACTATATTTTCTACTAAGTGTTCCCCAATTTTTAACATGGTTTTCTGCTATGTGAGCCCTAGATTTTGAACATGTTGATTTTCTCCTATGTGAGCAGAAGATTTTGAACATGTTGATTTTCTTGTATGTGAGCACTAAATTGTAAACATGTTGATTTTGTTCGAAGTGAGCCCTTTATTTTGAACATGTTGATTTTCTGCTATGTGAGGCCTACATTTTAAACATGTTCATTTTCTTCTATGCAAGCCCTAGATTTTGAACATGTTGATTTTATGCTATGCGAGCCCTACATTTTGAACATGTTGATTTTCTGCTATGTGTGACCTAGATTTTGAAAATGTTTATTTTCTGTTATGTGAGCACTAGATTTTGAAGATGTTGATTATCTCCTTTTTGAGCCCTAGATTTTGAACATGTTTATTTTCTGCTATGTAAGGCCTAGGTTTTGAATATGTTGATTTTCTTCTATACAAGCCCTAGATTTTGAACATGTTCATTTTTTGTTATATGAGCCCTTGATTTTGAACATGTTGATTTTTTGCTATTGTGCCCTAGATTTTGAACATGTTGATTTTATGCTATGTCAGGCCTAGATTTTGAACATGTTGATTTTCTTCTATACAAGCACTAGATTTTGAATATGTTCATTTTCTGCTATGTGAGGCCTACATAGTGGATTTCCAGGTACATGAGTTCAAGATTTTATTTGATGATGTTCTACTATGTGAGCACAATATTTTGAACATGTTGATTTTCAGGTATGTGAACCCTAGATTATGAACATTTTTATCTTCTGCTATGCGACCCCCCAGATCTTAAACATGTTGATTTTCTACTATATTAGCCCTAGATTTTAAACATGTTGATTTTCTGCGATATGAGACATAGATATTGAACATGTTGATTTTCTGCTATGTGAGCCCTACATTTTGAACATGTTGATTTTCTTATACGTGAGCCCAAAATTTTGAACCTGTTGATTTTCTCCTGAATGTGTCCAGGACTTTGAACATTTTGATTTTCTGCTAGCACTAGATTTTGAAAATGTTGATTTTCTGCTATGTGCACCCTACATTTTGAACATGTTGATTTTGTGAGTCCTAGATTTTAAACATGTTGATTTTCTTGTTTGTGAGAACTAGATTTTGAACATGTTGATTTTCTGCTTTGTAAGACTAATATTTTGAACATGTTGATTTTCTGCATTGTGGGCCCAATATTTTGAAATGTTGATTTTCTCCATTGTGGGCCCAAGTTTTTTCAGGTACATAAGCCCAAGATTTTGAAGATATTGATTTTCTGCTCTGTGAGCCCTAGTTATTGAACATGTTGATTTTCTGCTATATGAGCCCTAGATTTTGATCATCTTGATTTTCTGCTATATGAGCACTAGATTTTGAACAAGTTGATTTTTTGCTATGTGTGCCCTAGATTTTAAAAATGTTGATTTTCTGCGGTGTGATCCCTAGATTTTGAAGATGTTGATTTTATGCTATGTGAGGCCTAGATTTTGAACATGTTGATTTTTTGCTATGTTTGCCCTAGATTTTCAACATGTTGATTTTATGCTATCTGTGCCCTAGATTTTAAACATGTTGATTTTCTGCGATGTGAGCCCTAGATTTTAAACATGTTCATTTTCTGCGATGTGAGCCCTCGATTTTGTACATTTCGATTTTCTGCTAAGTGACCCTAAAATTTTGAACATGTTGCATTTTTACTTTGAGAACCAAAGATTTGAACATGTTGATTTTCTGGTATGTGAGCCCAAAATTTTGAACATGTTGATTTTCTTCTATGTGAATCCACGATTTTGAACATGTTGATTTTCTGCTATTCTAGCACTAGATTTTGAACATGTTGATTTTCTGCTATTCTAGCACTAGATTTTGAACATGTTGAATTTCTGCTATGTGAGTCCCTGATTTTGAACATGTTGATTTTCTTGTACGTGAGAACTAGATTTTGAACATGTTGATTTTCTGCTTTGTGAGACTAATATTTTGAATATGTTGATTTTCTGCTATGTGTTCCCAAGTTTTTTAACATGTGGGTTTTCAGGTACATGACCCCAAGATTTTGAACATATTGAGTTGCTAATATGTGAGCCCAAGATTTTGAACATATTGATTTTCTGCTCTGTGAGCCCTAGATTTTGAACATGTTGATTTTCTGCTATGCGTGCACAAAATTTTAATCATGTTGATTTTCTGGTATGTAAGCCCTACATTTTGAACGTGTTGATTTTCTGCTATATGAGCCCTAGATTTTAAACATGTTCATTTTCTGCGATGTGAGCCCTAGATTTTGAACATGTTGATTTTTTACTTTGTGAGCCCAAGATTTGAACATGTTGATTTTCTGGTATGTAAGCCTAAAATTCTGAACATATTGATGTTCTGCTATGTGAGCACAAGATTTTGAATGTGTTGATTTTCTGCTGTGTGTTACCAAGTTTTTTAACATGTTGGTTTTCTGCTAGAAAAACTAGTTGGTTTTCTGCTAGAAAAACCCCAAGATTTTAAACTTGTTGATTTTCTGCTATGTGATCCCCAGATTTTGAATGTGTTGATTTTCTGATATATGAGCCCTAGCTTTTGGACGTGTTGATTTTCTGCTATATGTTCTCTTGATTTTGGACGTGTTGATTTTCTGCTATATGAGCCCTAGATTTTGAACGTGTTGATTTTTTGCTATGTGTGACCTTGATTTTGGACATGTTGATTTTCTGCTATGTGATCTCTAGATTTTGAACATGTTGATTTTCTCCTATGTGTGCCCTAGATTTTGAACATTCTGATTTTTTTGCTATGTGTGCCCTTGATTTTAAACAGATTTATTTTTTGCTATCTGAGTCCTACATTTTGAACATGTTGATGTTCTGCTATGTGAGTGCTAGATTTTGAACTTGTTGATTTTCTGCTATCTGAGCACAAGATTTTGAACATGTTGATTTTCTGCTGTGTGAGCCCAAGATTTGAACATGTTGATTTTCTGGTATGTGAGCCCAAAATTCTGAACATATTGATGTTCTGCTATGTGAGCACAAGATTTTGAACATGTTGATTTTCTGCTGTGTGTTCCCAAGTTTTTTAACATGTTGGTTTTCTGCTATGCGACCCCAAGATTTTAAACTTGTTGATTTTCTGCTATGTGAGCCCCAGATTTTGAATGTGTTGATTTTCTGATATATGAGCCCTAGCTTTTGGACGTGTTGATTTTCTGCTATGTGATCTCTAGATTTTGAACATGTTGATTTTCTCCTATGTGTGCCCTTGATTTTGAACAGATTTATTTTTTGCTATCTGAGTCCTACATTTTGAACATGTTGATGTTCTGCTATGTGAGTGCTAGATTTTGAACTTGTTGATTTTCTGCTATCTGAGCACAAGATTTTGAACATGTTGATTTTCTGCTGTGTGAGCCCAAGATTTGAACATGTTGATTTTCTGGTATGTGAGCCCAAAATTCTGAACATATTGATGTTCTGCTATGTGAGCACAAGATTTTGAACATGTTGATTTTCTGCTGTGTGTTCCCAAGTTTTTTAACATGTTGGTTTTCTGCTATGCGACCCCAAGATTTTAAACTTGTTGATTTTCTGCTATGTGAGCCCCAGATTTTGAATGTGTTGATTTTCTGATATATGAGCCCTAGCTTTTGGACGTGTTGATTTTCTGCTATGTGATCTCTAGATTTTGAACATGTTGATTTTCTCCTATGTGTGCCCTTGATTTTAAACAGATTTATTTTTTGCTATCTGAGTCCTACATTTTGAACATGTTGATGTTCTGCTATGTGAGTGCTAGATTTTGAACTTGTTGATTTTCTGCTATCTGAGCACAAGATTTTGAACATGTTGATTTTCTGCTGTGTGAGCCCAAGATTTGAACATGTTGATTTTCTGGTATGTGAGCCCAAAATTCTGAACATATTGATGTTCTGCTATGTGAGCACAAGATTTTGAACATGTTGATTTTCTGCTGTGTGTTCCCAAGTTTTTTAACATGTTGGTTTTCTGCTATGCGACCCCAAGATTTTAAACTTGTTGATTTTCTGCTATGTGAGCCCCAGATTTTGAATGTGTTGATTTTCTGATATATGAGCCCTAGCTTTTGGACGTGTTGATTTTCTGCTATGTGATCTCTAGATTTTGAACATGTTGATTTTCTCCTATGTGTGCCCTTGATTTTAAACAGATTTATTTTTTGCTATCTGAGTCCTACATTTTGAACATGTTGATGTTCTGCTATGTGAGTGCTAGATTTTGAACTTGTTGATTTTCTGCTATCTGAGCACAAGATTTTGAACATGTTGATTTTCTGCTGTGTGAGCCCAAGATTTGAACATGTTGATTTTCTGGTATGTGAGCCCAAAATTCTGAACATATTGATGTTCTGCTATGTGAGCACAAGATTTTGAACATGTTGATTTTCTGCTGTGTGTTCCCAAGTTTTTTAACATGTTGGTTTTCTGCTATGCGACCCCAAGATTTTAAACTTGTTGATTTTCTGCTATGTGAGCCCCAGATTTTGAATGTGTTGATTTTCTGATATATGAGCCCTAGCTTTTGGACGTGTTGATTTTCTGCTATGTGATCTCTAGATTTTGAACATGTTGATTTTCTCCTATGTGTGCCCTTGATTTTGAACAGATTTATTTTTTGCTATCTGAGTCCTACATTTTGAACATGTTGATGTTCTGCTATGTGAGTGCTAGATTTTGAACTTGTTGATTTTCTGCTATCTGAGCACAAGATTTTGAACATGTTGATTTTCTGCTGTGTGAGCCCAAGATTTGAACATGTTGATTTTCTGGTATGTGAGCCCAAAATTCTGAACATATTGATGTTCTGCTATGTGAGCACAAGATTTTGAACATGTTGATTTTCTGCTGTGTGTTCCCAAGTTTTTTAACATGTTGGTTTTCTGCTATGCGACCCCAAGATTTTAAACTTGTTGATTTTCTGCTATGTGAGCCCCAGATTTTGAATGTGTTGATTTTCTGATATATGAGCCCTAGCTTTTGGACGTGTTGATTTTCTGCTATGTGATCTCTAGATTTTGAACATGTTGATTTTCTCCTATGTGTGCCCTTGATTTTGAACAGATTTATTTTTTGCTATCTGAGTCCTACATTTTGAACATGTTGATGTTCTGCTATGTGAGTGCTAGATTTTGAACTTGTTGATTTTCTGCTATCTGAGCACAAGATTTTGAACATGTTGATTTTCTGCTGTGTGAGCCCAAGATTTGAACATGTTGATTTTCTGGTATGTGAGCCCAAAATTCTGAACATATTGATGTTCTGCTATGTGAGCACAAGATTTTGAACATGTTGATTTTCTGCTGTGTGTTCCCAAGTTTTTTAACATGTTGGTTTTCTGCTATGCGACCCCAAGATTTTAAACTTGTTGATTTTCTGCTATGTGAGCCCCAGATTTTGAATGTGTTGATTTTCTGATATATGAGCCCTAGCTTTTGGACGTGTTGATTTTCTGCTATGTGATCTCTAGATTTTGAACATGTTGATTTTCTCCTATGTGTGCCCTTGATTTTGAACAGATTTATTTTTTGCTATCTGAGTCCTACATTTTGAACATGTTGATGTTCTGCTATGTGAGTGCTAGATTTTGAACTTGTTGATTTTCTGCTATCTGAGCACAAGATTTTGAACATGTTGATTTTCTGCTGTGTGAGCCCAAGATTTGAACATGTTGATTTTCTGGTATGTGAGCCCAAAATTCTGAACATATTGATGTTCTGCTATGTGAGCACAAGATTTTGAACATGTTGATTTTCTGCTGTGTGTTCCCAAGTTTTTTAACATGTTGGTTTTCTGCTATGCGACCCCAAGATTTTAAACTTGTTGATTTTCTGCTATGTGAGCCCCAGATTTTGAATGTGTTGATTTTCTGATATATGAGCCCTAGCTTTTGGACGTGTTGATTTTCTGCTATGTGATCTCTAGATTTTGAACATGTTGATTTTCTCCTATGTGTGCCCTTGATTTTGAACAGATTTATTTTTTGCTATCTGAGTCCTACATTTTGAACATGTTGATGTTCTGCTATGTGAGCCCTAGATTTTGAACTTGTTGATTTTCTGCTATCTGAGCACTAGATTTGGAACATGTTGATTTTTCTGCTATGTGAACCCTAGATTTTGAACTTGTTATTTTCCTGCCATTTGAGTCCAACACATTTACACAGTGATTTACTGATTAGGCAGATAGTCTACAACCATTAAAAAGAATTCACAATTAATTATCAACTGTATTATCTTGACTGGGGTTGAATTTTTAAAAAAAAGCATTGCTTCCATCTATATAACTGTTAAAGTGAATTACTCATAAATAAGGAAGAACATCAAGAATCCAGAAACTCCTTGAACTTCAGAAACATCCAGGCTTGTCTGTAGAAATATAAATCAAAAAGATTTTTGTTTTTTTTCAGTTGTTCAGTTTTCTCTAATTTTCAATCGAATGCTGCCATCTTGAAGCGCCTTATCACCAGTTGTTGTTCATCCTGGTGGTTTGGCTGGTGGTAATGCATTGGCAATGCAAGAAAGAAAATGTGAAATAAAGAGAAGTTGAATTTAAGAGTCAAAAGAAAAGAAAAAGAATTAAAAGGATAATCTGCAGAGGGTGGGAACAAACAAAAGGAAGAAAAGGAAATAAATAAAAAGAGTAAATTGAAACAGAAAATAAAAAAGAGAAAAGGGAAAGAAATAAAGAGTAACTAAAAAGAAAGAAAGAAATTTATTTCTGAAAGAAAATGAAAAAGAAGAAGTAATGAAATAGTGAGAAAAGAAAGGAAAAAGAAAGTAAAAAAAAAGGAAAAGGTCTGAAAAAATAAAGAAAGAAAATAAGAAAAAATAAAAATTCAAATAGAGTAAAGGAATCAAAGAAAGACTAAATGGTCCAAAGAGAAATGTGAGAAACAAATGAGAGAGAAAAAGAAATAAGAAAAGAAATAGAAAAAGTAGAGAAGATAAAAATAAAATAGTAAAAGGAAAGGAAGAGAAAATGAAAACTATCAAAAAGAAAAGAAAAATAGAAAAGCAAACAAGGAGAAAAAAAACCAAAATAGCAAGAAAGGAAATAGAGAATATAAATAAAAGAAATGTAGGAAAAAATAAAAAAGGAAACTAAACAAAGATAAAAAAGATAAAATGAAAGAAACAAAAAGAGAAAAAAGGAAAGAAGAAACAAAAAGAGAAAAAGGGAAAAAGAAAATAAATATTGAATGCTTGTAAACATTCACATAACTTTTTTTTGAATTAGAGACAGAAAAAAATAAGAGAAAATCTTTCTTTAATAAAATAAAATATTGAAAACTTTTGCACACACTTAAATAAAATGGCAAAGAAAAAGATAAAGACAAAAAATAAAGACATGAAGGAAAAGAAAGAAAAAGTATTGAAAAAAGAAAAAGCTAAAAACAAGCAAGAATTTAATATCAATAAATATAGATATATGAATGAATGAATATAGATAATAAAGGAAGGAAGGAAGGAAAGAGAAAATAAAGAAAAAAATAAAAATAAAAGCAGAGAAAAAAAAGATATGAAATGTGTGTAAAACCTGAGACAGAATATTCAGTAATTCAGTTTTTAATTAAAAAATGCTTGAAACTTTTGCACACACCTAATTAAAAAGGCAAGCAAAGTGAAAAAGAAAGAAAGATAAAATAAGTGAAAAAGAAATAGTAAGAAAGAATAAAAGGAATGAAGGAGAAATTGATAATAAAGAAGTGAAACAGAAGAAACTGATACAAAGAACAGAAAAAAAAAAGAAATAAAAAATTGAATAAAAAAAAAGAATGAATGTGTAACTCGTTTCAAAATGGCTGAATAGTGAAGCAACAGATTATGAAAATTTGATTTTAGATTTATAATGATTTTTTCTTATTTTAACGAATAAAAAAGCCACAAGTTGTGAAATGAAGAATTCTCAAAGAGTTTTATATTTCTTTCTAATTTTCTTTATTTCCAATTTGTGTTTTGTCAAAAATTTAAAAAGAAAAATTAAAAAAACAATTAACACTGTTAATCTTCAAAGGTTTTTTCACTGAATTTTTGATGTACAGGAGATTAAAATATTTTCTGAGATTTTTAAAAAAATCTGTGAAATGCTAAATTTATACTTCAGTAAATTGACATAATTAATCAGTTTAGTGACCAACAGCAGAAAGTTTGCAAGACCAGAATGGTAATACATCAACTGAAGAATTTAGTAATTTTTCTTCCTTTTAGATTCTTGATTCCAGGAAAAGAAGCTTTGATACTGAAATGACAAGAAGCAACACTTTATCAAAATGCCTGAAGAAAGTCAACAGGATAATTATTTCCAAAGTCATAAAAATAATTAGAAAAATAAATAATTAGATAAATTAAAAGGAAACATGAAGTTATGAGCTGGATGTTAATCTGAAATGTCCACTGTTCAAATTATATAATTAATATTCTCTTCTGGATTAAGTGCATTGACAGGAAATGAGATTAAGTTAAAAATTATTTGGTGTTTAAAATAAGAACTTTTCATCATTATTGAACTTATTCAGATTATTTAAATTTGAAGTAATGTTCTCATTACTTACATTATTTAGACTGTTATCCATGAAACTATCCTTCTCAGGACAACACTCTCTAGCAACCACAAAACTGTCCTTCTCAGGATAACATTCTCTAGTGACCACAAAACTGTCCTTCTCAGGACAACGTCCTCTAGCGACCAGAAAGACTGTCCTTCTTAGGACAACACCCTCTAGCACCCACAAAACTGTCCTTCTTAGGACAACACACTCTAGCGACTACAAAACTGTCCTTCTCAGGGAAATGCTCTCTAGCAACCACAAAACTGTCCTTCTCAGGACAACGCCCACTAGTGACCACAAAACTGTCCTTCTCAGGACAACGCCCTCTAGTGACCAGAAAAACTGTCCTTCTTAGGACAACATCCTCTAGCGACCACAAAACTGTCCTTCTTAGGACAACACACTCTAGCGACTACAAAACTGACCTTCTCAGGGAAATGCTCTCTAGCGACCACAAAACTGTCCTTCTCAGGACAACGCCTTCTAGCGACTACAAAACTGTCCTTCTCAGGGCAATTCTCTCTACAGCCAACAAAACTGTCCTTCTCAAGACAACACTATTTCTCACCTTCTACATGAGCCTTGCCTACATCACAGTAAAATTATTTTTTTTATGTATTTTTTAATAAAAATAAACTTGGCAATATTTATTTTTGCTCAAGTCTTCATTATATTTGTTGTTGTATTTCATCATTTACTATCTGTTTGTGGGCCGATATACCACGCGCAACAAAGTGGTGACCAATGACGCAAATGACATAGCAGCAAGTAATTACTTGATGCAAAACAAAAAAGAAAGCGTTATTCCCAATGACTTCAAATGAAGAAACAACTGAGATGTCAGTCAATATGTCAACATCCCTGCTTCATCTACCAATATATAATGAAGTCAACCCCAGAAATTGTTTTTTTTTTCAGCTTGAAGTGATATTCACAGCCTGGAGAATCACCTCTCAGAGATCTCAGTTTGCCAACATGGTGCAAGCGCTGCCATCAAACATAGACACCAAGGTTGTGGACATACTTGAAAATGTCCCGGAATCAGAGCCATACACACATATGAAAAGTGCTATCGTCAAGAGGACTGGATCCTCTGACAAAGAGTTTCTCTTCAAACTTTTTATCAATACCAGTGGAGGCGACATAACCCTGTCCCAGCTATTAATCATTATGAGAAACTGCTTAGGTCAGCACACCATGGCAGAAACCATCGCCCATCTTCTGTGGATGGACAGACTACAAACAACTGTAACACAGATACTTGCACCAATTGTTGAAGACACCTCCTGGACAAAATGATTGATGTCGATGACAGAATTTTTGCCAGATGCAATTGGGGAGTTGACTCACGACATGAAGTCTGTGAACCTGTCATTGCAGACACTCAGCACATTGAAAAGATGTTAGCAGAACTGCAGAAACAAATGCCAGAGATCCAACTTTACCCTGAGATCAAGAAACAGATCTCCATTTCAAGACAGCAGGGTGCACAGCCACAGCCACAAGCAGGAGAGACAGATCAACCCAAATATCTGCTTGGTTCTATCAAACCTTCCAAGACAAAGCAAGGAACTTCAAAAAGCCTTGCAAGTATCAGACAGTCCAGGGAAACTAAAAGAATGGAAAGTAGCAGCAGTGGAGCCAGCCAGTAGAAAAATACAATGCCACTTGTTCATGTATGGGACAAAAACAACAGACTAAAGTTTCTCATGGACCCAGGAGCAGTGATCAGCATGATACCCACTATAGACCGTCATGCTACCAAACCTGCCCTGTTTAAACTGTAAGCAGCTAACAGCTCCCACATAAAGACTATGGTACAAAGACCTTAAACATTAGCATGACATGATTTTACATGGTTATTTCCTCAAGCCAAGACACCCATACTAGGAACAGATTTCTTGGTACATTTTCATCTGTTGGTGCATATGAATATGGACAATACAAGAAGCATCTGTATCATTGGTACCCGCACACATGACATGACAGGAATCAGTGTTGCAACTTGCCACAATTTATGCATATATTAGATCAGTACACAGAAATCATGCAGCCATTTAAGAATATTGATTCAGAAAAGCATCAAAACCAAAACCATATCAGAACAACTGGACAGCCCACAAGTGCTCACCCATGATGATTGCCACTGCACAGATTTTTCTACACAAAGAAAGAGTTCCAGGAAATATTGATGTCTTACATCATTCGATATCTGTTTACAGGCCAATATACCACCTGCAACATTTATATATTCGAGTGGATGCTGAAAAAAGCAGATTTCAGGTAATGGGTTGTCCCAAGAAATTAACTTTTCAATATATATATATATATATATATATATATATATATATATATATATATATATATATATATATATATATCTGATGTGATGAGAATGAAAGTAATATATAAATTCTAACGTTCGCAGCGTTAATTCAAAAAAGAGCTCGATACAGGTAGTAGAGCAATAATTATTTATTTATTATAATTTTATCATATAGACAAAACCATTTTACTCACAACAAAGATGCAACTTGGTTTCAGTGCATTTTAACTGCACATCTACGGGTGAGGGTCGGAAATGGTTATGAACGATCCTGTTTTTAGGCAAGCCCGGATGTAAAACGTCACTTCCTTTTTCCATTTTTTGAGAAGAAAAATGTACTTACAAAATATGCATAGAGTATCTAAGTGAAACAATAGTAGTTGTTGACAGCAGTTTGGTGTTGGGTGGACCGGGTAGTTAATGTTGAATGGTGTGTGGACATTTTCTCGATGATAAACATCGGTCAAAGTTTAGGTACGTCAACTCACAAGCGTCCTAAGTTTGAGAGGTGGGGGGTAGCGATAGGGGATAATATTACATTTGAGTAGGTAAAAAGATTTTCGAGTTATCTCTTAAATAATAAACAATTATTAAACCAAAGATATGAGACTACCGTTTTCTGTAGACATACTATGGATTTAACACTACAATCTTGCTAAATTCTCAATCCCATAACTATGAACCTTTTATAATTATATATACACAAAAAACGCTCTTTCGATTACAAAATAAATAGTGATAACCCAAACATAAACAAAATGCAATCCAACTTTAGAAATCATATAGAAAAACCTAAAAATAACTACTCTTAATAATTATAAAAGATAACTCGAAAATCTTTTTACCTACTCAAATTTAATATTATCCCCTATCGCTATCTTCCCTCCCCTACCTCTCAAACTTAGGACACTTGTGAGTTAACTTACCTAAACTTTGACCGATGTTTATCATCGAGAAAATGTCCACACACCATTCAACATTAACTACCCGGTCCACCCAACACCAAACTGCTGTCAACAACTACTATTGTTTCACTTAGATACTCTATGTATATTTTGTAAGTACATTTTTCTTCTCAAAAAATGGAAAAAGGAAGTGACGTTTTACATCCGGGCTTGCCTACAAACAGGATCATTCATAACCATTTCCAACCCTCACCCGTAGATGTGCAGTTAAAATGCACTGAAACCAAGTTGCATCTTTGTTGTGAGTAAAATGGTTTTGTCTATATGATAAAATTATAATAAATAAATATATATATATATATATATATATATAGTAAATGTAATAAATCTGTTGGTATATAATCCAAGTGGATCCTAGTAATATATTAAAACTGATCCACAAAAAGAGCTCAATGTATTTATTATTACAGAGCAATATAATTAGTACGCAATAGGCCTATTTCAACGGATGAAAGATTTGTCCCCCTTATTCAATCCATTAAAACTGTGTGATTTCCTAGAACAACAGGGTATACCATGCCAAGTTGGAGTGATCCAAATATCAACTCTTTGGGGCACTATGCATATTTTGAGGAAACTGTTTGAAGTCCTTGTTGTCACTTGACAAATAAATCAATGTACCCATGTATTCAAAATGATACACTGTGTAACAAAACACCCCCACATACACACATTTCCACTGCACAGATATGAGTACGCAAAGAAAGAGTTCCAGAAAATATTGATGTCTTTCATCATTCGATATCTGTTTACAGGCCAATATACCACCTGCAACATTTATATATACAAATGGATGCTGAAAAAAATTCTCAGCCTGATCAAGAAGTGGTTACACCCAAAATTCTGTTGTTTCTTTCTTATGTGGTCAGATTTCAGGTAATGGGTTGTCCCAAGAAATTAACTTTTAAATCCCCTCATATGAGATGTGATACAGCGAAACAGTCTGTCTGTGGATGACAATATATATGCTCCTGAAAAATTTATTTAAATTGAGCTCTCTGAGGAGGAAGTGTGGGTTTGTAAACAGTGACTATTACAGATAATAATACAAGAAACTTTGGTAAATCGAATCGAGTTCTCTCAGTCACTGTGTGTTTATCTAAAAATAAATACGCTTAAATTCACATTCATCCCTGCCGTATGCCAACGGCTTAGTGGTAGAATCCCTGACTGACGCCAATTCAGTTGGGTTTCGATCCTAGCTAGAGGCAACTGGACATCTAGCCACACTGATGAGCTGTGATACAGTGAAACAGTCTGTCTGTGGATGACAATATATATATATATATATATATATATATATATATATACATATACATATATAATAAATCCATTGGTATATAATCCAAGTGGATCCTAGTAATATAAAATATTAAAATTGATCCACAAAAAGAGCTCAATGTATTTATTGTTACAGAGCAAATAATTAATACACAATAAAATCCAGAATCACCTCATATGGGCAATAAGCTTATTTCAACCAACAAAATGCATCAGTCTTATTCAACCCCAGTATAGACCAACACAAACTCAGTCTCTACCGGGGGTGAGTAAAAATGATTCATTTTGTTGGTTGTTGGTTCCTCATATGAGGTGATTTTGGATTTTATTGTGTATTAATTACATATATATATATATATAGAGAGAGAGAGAGAGATGAGAGCCTATTTTTCTCTAATAAGATTTCTGGAATATTCAGGATGATAGGTGAAAATAAATAAATATACAGTTTAATAAATAAACAAAGAATCTACTCAAATATGGTTATCCACTAAAAATAACTCTTAAAGTAGTAAAATCGATCGAATAAAGAAATAAAAATTCATTACTTTAGAAATTGATTTATTTATGTTTGGATATGAAACTGAGAAGATATGAAAATTTCAGGAGTCTATGATGGGAAGGCATTGTTAAAATATATGCGGTTGTGGACAGAATTATTCATCCTCACTGGATAGCTGCCTATTTTCTAAGAAAATACGAATATTTGCAAGTACTTACTGAATTTACCATAAAAAGCTGATTCTGTATTTAGTTTTGAGTAATTTGTGAGATTTTAGAAGTTTCAATCTGTCGTATTCATTAGGTATAGCATTTTCTAAAAATTGATCCAGTGCAGAATTACTCAGCCCCCATTCACTATATAGAAATTATGTAAGAATATTTCTCTATCGCAAGTGTAATGTTTTCTCCTAATTTGACATTTAATACAAACACGCTTTGAAAATGAAATAGTGTTGACCTGATTCTATAATATTCTAAAAGATAATGAAGAAGACGATATGTTAGTGCCAATTACTACAATAGCTTATTTGTTCTGCAACCATGGCAAAGATGGCTGAACTTGACAAGAAGCTCCTAATGAAGATAGTTGATGCGTACAAACTAGGTGATGGATATACAACACTTTCCAAGTATTTAAATGTTCCTAGATCAACAATTTGTAGCATTATCAAGAAATACAACAAGATTCATTGTGTTGAGAATAAATTAAGGACTGGCAGAAAATGGTTAATTTCTGAGTGAATAGAAAGAAAAATTATTAGAGATATCTCAAAGATTCCTCACTTAATGACAAAGAACATTATCAATGATGTAAAGAGATCAAGGTTGAATATAGTGACAAAAACGGTAGCTAGATGCTTTTATAAAGCAGGCCATCAAGATTGTCAGCCAAGGAAAACTCTTTTGTTTAAGGTTAAACACCTAAAATGCAGATTAGTTTTTATGTGCGAAGCCATCTAGAATATAGAAGTAAATATTGGAATTCTGTTTGAGGGTCAGATGAAAACCAAACTAGAATTATTGGGTAACATGAATTCCCATGATGTATAAAGGAAAGTGAATGAAGCTCACAAAACCAAAAAATACCCTCCCTAAAATTAAGTATGGTGGTGGGAGTATTCTGCCCTGGGGATGTTTTGTTGTTTCTGGACCAGGAGGAGTAAGGAGAGGACAGGGAATCATGGATAAACAGCAGTATTTGGCTATTCTTAAAAATAATATAAAACAAAGCACATGGAAGCTGTCTTTGGGGCATCACTGGACATTCCAATAGGACAATGAAACCAAACTAGAATTATTTGCTCATTTGAACTCCTGTTATGAATAATTAGTGAAATTTTTAAAGTTTCAATCTATTATGTTCATAGTTATAGATTTTTCTAAAAATTGGTGCAGTCCAAAATTACCCCCCCCCTTATGAGAATTATAAAATAATATTACTCTATGACAAATGCAATTTCCTTTTAATTTGACATTTAATACAAACACCCTTTGAATATGAAATAGGATTGACCTGATTCTATAAGATTCTAAAAGCTCTTGAAGAAGACAATATGTGAGTGCTATTTACTGCAATAACTTGTTCATTCTGCAACCATGGAAAAGATGGCTGAACTTGACGAGAAGCTTTGAATGAAAATGGTTGATGCATACAAACAATGTAATGGATATACAACACTTTCAAATCATTTAAATGTTCTTAGATTGACAATTCATAGCATTATCAAGAATTATAAGAAGACTTAATCTCTGAGAGAATGGAAATGAAAATTGTTTGAGATGTCTTGAAGAATCATTTACTGAACAACAAAGGATATTGTCAATGATGTAAATACATCAGGGTGGAATGTCTCAACAAAGACAGTCACTAGGTGCATTTTTCGAGCAGGACATCAAGATTGTCAGCCAAGGAAAACTCTTTTGTTTATGGTTAAACACCAAAAATGCAGATTAGCTTTTATGCTCGAAGCCATCTTGAATGTAGAAGTAAATATTGGAATTCTGTTTTAGGGTCAGATGAAACCAAACTAGAATTATTTGCTCCCATGAACTCCTGTTATGTATGGGGAAAAGTGAATGAAGCTCACAAACCAAAAAATACTCTCCCTATAATTAAGTACAGTAGTGGCAGCATTCTGCCCTGGGGATGTTTTGCTTCTTTTGGATCAGAACTAATGAGAGTACAGGGTTTCATGGATAAAGTACATTATTTGGCTATGCTTAAAAATAATAGAAAACAAAGGGCATGAAAGCTGTCTTTGGGACATTCCTCCATGATAATGATCTGAAACACATAGCACAAATTGTTACAAAATACTTAGATGGCAGCAAAATTAAGGTATTGGCATACCTCCACAAAGTCCTGATCTGAACCCCATTAAAAATTTATGGGTATATTTGAAGAAAAATTGAGAGAAAGAATCCTTTGAATTTGAAGGAACTAGAAGCTATTGCCAAGAAAGAATTGATCAAAATACCTATCAGTGTGTGTAGTGATCTGTTAAGGAACCTAAAAGCAATAATCAAGAATAAAGGTTACACAATTGATTATTGAGGCAAGAGGGCCAATAATTTTATCCTACGTTTAATTTTTTTATGCTTTTTATATCATTGTTTGACATTAGATTAAAACTTTTGTTGTAGGCATTACTACATATTCTTTCAAATCTATTATTTCATTTGTGAAAAAATGCACATGAAGTTTCCATAAAAATTTGAGATATTTCAGCTTTTTTTGTAATTATGGAAGGAGGGTGAATAATTCTGTCCACAACTGTATATGTGTGTTTGTGGGATGTATAATATTGTAGGATGTATAATTGTATTCAAAGCAAAATCAAAGATGATGAGATAAAGTGGAAATTTTTTTTTATCAAAGACATGTTTCACCAGAAAACGTTTATGATCTCTTTTGCATCATAAATTTGACTAAAAGAAACTATGTGTTAGAAAAATTTATTTGGAGTTCTAAGTATAAGGTGGTATTATAAATCAGATTAATTACCCTAGTTTATCACTTCTTGACCTGAGACTTGAAGAGAGTCTGTCTGGTACTGTGCTTGTTTGTTAACTGTTTCACTGTATCACAGCTTATCAGTGTGGCTAGACATCTGATTGTTTCAAGCCAGGATCAAAACTCAACCGATATACATCAGTCAGAGACCCTTACCATTAAGCTATTAGCAAACATTATATATGTGATGCATACATATGCATTCCTATTGATATATACTAGTATATACATACACACATGTATGCATATCATAGAGGTTTTTATATATATATGTATATATACTGTTTATATCTACCTGTATACACTTATATATATATATATATGTGGCTATATTTTGTCTTTCTTTTTGTCGAACAGATGGTGCCAAAGAGAGTATATGTTTTCTCCAGCAAAACGCGTCTTTGATAAAAAAAACTTTTCCACATTGTCTCTTCATATATATATATATGGGAAATATATACTTCTTCTTATAACTATTATATTTAGTGGGTTGAGTAGACATACCTGTACTTTTTAATTGGTCCAATAGGAATGTCTACTTAAATATGTGTATCCACTAAGTCTAACAGTCATGTTAGTAACAAATAGGGTGTTATATTCCATGCTAATAGGAATATATACTTGAAAAACAAGGTGGATAGAATAAGTAAAGGTTTATTGTAAAAACCCAATACAATAAGAATAAATGTAACAGTTATGCACAAGGACGTCACAAGTCAATCCAGTAGTGAGTGCTACTATTGGAAGGTCAGTAGTTCTTGCGTAAGTCGTACTCAACAGATCCCAGCTTGTCTCTGTAGTCCATTGACTTACAGCTACATATAGGCAGTTACTACCTGTAATGTAGTCACTCATGGGAGTGACAGGTTATTCCATTACAGCATAGGGTTGGATTTAAAATTAATTAATTGCTTAAAATACATGCATGTATGTGCATTGAACTGTTATTCTAAATGAAGATGGCGTCATTGTCGTGAAAATCAGCATTTTAAATTATGGCTTTCACTTTTGGGACATCATGTAAAATGAACAAAATTTGTGAAAAAATTCTCTAGTTAGTCTGCAAAGAAGTATTGATCTTTTTCCCTTTTATTGATATTACTAGCAGTATAACCCGTCTTTGAAAAAGAAATTGATATTAATGTAAAGTAATCTTTATATATATATATATATATATATAGGAAAAGACAATATTTAAAAGGCATTTTTTTTTAAAAAGCAAAAGCTAAAATAAAAACAACCAGTTTCGTTCCAGGACTTATCAAGTTTATTTATCCTGGGAATTTAAAGCATGTAAATTAATTCTAAATTAACGAATGGAATGAAATGGAAGAAGTAAAAAAAAAAAAATTATGAATTTCAAGAAACTAGAGCCCAATAATATTCAGACCCAGCAAGCATTCCCTCTGTTTACAAAGGGAAGGCTCACGGGATCTGATATACAAGGACTCTAGAACCTTGAGGTGAAATGTGGAGTGGGACCTCGATAAAATTCTAAATCGGTCACCACTAAAATTTTCCACACATTTCCTACTATTTATTAAATGTTCAGCAATAGCAGAACCAGAACTGTTGGTCAGTTGGCGATTCCTGGGGGACGGATTCAAAATCCTGGGGGGTAAATGCTGTTTTATTCTCGAAACCAAACGTTGGGACGTCCTCCCTATGTAGTTGTGTCCACAACTACACTTGTATCGGTAAATCACTGAATTAACACGAGGGGGAGAGGGAGGACGTCCTTACGAGTGGAAGAGAAAGCAGGACGGGTAAGAAATACTACCCTGACATTCGCCGAAAAATAACAACTATTGATTAAACGTGAAATACGTTTAGATAAACTCTCACCCTCTGTACCAACATAGGGAAGACACAAATAAACTGGGCGTTTATCAGCTAATTGCGGCTTCACCCTATGAAATTTACTGGTGTCGTCTTGAATAACGGAGTCTAAAACATCCAAAGGATATCCGTTTTTTGATAGCGTCATTCTAACAAAGTCAATTTCACCGCAGAGAAGGCCCTCAGAACATAACTTAAGTGCCCTGTGAATTAAGGCCTTAATCAAATTAATCTTTCGTTGTCCGGGACAAAAAGAGTCCCAACGCGTATAAAGTCCCGAGAAAGTGGCCCACCTAAATACGGAAGTCTCAAACTTGTCAATGATCTTATGGACGAAAACATCCAAAAAGGAAAGACAAGAATTGGACTCCTTTTCTACGGTCAACTTAAGAGCCTTGTTTCTCACCTAATTAAACTCTGTCCATCCTGCCATTCGTAAGGACGTCCTCCCTCCCCATCATGTTAATTCAGTGATTTACCAATACAAGTGTAGTTGTGGACACGACTACATAGGGAGGACGTCCCAACGTTTGGATTCGAGAATAAAACAGCATTTACCCCCCAGGATTTTGAATCCATCCCCCAGGAATAGCCAACTTACCAACAGTTCTGGCTCTGCTGTTGCTGAACACTTAATAAATAGTAGGAAATGTGTGGAAAATTTTAGTGGTGACCGATTTAGAATTTTATCTAGGTCCGACTCCACATTTCACCTGAAGGTTCTAGAGTCCTTGTATATCAGATCCCGTGAGCCTTCCCTTTGTAAACAGAGGGAATGCTTGCTGGGTCTGAATATTATTGGGCTCTAGTTTCTTGAAATTCATAATTTTTTTCCCATTCCATTCCATTTGTTAATTTAAAATTAATTTACATGCTTTTAAATTCCCAGAATAAATAAACTTGATAAGTCCTGGGATGAAACCGGTTGTTTTTATTTTAGCTTTTGCTTTTTTAAAAAATGCCTTATAAATATTGTCTTTTCCTATCTATTATTAAATTCTGTACCACGAAAAAACTTATTCATATATATATATATATATATATATATATATATATATATATATATATATATATATATATATATATATATATATATATATACTAGCAGTATAACCTGTCATTGACCGGGTCTTTCATTACTGGGAATTTTTGCCGTTCAGCTAGAGCAGTTTAAGTTTAAAGTCATTCCAATCAAAAATCAATATTAGTAACAACAATTGGGTGAAACTGAGTCACAGCCTCAAATGGGGGGGGGGTAACAATTTGAATTTGGGGGTGGCCCTAAAAGGGAGCTGTATAATAATAAATAATATTATTGTAATAATTTGATGTATTTATTTTTATTAAAGTTTTTATGAAAGATATATATCCAAGAACAGATAGTAAAACGTTGCTGATAGTTATAATGGACAGGAAGTAGTGGTGAGCCATTATCATCAACAATCTGAACTCAAAACTAGCACTGAAGAATTATCTATCAAACAAAAAAAATTGATCAAAATCGGATGAAAACTGTGGAAAGGTATAAACAACTTCCGATCACACACACACACATACACACACATTGACAATTATAGATATAGATATTCCTAACTTGTTTCAATCAATCCATTCTAGAGGATTCCCCATGTGTAGACAGAGCTGAGGATTTGTGTCTACCAAAACCATCTGAAGACACAACTGAAAAAAAAAGTGAATTCTCTTCCAGAGGGTGACAGATATTGAAAAACTCCCTGTTGCAGCAAGGGACCATTTCTTTCCCAGAAAAATCGTCTTTTCTCTTCCAGTGTCATTCAAATAAGCCAGTTGCTCACTGCAACCGTATACATTCACATCTTCCAACAATTTTCATAAAGAATTCCTTTTAAATTCCAACCAACTTGTTAAGATTTGCATTGAGATATTGAAAGCTGTTCTGGATATAAGCTATAATTATCTTTGTTTTTTATTTCATTTCATTCTCAATCCATTTTTCATAGCCATTGAAAATCTTTTCTGAAAATGGTATTTCTCTTTCTTAATCTACAAAACAAAAACAAGCATTTAAATACTGGCTGATGACCTTTTGTCAAGTGAGGAGCTATCATCAAATGAAAATTAAATAATAGGTCTGTCTAACAAACAGAATTGTGCAATAAGCAATAACAAAAAAAAGAACAGGGTAAAAATAATATAAATCAAGCAAACAATAGATTCAAGGCAAATTAATAATTATAAGGCAAAACAATAGTAATAAGGCAAAACACCAGTAATAAGGCAAAATTCACAAACTAATAATTGGTGTTGACACACAAAAGCAAGTTCGGACAAGCAAACATAGTGTTTTGAGTTCAAGACAAGACAGACAGGGATTGAGTCATATGAAACAGAGAACCGGCTTATTTTATTGGCTAAGAAAAAATCCCAGCATGAATTTGTGTGCTTCTTCCTATAAAATCAGGAGGGGAAATTATTTTTCAGGCATTCCCCATCGGATTGAAACCAATACCTTTTCTTGAAGTTTATACAGAATCCATTTTTTTAGTTTCCCAGGCGTATTTTTGCTGGTTTGTAAGCGATGTAAAATAGTTGACTATGTAAACATTAAACTTTCTAATGTTGTGCAAATCAAAAACTTGTTCATCAACTTAATAATAACAGAATATTAATGAAACAGAATCACTTTATTCAATGTCTGGTTTCTTTAAAGATTTTGGAGACACTGGGCTCAAATAAATAGAGATGAATTCTTTTTACAATTTCATTAGTGACAAATTAATAATCAATAGAAGCATTTGAGCGGAAATTAACATCGCTTTGAATGAAATCCATTTTATCCATCTTTTAAGTTCAAAGACTAGACAAATATCAACAGTTCTTCGGTAACTTTCCAAAGTACAAAAAAAAAAATTATAGAAACAATTGATGAGACTTAATTGTATTGGTTCAATTGATACTTATTTCTGACGAGAGAGAAATTGCTAGTATAGGGCTGTAAATACCGTACATGACTAAATTTTTTTATATTTGGTAGTCTTGTCACACACACACACACAAAAATGGTTTCCAATTCATTCAACATAAAATCTTTCAAATCTGTCTGGAATTTTTTTATCTTTCATTGTAAACAAAGAATTATGAGGAATTATGACTTTTCTTGACTTATTGTTTAAAAGAGAATAAAAAATACAATCAAATTAATTCCCAATATTTTGCATTTGTGTACAAAACACAAAAATTCGAAGTAATGGTGAATTGCGAAAGCAGTACCAATGCCAGCGTCACCATGGACAGCAAACCACTGGAGGAAGTGTCCAGTTTCAAATACTTGAGAGTAACCCTGTTAAAAGATGGCAACTGCAACTCAGAAATCCAGACATGAATCACCATAGCCACAGCAGTGATGGCCAGACTGGAAAGGATGTGGAGGAGTGACATCAGCTTCTAGACCAAGTTCAAGCTCGACAGATTGCTGGTCGTATTCATCTTCCTCTACGGGTGTGAGATTTGGACACTCCTGGTTGAGGCAGGAAAAACGATCCGGGTGTTCAAGAACAAATACTTGAGAAAACTCCTCCACATCTTCTACTGGCAAGCACAATGCCAATGACTGTATGGAGCCATGTTAAAAGTCTGACAGGAATCTCTTCTTTCCTCTATTAAGCATTGGAAGATGTTATGGTTTTGTCATGTCACAAGGCATAACAGTCTCTGCAAGACCATGATGCAAGGCACAGTTTAAGGCAGATGCAAGCTGTGCAAGAGTTGGCCAGACAATATCAAAGAGTGGACAGACATGACAATGCCAGAACTCTTGAGAGTCACCATCAACAGATCATCCTGGAGGAGGTTGTCTGTATCTTCTACCCTTAGGATCCCCACAATGAATGAAGCAGTCAAGGAACTTAATAATGATGATGATGATAACTCACACATATACAAACACTCACAAAGGTGGATCAATAAGTCTGTAGTCTGATGTCATTATTAGCTGAATTTGGATCTGATATTTTCACTGTATAATGTTCTGTACAGTAATTGTGCATGGTTAAGTGGAATTGGCAAAATGCTCAACAAATAGAATTGACAAAGATCTCAATAAACAATAAGAAAAGGAAGAAAAACAACCGATCACAATAATACAATGCAAGTCAAAAGTAGGCAAAGCAATAGTAATAAGGCAACATTTTCACAAAGAAAGAAACATGCCAAAGGGATACAGTCAAGTGATTATAACATTCTGACTTCAAGACAAGAAAGAACAAAAAATTGCTGATGAAACTAAGAAGTGATTCATTTTTATTGGTTAGGAATAAATCCCAGCATGCATCTGTAGGATTTGTCTACAAATTTGGAGAGGAGGATGCAACCAGGACTGGCTGTTGGCTATGGCAAAAATGGTGGTGTGAATGACTCGAATGGAGGGAATCTTATGAGATGAACACTATTCTCATCAGGATTTGATTGAATCCTTTGGGCATCAGCTCAGGGTGAAGATTAAAACTGATAGAAAGCATTTGGTAGGTGTGAGTTGCAAGCCTGATTTTCCTGAATTTGGCCAATCATAATTTCCTTCTTTAGTCACCATAAATCCCCACGGGGAAATTCCTGGTGGGCACTACCCCTGGTTAATCTAGTCACCTTTTGTTCTCCCTGAATTCTGGTCCCAAGTTCTTCTTTTGTTATGGTCCATGTCAAGATTTTGAATTTCATCAATTTTTTTTTATTCTTGCTTCTTATCTTGATTGGACCAGCCTTATATATTTAGAAGTGGGGCAATGTGGAGGGCTTCTTAGACTGAAGTCAAGAGCCAGGGAATCAATAGTTACATGTCCATGACACAGGCAAGCCTTCATGTTGGAGAGGGATAGGCTCCACCAGGTCTATGTGTCCAGGAATCCCTGGCTTTCAGTGCAAATATGTGAAGAGAACTGGTCAGGTGCTCATCTGAGCAGGAACCCTACAACCACAATTGGACCTGAAACTGACACTATCAAATATTAATATGTGCTAGCCAATATCTGATCACTCAGAGTATATTCAAATTCTCCGATTCTACAAAGGGTTATTGCACTTATTAGAATAAAAAGAGAAATTGGTTAGCCAATTCATATTCCAGTTTGGTATATTCCATTCATTTTTGCACAAATACCCCTGGGAAAGCCATCTCTTCTCCCCACCATCTATGGGTTAGATAGTAGGGTAGGCTGGCCTTTCTAGCTTTGGGTGGTAGTCAGTCTAGGAAAAGAGAAACTCTGAATTTAAAACCATGGGGAAGACAATGGGAAGCCAGTCCACTATATATATATACCAAGAAGTTTTTGCATTATTTACATTACTTGGACTGTTATCCTCATCTTCATTGCCATATTCACAACGTTTCGGCTGAAGAGTTGTGAGTTTAATACCAGGCCACGGCAGTAATGAATCAAAATTAGGGTAGTTGAGTTAAAGGGAAATAACTGAGATATGTGGTAAAGGCATGGCACATGGAACTAGAACAGCCTATGCCAGTGGATGAAATAAAGGGTTCGGTTCAAAATTCCAATCACCTGAAGAAGGCCAGAGTGTACACAGCCGAAACGTTGTGAATATGGCAATGAAGATGAGGATAACAGTCTGAATTATGTAAATAATGCAAGTAATACCTCATCTCAGAGATACAAATAGATACAAAAAGTTTTTGTTTGTAAGGAACGAAGAAATTTTTGTGAAGAAAAAATTGTTAAGATCAGTATAAATTAAGATTTGGTAAAATGAACCAATTAGAGAGATTCAGATTATAATAGACACATTATCAGAATATACTCTATTTATTAATCTGTTTCAAAGAAAATGAAAACCTCTTTTTATTGAAAATTATTAATAATCCCCTCTGAATGGATAACAACTTCAAACTAAAGTAATTAACTCATAATTTACAAAGAAAGATAAACACTACACAGCATCTAATAACTTATTATTAATTATTATCTACTTTTAAATATTCACACCTATTCTTGTGTTTGCTACTATGTCCACATGCCATGCCTAAATAAAAATCAACGTACCGAGTCGCCAGTCCAAGTAACAGTAGTCATTAAGAAATTTGTTTTCTAATCTATTTCCTGTCATATGAAATCTCTGTTCATACAAAGAAACTGGACTGAAAACAAAGGAAACAGATTTTTGTAAAACATTTCAACAATTTCTGAACTATACAAATTTTCGACTACACTTTATCTGCTTTTTTTCTTTCCTTTAGTTTATGGATGAAAATCTTACAAAACCAAATTTTAATTTCTCTCAACATTTCACAAAGTCATCGGAATTCACAGATAATAAAGAAAAGAATTCTACAGGTGTAGTTTGATTTCTGCGAACTGTCAGATCAGTTCAGCGAAGTTTTTTGATCTCCGAATGTTCAGCAAGTCAGCACTTTCTTGATTCACCAACTAATGGACCTGAATTCTCATTCTGTCATTACATTATTTACACTATTTACATGTGGACTATTTTCTTAATCTTTCTTGTTGTTTTCACAATGTTTCAGGCCAACAAGAGACAGTGGTGCTACCTATCATTACCTTGACATACTACCAACCCATGACTTTTGTCACATCATTGTATGAGTGTCAGTGTGTACATTTATGTTTGCGATGATAACGAATGATATAAAGTCAACAATTTAACAGCAGTTTTTCATGAAACATTTTTACTGTTATCAAGAAATGGCGGATTTGTCCCGAAATTAGAGCTTTGCAAGATTTTTACATTGGTCACATCTTTTTCTTCTTCTATGTTCTGTCTCCTTTCAGATCATAGGCAATCATGGCTCCCCACATCTTTCTACTCCATATAGTTCTTAGCAGTTTGTCTCCCTCCCATAAGCCTGTCAGGTAAGTGACTTGCTGCTTTTCTTTACCTCTCTTGTCCTTGATATGCTCTGTGAGTGTTAAGTTTTCCAAACCCTCCTTCCTTACTTCAGCTGTCTTTTCTTGATTTTCTTTGTTAACATTTCCTTTAAGATTTCCTTTTTGCTTAATTGCTCTATACATGTAATTTTCAGTTATTATTTTTTCTGTTAACTGGAACTAATGAAAACCTGGTTATGAATAGGTGTGTATCAGAGCAGATGCCAACTCAAGCATGTTCTGAAAGTGAACAGTCACAAATTTTCAGCAATCAACTATTTTCCTTATAGGTGTCAGGTTACCTCCTTTTGAAATTTCACTATAAAAATATATTTTTATACTTTCATAGTGTTTTGGTTTTGTTTTTGTTTGTGAGTTCACTATTTGCCAATAGCTAGGACCCTAACAGGTTCTACTCCCTCCGGTTAAGATGGAACTGGGAATAACAGCATTTAAGAGGCAATTCCACATTCCTGAAAACCTCCAACCTCCTAATCTTGCTGCCAGATGTAATTTATCATCATACCCAGAACTACCCAAATGAGATCAACTGTGAGCTGTGAATTTTCACATTTATCATTCCTATGTAGGTTTACCTCCTCCTAATTCTCAAAACCGCTACTAGAGGACGCTCTCCAGCATTATAAATATTTTGTAATGAAATTATATCATGCTCTTCGTTTATCTACTGTGCCATCTCCTGAGTTGACCAAGCATAGAAATGAATACAATATGGGCACCAGTAATAAGGAGTGCCAGAGAAAAGCGATAATAAAAAAAAATTGCAATATGAGCTGTGGTAAAAACATGATATTGATAACAGCAAAAATTGCAATATGAGAACTGGTAAAAAATTAGGTTTATAATACCCAGAAGTTCATACACAGGTGTCCTCAAGGACACATAGCACAGTGGATAAAGGTGTTGGTTAGATCCAGTGACAGGACGCAAAGAGTGTGAGTTCAATACCCAGTTAAGGCAGTGGAGAACTTGGAGAGGGGAATTAACAGGAGATAACTGATAACTGACATCCATTTAAACATGGCACATGGAACTAGAAAAGTCTACCCCAGTGAGCGAAATAAA
>OZ038503.1:9378993-9406493 GCA_964036315.1 Acanthosepion esculentum
CTATTAAGATACAAGGGATTGCTGAGAGTGGAAGAGAATGAGAAGACTTTAGTGAGGAGGAAGGACAATAAAAGAACAGGAGAAATTTTTTAATTTTGACAAGGTAGAAAAATTTGGTAACTATGAAATAAATGTTGAGTGAAAATTAATTTACGGACTGTTCTGGAGGAGGGATTTTGGAGCTAAAACCCTCACCCATACATTTTTAACTGAGGGACTTTAAAAAGGAAAATTAAGGCTAACCCTGTTCATGCATACCTGGCATACTGCAATTATCCACCTTTCACTGAAATCTGTCAATACCTAACACTTTCTATCAGTTCTGATCTTCATCCTGAGCTGATGTTCAAAGAATCTGGCCAGATCTTGATAAGAATAGCATTCACGTTGCAAGATTTCCTCCATCTGTGTCATCCAAATCACTATTCTAGCCATGGCTAGCAGCACCAGAAACACCATCCGTTTCACCCTAGAATACAGGGGAGACACATTGTCACACACATATGTGAGATCAATGAGCACAAGCTTTTCAAGGGCAATACAAGCCATCGACTTGCCAACATAATCCCAGAAGGATCACACCTGAGGACAATGGTAGAAGGCGTGAAAGCTGTTTCTTCTAAGCCACGGTCACACTGATGACAGTCAGGCAAATCTGCCATACCCCATCTAAAGGCTACATCATTGAGAGGTAGCCTATTCTGAAACAATCGCAAGGTAAGCAAAAACTCAGGGTTACTGTGGCAATCAGCTGCGGGCACCAAAGACCAAAAAGATCACAACTCTGCCATAGACAAACCAATCGACTCACAGAGAGGATCCTTTGCGACCTCCTTCACTAATTCCCGATACAGGACTCTCCTAGGCAGAGAAAACTCGATTGATCTCGGGGCTTAGGAATATACTCATCCCCCAAAACACGAAGAGTGATAGTGAGGCGAGGGAATGCACCCCTCACATTCCCTTCTAAGATCAAGTCCTCTGTCAATGCACAGCATAGGAAAGCCAATCTCAAGGCGTGTCGGTGACTCACCAAGTTTGGCATTACCAGCCACCACCACCCCAGCCTGACAGTTTTTGGGCACTGACATCTCTGTCGACATGGTGCTTGCAACTACCCCACAGAGAGGAGAGCAAGCACTCAATCATCTTACAGAGAGGAAGTACAGGCAACTGGTAAAGGATGAGAGGAAAGACGTAAGTGGCATATGTCTCAGCCCTACCCTTTAAGGACAACTTCCTTCGGTGCCAAGTTGTGACTGCCGCTCCAACTTTTGTCAGAACTTCTGGCCAATTTTTCTCCAGCTGAAGTCCAGGCCCAAAACACACATTGAGAATGATGATGGGCCAGTCTGTCCAATGAGAGAGAAAATGTTATTGTAGTATTTATAAGGCTGGAGAACATCCCCAGGTAGCGGTTTCAAAACTAGGAGGAGGGAACCCGACAAGAGTAAACACTTGAAATTCTTATCTCAATAAATATTCACAAATGCAGTAGCAGAGACAATTTTTTTTTTGGAGGGGGGGGCAAAAAATTTACAATTTAACCTTTAGTTATCAAAGGCGGCTAACATAGCGGCAAGAACATAAAATCTACAGTACCTCCTTGTTTTGATAGTTGTTTTTATTTCTTTCTTGTATTTCTTTGTATTTTAAAATAAAAACCCTTTAAAGGAAAAAAAAATACTACAATTGGTAAAAATATGGAGGAGGAGAATCAAGTCCCCTCCTCTACTCCCACTGATGAGTTGTCTATATACTGTTTTTTCTTTGAAAAAAAAATCTTTTTAGATAAGTCCTCAAAGAAATATTCTATGTGACTAGCTTAGATCAGCTCTGACCAGCTTGGACAAGCTATGACCAGCGGCCCGGGTGAAAACACTAAACGGGTCCCCACGTTAAAAACCGATCTTGTGTCACAACCTGACTCAGTGGGGGGTCAATTAAGTACCAGGATCAAAGTGTAGTACGCTACCTTTGTGAGCCTCCGGTGCCCTTCGTCGAGAGAATACTCTTCGGCGTGATCCCGTATCTCCTCTCTGACTCCAGCTTCAAGTGCTACACTTCGGCACGATCCCCTCACCGCGGTTGATCTGCCCTGGAAGTCGTATCACTGTTCCGACTAGGCCTTGTTTAGGGACTCCACCTTCATCAAGTGTTACACTTCGGCGCGATCCCGTCTCCGCGGTTGATCCGCCCGGGAAGTCGTATCGCTGCTCTGACTCGTCCTAACCGACCCTGCCGAACCTTCGTACGTCTTCGACCAACCAGCCACTGTCAGCTCTACCCATCCGGCAGTTGACCAGCTACCGTCGACGACCAACTCTCCCATCCGGCAGTCGACCAGCTACCACCGCGACCAACTCTACACCCGTGTCGCCGATACAACCGAACCAACTTCCCTGAAGGGAACCAGTCTTACCGGACCCGGCACCGATACAACACACTTCTCCAAAGTACATTCTTGTACACTTTGGATAAATAAATTCGACGTTTATTGTTTCATAAACCTCCGCCTTTGTCCTCTCATTGTTTTAGCTGTTTCTCACCTTTTCTTCGCTTGCGGGGGCAACATTCTTATCGGCCCGGCAACAGATTCATGATTATCCAATTTATATGGACTCCAGCTGTCATTTATAAATTATAATTCTAACACTTATGCAAGTGTATTTGTTTTTATATCACTACTTCTAGAGCTTCTTTGGCTCCATATTCAACAAACTCAATAATATAGCAAAATGGTTGTGCATTTCTTTGAATTCCCCAAAAAGTCACTGTTGATTCTTCCTCTGTTTTCTATGCACAATCAATTTCCACTACAGTTCCAAGATTGCCAATTTTAATTTTTTCCCTCGATTATAATAACCATACAAATCTGTTGTGGACCGGCCGTGTGGTGTGGAAGAAGTAGAGAAGATGAATTATCTCTGGTTTAAGACTTCGATGACCGGTCCAGCTACATAAGAAATGTGTTGGACTTTAATGGGGTCCAAAGGAACAAACGAGACAGATATATGTATGCGAACAAATATATAGTATTAACAAACAGATAAAAACAGATTGATACACGGGTTTACAAATACATTTAAAACATGTATAGAACGTTTAGTGTCTGTGTGGAAAGTTATTGTGTGTGGGTGTTTGAGTTGGAATGTCCGTACGGTTTGGTGAATCTTGTTCTAGCGTATTCCCTGAACATGGGAAACGCTAGTTGTGTGTGAGAGTTCACATACTGGAAATACCTCGCACCACGTGCGACAGTTGCCGACCTCCAGCGAGGTCGGGTGAGCCGCCCGTGGGCGCAGCTGTGGAAAGCTAGAGAGAGAGACCGAGGCGAAAGGTCAGCCCGTATTTATACTCCCGGGAGGGAGAGACCTCTAGTGAAGTGTTGAGAAAATGAGGGGGAGCTAACTGCGACAAATCTGCCCCCCCCCTTGCTCACGCAGGGGTCGGGGCGTTATCCTGTATTCTTAATGATTTTGCTTCCGGCCTAAAATGTTATTTTTGTATTCTATTATCTTGTTGTTTTAATGTGTTGGGGATCGTGTGTGTTCGAGCATGGTTTTATTAGAAACACGTGTGTAACTCCTGGTAGAATATTAAAAGGTCCAACTACAAGAAAATGGCTGACTTGAATTAAGTCCAACTGAAAATAAAAAGACAAACAAAACCGATTTATATATATATATATAGCGATTTTCCAAGCGTAGCTTAGATGAGGCACAAGGGCGAAAGTATGGGGCACTCAGTGAGGATCGAACTCACTACTCAGTCGTAATTGTTCTAGCGAGACAAGCTTGCTAACCATTACACCGCCTTGAGGTGCCCAAATATATATATATATATATATATATATATATATATATATATATATATATATATATATATATATATATATATATATATATATATATATATATATATATATATATATATATATATATATATATATATATATATATATATAATTATTTATTTGAATATTACAACATAAATATGTTATAAAATCACGACAAAAGTAGCCATTTTGTTTCAACACTTCTTGTGTCTTGTCAAGTGATAATATAGAGTATAGAATAAATGGTTTTAAAAGTTTCAAATTAATCAACGATCCTTAGCTAAGAGTAAACGCTGTTACGTAAGCCAGAGTGGCCAATCAAAAAACAAGTATAGGATGATTCGAAAAATTTGACAACTAAGCAAGGCTATCTAGATATTAAAAGATTTATAAAATTTGAAATTAAAATATATATATATATATATATATATATATATATATTAAACAAAACAATTTTACAATGGACATAGACAATAATATTTGTGTGTATCCCCTCCTACCATTATCGTTTGCCTCGAACCTTTTCTTTTTCTCTCCTTTCATTGTCGTTGCTACCCTGTGAGCAACGACCCAACACTTTCGATGCTAAGGCACGTGACCGTTTTGGAACGAACATCCATTCAAAGTTTCTTTGGATGGTTGGCATTTTGCCGCCAGTCAAACGGCCACGTGACTCAAAAAGTATCCATCGAGTCGGGAAGACGTGTTTTTACATATCTCTCTCTGCACATAAGCTTCAACTGTCTATACTTCGGCAATTCGTTTGCTGAAGCTACCTTCCATCAGTGTAGACTTGGTCTTAGCCCAACTTTCTGACCTAACCTCCTGTCTAGAGCAACAAACATTTTCGTCACGAACCTCAGTATCGAACGGACCTGCCTAAACAACAAGTAAGTCAGAAATCCACAAGCTTCCACACGTGGTACCTATATTTTCTGGACTCTCCCTTTTTTTTGTCTATACTTCTTACAGGCAACAAACGCTTTTGCAGCTCAGTAATCTTGGTGATTTTCCTCGGTCGAAATCTCACAACCGACCGAATTAGTTCTGTCACTAAGTTTCTTCTGATCTTTCCTTTTCTACTAAAAAAAGGCATTCCTAGGTAAAGTTGCCTCCCGTATACTGTTTATTCAAAATAAATAAATAAATAAATAAAAGAAGGAAACTTTCCATGTAACCTTTCTCCACGTGTTGGACTATTTCTTATCCAAGGACTCTTGACGCCAACATTACTATATTTTGGCGCGCAACAGCCTCCGACCATTAAGGCCAGTCTCACATTGTGCAGATTTGGTTGAACCGCCTTTCCAGAGACCCAGAACTCTACTTTGCATTCCCCTCTCTACTGCACCCTGCCAAATTTGTTGTTGAAAAAAAAATTACATCTTGTTATGCCTTTTCTTGTCTAATGGTGTTTGTCCATTTTTTTTTTTACATTGCTAACTTATCATGAACCATTGATGTTCTAAGGGAATATCAAAATACTCTTATACGGAGAATTCTGGTGGTCTGACACAAAGCCATTCGCAAGAAACCGCACTAAGCAACCAGGCTTCTCCTATATGTGTGAACGTTTGTGTCTGTTATTTGGTGAATGTTCGTATTTTGGTGAATGTTCATACGTACAATGTTCATGGCGTCTCCATCAAATGGGAAGACGCGGATCTTCTAAGAGAGCTTACATTGTAGGCAGTGAAATGAGAACGAGGCGAGAAGTCACCCAGTATTTATAGTATAGGGAGAATGAACCCTAGTGACAATTTGGGAATTAAGGAGGAGCTAACTCCGACAAATGAATGTTGCGTTGATTTCAAAACTCACATTTTTAGCCGATTCACTTACGCATATTTCTTTGGTGGGTGTAGGCCTTAACTGAGACTACTACTGAATCGGTTCGTCATATCACTGCCTTCCTTTCTCCATTAGTGCTACTTGGCGAGTTTTAAATCTTCATATGCCTTTCCCGACGCAAACAGTTGCCCAAGTCGCGTTCATATTGTAGAGGATCGTGTGGGTTTGAATGTTGTTAAATTAGAAACACGTGCATTTATTTTCTGCTAGAAGGTACAACTACAAAAACATGGTGGACTCAAGTTCAGTCCAACCGAAGATGTAATGAAAACAAACAAGACCAATATATATGTAAGTAAACTGGGATTGCAAAGGAAATATTTGTCGCAGATTATTTCCACGTCACAGAGAATAAATCACGAAGTTCCATCTCAAACATCGAGGGCAGAAAGAAATGCCGAAAACTCGATTCGCAAATACTATCTTGCTAATCAAAATGCACGCCACCAGTCAGAAAAATAACTCATTCTCCACCAAACGTGGTAGCCAAAATTGCCGAAAATACCCAGATTCGAGAACACCAACTGCTTTTATCGGGCGAACATTTCTTCCATTCGTCGACAGCTGAGAGACGATCTCCAGTATTTTGCATATCAAAGTACGTTTAATTGCGACTCCTGCGTCAGACTTGTTTTTTTTTTTTTAATTCAAATATTCCGTCTTCAGCATGTCATGCGGAATACGTGCCCTTTTGTTTGGTAATTAATTTTCTTTTTCGCCAGATTTTCCGTCGTAAAATACGCACGACTCGCTGTCGCTTAGTTTGAAGAGGTAAATCCTCGTTTTCTTCGCTATAATATATATGTCAACAAATATATGTATTAAACAACAAATTTACAAGTAACAAAGACATTAACATTTGTGTGTGAACGTAAAGAGTTTGTATTTTGGTGAATGTGTGTGCGTGTGTGTGTTTCGTGGCATTTCCCCACACGTGGACGAAAACGCAGATCTCTGCGAGAGATCACATTTTTAAATGTGTCCGCTGAAATGCATAGTGAAAAAGAATATTTATTTCTGTAGAAAACAGAAAATGTGGCACAAGGCCGGATGGGGAAGGGGGAAGAGGTCGGTCTTCTGTCTTAACTTTTAAACTTAGCTAGCCACAAACCCAATCATACTAACAATATTCCTTACACCAAAACAACACATTCTTACGTACCTTTCTCGCCACACCCACCACAATACCTCAATGTCTCCATGAAAATACTAGCTAGTCCCCAGATGTACAATTTATCGTCTGGGGGGGGGGGGGATAAAGCAACAATTTTAAAAATTTTAAAATTAGCCCCAATAAGTATTTACAATATGAAATAAAAACTATTTACAAGAAACTAAACAAAATCATGTTAGTAATAAAAAAAAAAAACAATCACTAAATGTGGCAGAAACATCAGTTAACCGGACGAAATCTATGCGGGACTATAATAATATAAAACATTCGTTCATCCCACGCACTCACGCAGACAACAACAAATACGAAAAATCACACACGAAAAGAAAGTCGCCCCGCATCCACCAGAGAACTGATATCACTGACCACCTAACGAGGGAGCGGACGAGGAATTAAACTTAAAGAAAAATAGGGACAGAAATAAAAGGGGCCAATGAGCATACATACCCTAGCTAAGTTTATTGAAAAAGGAAACTAAAGAATCAAAACTAAACCTAACCTAACCTAATTTTGGGATGGGTTGCCTGTGTTCAACCCAGGCAATGCAATATCCTGGGGCCTAACCGGCATCAAAGTGCCACTCCAGGTCAGCACCTTTCACACGACACAAACGCGCAAGATTCACCCACCTTTTGCCAAATTCAGATGAAGTGAGTCGCCGCCTTTCCGACCTAATCTTGACTTTAAGCTGATGCTTAAAGTACAAGATCAGCTGGGAAGAAGTGAACTTCTCGCCTTCATAGAATCCCTTCTGACGTGTCAACTAAATCACGACTCTCATAACATAATGTTCAGCCTTCGTCAGCGGCGGAGCCACATTGCTACAAACAGAAGCTGTCTCAAGGACAAAGAACTTTCCAGGCAGCATGCTAACCATGAGGCTTTCAACATACTTGCACAACAGCACTACCATCCTACAATGAAAGAAGGCGTGACCAATGGTCTCGACTTCCCCACTACAGCGCCGGCAGTTTGGATATTCCTCCAAGCCCACTGCGCAATCTCTTGGCGACCCAGAGGGCCCCACGCATCACCAGCCAGTGATGCCTCATTGTTATTGAGACATTTAACCCGGGCGCCCAAGGCCATATTGAGCGAGCCTCCTGCTTCGTAAGACCGAGCTCGTCAATTAGTTCATCACGGCCCCCCCCCCCAACTAACACCTGATATAATGCCTTACGAAGCAACGCCTGGACGTTGAAGAGGCCATCCAACGTCCCTAAGAGGTGTTTCAGAGGCCTTTAAATAGGAGGGGCACTGGAACATATGTGGCAGAAATATTCTAAGCATGTGCGAATGGTAAGGGCTTGTCTTTTAATTTTTAAGTGGATTTTAATTTTATTTTTTTTTATTTTTTATGACTTTTGGTTCTGTTTATGCCTTTGATTTGACTGCTAGTCATTTTGTTTTAGTCCATTTTATTTTTCTGATATTGAATATAGCATCGGATTTTCTTATAAATTCCCCCTGACATCTCTAACCTGACTAAAAACTTTCTAAAAAATCTAAGAGTTCCTTGAGAATCTTCCATGTGTCTTATCTGTTAAAATAGAAAAAAAATTACATTTTGTCAATGAAGAGAAAAAGTCAACAATAAAGAAACGTATATTTGGGGGTTTTTTTCTACCATCTTTTGTAAGATGGGAGAAAAGGAATAAAACTAATAGTAAAAAATGAACCAAAACATCAAAGAAATCTCAGATGTAAGGAATGTCGACTCCACTGCTTATGTTTGTTAAACTGTGTTACTGAATATATTAAAGTTTGGATAAAATATTCTGTTTAGTCTGACGAGGAAGTATGAAAATCTTTCTGTTACGGCCTCAGATGCCAGAACACAATGATGACGAAATTTGTAAAACTATGCAAAAACTTTTTCTGGCCACAAGGACAAAAACACAAGCATAATTTTTCTTAATTATTTTCCCCCATGTGAGGTGATAAAGCCACTAAGATGCAGAGTTACTGGGAGTGACAAATCTGAGAAAATGTTATAAGGAGAAACGGATTCGAAAAGACAGATGATGTCGATACATGGTGCATTTTAAAATTTTGATCATCGTAATTCACAGGAAAAACAAAAAGCCAAGAGTCTCGTAAGTGCAAGAAAGAAACAAGTGACAGTAGTAGTTAAGGTTACATCTAATAATTTCAACAGTAAAGTGATGAGTCTGAGCTGCCGATCAAATGTTATGTTGAAATTCGTGAAGTTGAGGTAATAAGGAGGAAAGCTTATCTGAACAATTGCCATAAAATCTTATAAAAAAAGTACATTACAATGATTAAGTGACTGAAGCTGAGATGTCAGTTATCTACAATCAAAATAATATTGTAGAATGTGTACAGCCTCCTTGAAAGAATAGAGGGTTTTTATGCACAGCATGGATAATACCTTTCCAAACGCAATAATACCTGGAGAGAAGACCTAGGTTCATGCCTTACGTCCCCGCTAGCAATTCTGACAATGTGGGCACATCAAAATTTCGAGCCAAGATTCTTTGACCTGAATCATATTGGAAAATAAGCCTTTTACAACTACTGATTCTACTCGATTTATATACTTATATAGTCTTTTCTATCAAATTTGACTAACATCTGCTCTGCATAGTGGCAGTATAAGGCACAGATATATGCATTTTGTGTGTGTGTTTTTGGTGGGGGGGGTGTTGAAGAAATGCAAATTTGCCTGTACAGACGTCAGTAACAGGGAATAGCTAGCTGCCCTAATAGACAAGCATACTTAGAAAGAAGTATCCAGCCATTATTAACTGAATTTTGATCAGTAATTTTCACTGTATGATGTGTGGATGGTTGAAGGTGTTTAAAATTTGGCCTTGAAAAAAAAAAAAAAGCAGCCGATAAAATGTAAATCCAAAATTTTTATATTTCAGAAATTGGTAAAATGATTTACAAAAAATTTTACTTTTTTAATCTAGTTGCTACTTAGGAAGAATGTTTTCCTTTAACAGGTTGCTTGATTTTATTCAGCAGTATATCAACTTCCATGGTTTATTTAATGCTGAAATTGAAATATGTTGAACACAGTTGTATGCCTTCAGCTATAGATATAATGGATTCTTGGTAACTTTACTATAAATGTGTATTTCTATAACTTCCTAATGTTTTAAATTGTTTCCAAGTTTACTATTTGCCTGTAGCTGGAACCCTCATAGGAGGCTTATTACATTGGGGTCAGGGTGAACTTGGGAACAACAATTAAGAGATGGTTAGATGCTCCTACAAACCAGCAATCTCCCAATCAGATGGCTTATTGCCGGATGTAGTTTATCGTCATACCTAGGAAAGTCATTCAACAGGAAAATTTCTTAATGATTTTGACTCGGACCATTATATCCAGCTGCTTCTTGCATTATCATGCAGACTAAATTATACATTGTTCTTTTATTTATACATGCAGTAAACATAAAACACATGGATATTTAACAGAAAAATACTTGACTCTTTGAAAGTATTACTTGAAGGGGTTAAAATTTCTAATAACTTATACAACTATTGCTTAAAAGTGGAATCTTTGCAGATTAATAATTTGATGCATTTTAAATACTAATTTTTATCTTTCTCAACAATATGACTTCAACTCTATTTTCAATTGGTATGCACTCGGTAGGCATATATATCGTAGATGATTAATAATTTCCAATAAAAGATTTTTTTTTAATTTGCCTGAAATTGATAAATGCAATATGTTCTGATGTGTTAATTTAAATCTGTGCAATTTATATAGATTTTTAAACTTTTCTTCCCAGCAATTGATTGATTGATATTAAATTGTGATTAAAATCCACTGACAAGGAAGGAAGGAAGGAAGGAAGGAAGTAATGTTGAAAAGGAAATATATATTGTGTGAAATAAATAGCTTTTTATGGTGAGGCTGCACACCTATTGATTTACCTACATAAGTAATTTATTCAGTTGATATGTAGGCAGGTGCAATTAGTAAAATCTATATTGGTAAAAAAGACAGGCTTATTTATCATATGACACAAATGCACACACACATGCTTTATATTAGGCCTTTTGACTAAACTGAAGCATGTAGAAAGACTGTAAAGCCAGAATTTCTCTTTGTGTTTCAATTTAGTGAAAAGAACTACAAATATATATGTGTGAGTATATATATTTATATTCATATTTATATATGCAAATATTTATATATACATACATATATATATATACATACATATATATATATATATATATATATATATATATATATAAATATAAAAGTGAACATAGAAGTCAACACTTAGAGGCGAGTCTGTTTCATGTTAGATGCAATCAGGTGGACCGATGATAGCATCTAGCATGAAACAGACTGTCGCCTCTAAGTGTTGACTTCTATGTTCACTTTTATATTTACACATGCTCTATCTCTGATATTGAGCACTTTATCCCATTAATATTAAGACTATATTTCTTCATATATATATTTATATTTATATATATATATTTATATATATATATATTTATATATATATATTTATATTTATATATATATATATATATATATTTATATATATATATTTATATATATATATTTATATATATATATTTATATATATATATTTATATTTATATATATATATTTATATATATATATATTTATATATATATATATTTATATATATATATTTATATATATATTTATATTTACATATATATATATTTATATATATATATATTTATATATATATATTATATATATATTTATATTTACATATATATATATTTATATTTATATATATATATATTTATATTTACATATATATATATTTATATTTACATATATATATTTATATTTATATATATATATATTTATTTATATATATATATATATATATATTTATTTATATATATATATATATTTATTTATTTATATATATATATATATATTTATATATATATATATATATATATATATATATTTATTTATATATATTTATTTATATATATATATATATATATATATATATATTTATTTATATATATTTATTTATATATATATATATATATATATATATATATATTTATTTAGTTTCACCGAGAACATGGCATAAATAATAAAAAAGCACAGCAGGAAAATTATCAACAAACTACACGACCAAACTAAACCCATGTGCAACTGCAGAATAGAGAATGAATGTCCCTTAAACGGTAATTATTTACAAAACAACGTATTATAGCAAGCCACGATAAAATCACCAGATAATGAAGACATATGGTGATGGGGTGTAGAGTTCTCGTTGTTAATTGTTGCTTGTATCAGAAGGTAGATAAATAGTAGCAGTCCTTCGGGACAGCAGCTAGTTTGGCCTAAAGGTTCAACAAGCGATCAAATTGAGGTCACCATAACATAAACAAAATAACATACGAAAGAGAAGGGTATATCAAAAACACTTTGTATTTAAATGCAACATCAATGAATAGTACAATGTTTCTTGATTTACACGCACAAAGTCCGTTACAAAATGTTCATTCATAGAAGAGAAATCCGATTATTAAAAGAATATAAGTGTCTTTTGTTAATACTTAAGTTCATGACGTGCTGGTCACAGGAGATGAAAGGTGAGGTCAATGGGTTGGTAGGAGTCCTTTGATATCTCCGTTGGTGAAGGAAGGCTGAAGGCATCGGGTTTGACGGGTGAGAAAAGCGTAGCGACATTCACTGACGGTACTTCAAAGCTTTCTGACTTAGAAGTGAATTTATCGCTCTATTTATGTGTGCCCTTCGGATCAGAGTCAGTCTGCTGAAACAAACTGTTGGGTATGGCGCGGAGCTGTTTAATTGGTGGAAAATTGTTTATCATTCTTTTTATTTCTTTTTAGATTTCCACCGGAAATTCTGCGTGGAGCCGGGTGCGCAGAGACCAGTATTGGTCATTTGCTGTCTAAACCTCTGAGGGTTAATATCCGGTCCTTCGCTTGCTCCGTGCCACCACATAACTTTCGCCCCAGTAAACGGAGTTGTTGTTGTTGTTTTTTTTTGTTTTTTTTTTTGTTTTTTTTTTTTTTAGTAATAAAAATATGTGTTTTCTTTCTTCCATTTAGCCGTTCTACCGGACTTCGTTCTAGTTTCTGGTTTGTTATCATTAGTTTCTTCGGAACAAGATAGGGAGTTATCCAAATCCGGTCTTGATCCAATGGAATCTTTTGATTTTATATTTTCAGAAATATATGCAGGTTTTAGTCTATCTATTGAAACATTACTATGTACGTCATCCGATCTTTTAATAGTAAAATATTTTTCATGACGACTTAATACTTGGAATGGACCTGTGTATGGAGCTTCCAATGGCTTTCTTACTCTGTCTGTTCTTAGCCAGATACTTTTACATGTTTGTAAATCTTTTGGAATGTAAGAATTAGGTATTGTATGCAGGTGTCCCCTGGATAATTTGTCCATGTCAAATTTTTGCATCTCGTCGGCTAGAATTTTAACGTGCGAGTTTGTCATTTCACTATTCTCGTTCTTGATAGAGTCAATTAACAATCGGGGGACTTGTGCATGACTCCCTGTTACTGCAGTAAATGAAGAATAGTTTGATTCGTTAGGTGTTATCCTCATTCCCAAAAGGACGATAGGAAGAGCTGACAACCACGATTCTTTCCTGGCTATAATAGCCGTTTTTAAAGTTCTGTGTGCTCGCTCAACTAATCCATTCGTTTGCGGATGGTACGCCGTTGTTCGTAATCTGTTGAAGCCTATTATTTTTGATAGTTCTGAGAATAATTCGGATTCAAATTGGCTTCCTCTGTCCGTAACGACATGAAGAGGAACCCCGAATCGGGAGATCCACAGATTGACAAAAGCCGTTGATATTGATTTTGCCGTAATTTCTGTTATTGGGCATGCTTCTATCCATCTCGTATTTCTATCAATGCATGTTAATAAATATCGATATGGTGAAAAATAAGGGTCAGTTTGGTTCTTTACTGGTAGTAAGGGACCGACAATATCCACATGCACCGTTTCAAAACGACTGGAAGGTAATTCAAATGGATTTACTTTGCTCTTTGTGTGTTTTATTATTTTTGCTTGTTGGCAGTGCTGGCATTCTGTGCACCAGGTTTTTATTGACTTGTCCATCTTCGGCCAATAGTATCTGGATTTTATTATTTTTCTTGAAGATGTTATTCCTGGATGTGATAGATTATGCAGACTGTCAAATACCGATTTTCTGAGCTTTTCAGTCACAAAAGGTCGTGGAAAAGGTAATGTCGTGTCACATAATATGGTTTCATTTTGATTTATTGTGTATGGTTTCAGTTGATCTTTGAATGCCTGAATTTCATTGTCAGTAGCTTGATGCTTCATTATTTCTTGTAAGTCACATATATCAATAGTGATCGCGTTGACAGGTCGTGATAAACAATCAGCTACTATATTTTGTGAACCTCTTATATGTGAAATGTCATTTACATATTCGCTGATAAAACAGAGGTGACGCTGTTGTCTATCTGATTTTAAGGAAGACTGGCTTTTAAAAGCACTGCAAAGTGGTTTGTGATCCGTCAGTAACATTACATTTCTGCCTTCTATTAAATGTTTAAAATGAAGTACTGCTAGATAGGCAGCTAGTAGTTCTCTGTCAAAAGTAGAATATTTTTGTTGGGTTTGGGATAATTTCTTTGAAAAGAAACCTATGGGGATGGGTTGATTATCAATCATTTGATGAAGTGCTGCACCCACCGCATAATTCGAACTGTCTGTTACAAGTTGATAGTTGTTAGCTTTCGAGCTGGGGAAAGCCAAAACAGTTACATTTGATAAAGACTTTTTCATATTTTCGAAAGATTCAATTTCTTCCTTTGTTAGGGTTAATGACTTGGAATTTTGGTTTAAACGTATTTTTTCCGTGAGAGGTAGTATGATATCGCTGAAATTTGGCACAAGTTTTCTGTAAAAATTTGCCATTCCGATGAATCGGCGTAGTGATTTGGAATCGTTTGGTTGAGGAAATTCACTTAATTCATTCAACTTTTTAGCACTGGGTTTGAGACCACTAGCAGAAATATGAAATCCTAAAAAGTCTAATTCATTAGCACTAAATATGCATTTGGAGAGACAAATTTTAAAATCGTACTCACTCAGTTTTTGTAGTACTAGGTCGATATGCTTGGAATGAGTTTCTTCATCTTCTGAGAATATAAGGATATCGTCGATATATACAAAGGTATAATCAGTATCACGAAAGATATTGTCCATCATTCTCTGAAAAGTACATGATGCGTTCCGTAGTCCGAAAGGCATATAGTTATATTCAAATAACCCAAAAGGGGTAGAGATGGCTGTCTTGCAAACATCCTCCGGATGTACAGGTATCTGATGATAAGCAGACGACAGGTCTATCTTTGAAAAGAACTTCTTATTATGAAGCTTCGAAGACAAGGAATTTATATTTGGGACTTGATATCGATCGGCTTTTGTTATGGTATTTAAATGTCTGTAATCGCCAACAGGTCTATATGTGCCGTCTGACTTCGGTACCATATGTAAGGCTGAACTCCATTCAGAGTTTGAAGGGGAAATTATTCCTGCCTTTAGGAGTTTCTTGAATTCCTCTTTTGCAATTTCACATCTCTGAGCTGATAATTGTCTGGCTCTGGAGAAAGTAGGAGGGTTGCTACCAGTTTCTATTCTATGGAATATCTTTGGTTTTGTTGCATTCGTGTCGCGATGAGGAGAAATTAAATTTGGGTATTTCTCCAGAATTGCTCGTACCATTTTGTTAGCATCTTTATTCGGTACTAAATCTATATTCATGATAATAGACGATGGATGTGCATCGGATTGTCTATTAGTCATTTTATCAATCAGCTTATTGTTTGTGCAGTCCACCATTAGCCCGAAATGGTTTAGGAAATCGTATCCTAGGAGTGGCTGAGCAGTTTCGGCTATTATAAATGTCCAGGTAAATTCTCGTCTGAGGTTCCGTAGTGTTAGATTCAGTACTGCTTGTCCTGAGCATTCAATCTTTTGACCGTTGGCAGACACTAAAGAGATATTGGTTGGGTATGTTACAGCTCCGCTTAAATATCTCTTCGGAAGTATAGATACGGCAGCTCCTGTATCCACAATAAAATTTAAACTTTGAGCTCCTAACCGTGCGGCTACAATGAGAAGCGGCGAGGAAATGGAAGCTAACACCTCTCGCCTAGTTAGTTTTCCGAAATCTCACGAGGAACTGGTGAATTTGGGCGAGAGTTGGGTTGCATTTGAACATTCCGTTTATTTGGCCATCTGCACCACGGCTTACAAAATTTTGCACGTTCCGCAAAGTATAAATGCGCTCGGCAAATTAGAGGTTTTTGGTCCTTGTTAAAAGGGCGAACACTGGTAGGGAATTTATTTTCACTGTGGGAACAGCCATGTATCCTTTTAGTTTCATTTTTATTTTGCTGTTCATCCCTTTGTTTCCCCGAAATCTGTCGTATATGTGCGGTGTCTTGTTTGTTAAAATATAATAGTAAGTCATCCGCCATTCTTCCAAGGCGATCTGTGTCTAAATCGACTTGTGCCGCTACCACTGGTTTAATGGAGTGAGGTAGGGCTTGAATAAATTTGTGACGTACGATATCGTCCCCTACGCCAATTCGGCTTGCTAATGACATAAGTTCATTCAGGTATACTGAGGGACGACCTGTTACAGTCGATGACGACATTAATTTGTCCAGCATCTCTGGTTTTGTTTTCTCGTAAGCGCCCGTCACTGCTTCTCTTAGTGCGTCGTAATCTTTTGATTGCAGTATAGTTGGCTGTATATTTCCTACTACGTCCACAGGGAGAGCTGCCAAAGTGTTAAAAAATTTTTGACTGGTCTGTCTTATATTTGCAATATTAAATTGCGCCTCCATTATCGCAAACCAAGCTATTACGTTTGATTCAATGAAGTTTGGTGGTTTTATCGCAACAGCTTGGATTGGTTGGTTTTGATTAATTGTAGTTTCTTCAGCGTCATCTGCCATGTTTTTGGTTTGTGTTGAATAAAAATTCTAATTTTGTGACAGTTCAATTTTTTTTTTTTTTGTGCGTGCGTGTATATATATGTGTTAAAATCACGTCTTGGTCACCACTTATGGTGATGGGGTGTAGAGTTCTCGTTGTTAATTGTTGCTTGTATCAGAAGGTAGATAAATAGTAGCAGTCCTTCGGGACAGCAGCTAGTTTGGCCTAAAGGTTCAACAAGCGATCAAATTGAGGTCACCATAACATAAACAAAATAACATACGAAAGAGAAGGGTATATCAAAAACACTTTGTATTTAAATGCAACATCAATGAATAGTACAATGTTTCTTGATTTACACGCACAAAGTCCGTTACAAAATGTTCATTCATAGAAGAGAAATCCGATTATTAAAAGAATATAAGTGTCTTTTGTTAATACTTAAGTTCATGACGTGCTGGTCACAGGAGATGAAAGGTGAGGTCAATGGGTTGGTAGGAGTCCTTTGATATCTCCGTTGGTGAAGGAAGGCTGAAGGCATCGGGTTTGACGGGTGAGAAAAGCGTAGCGACATTCACTGACGGTACTTCAAAGCTTTCTGACTTAGAAGTGAATTTATCGCTCTATTTATGTGTGCCCTTCGGATCAGAGTCAGTCTGCTGAAACAAACTGTTGGGTATGGCGCGGAGCTGTTTAATTGGTGGAAAATTGTTTATCATTCTTTTTATTTCTTTTTAGATTTCCACCGGAAATTCTGCGTGGAGCCGGGTGCGCAGAGACCAGTATTGGTCATTTGCTGTCTAAACCTCTGAGGGTTAATATCCGGTCCTTCGCTTGCTCCGTGCCACCACAGACAAAGTATACATAGGAGTAACTGAAGGACCCTGGAAACAAAGAAATTATGTACACAAAATATCTTTCACAAATAGTAAATATGAAACAGCACAATGCTTTCTAAGTATATCTGGGAAATTAAAAACAAAACACACTACACCAAAAATATCTTGGAAAATAAGGAAAAGATCATCAGCCTACAACAACCAATCAAAAACTTGCAAACTTTGCTTGAAGGAAAAAATAGCTATCGTTACTTTCCCAGACCAAAATAAATTATTAAATAAAAGATCCGAGCTCGTCTCAAAAAGCAGACATGAAAACAAATTTTTACTATGTTACTTAAAAATCGAAAAAGGAAAAAATAAATAAACAAAATGACAATAAAATAAACAAAATAAATTAATCCAGACAAATTACCAAATCACACCAGATAGAATAAAAAATGAGAAACAAAGTCAATAAATAAAGTAAATAATAAACAAATTAGAAAACTATTATGACCAAAATATTAGTTAGACTATAAAAATCAAATCAAAAATCGGCTGAAAAAAATAGCTATAACTGTTATATAATGATAAAAAAAATGAATAAAAATAATATACTATGTTACTTAAAAATCGAAAACCAAAAAGAGAAAATATACAGTGTAACAAATAAATATGGAAAATAAATTGATCTAAATACATTCAATTATATAAATAAACTAACAACCAACACCGATAAACTAGCTGTTAGAAAATTAAAGATAATCAATCCAAATAAATACATGAAGTAATAAACAAATTAAAAACTGCTCTCACCAAAATAATAGTTAGAATAAACTACAACGATCAACCCCAAAATTGAACAAATAGCTTTATCTCCCCTCCCAAAAAAAAACTATTAAATAAGCTATATAAACAAATTTTTACTACGTTAATAAAAACACCAATCAAAATAAAAAAAATAAATATATAAGATTAAAAATAAAAATAAATAAAAACAAGCAAAATAATTTAACTCGAACAAATAAACGACTTCCGGTAAAATAACCGCCCAAATAGACTACCCACAATACACCACTGACCCGTATATATAAATAGCCAAGAAAAATAACAGCACTTGTGGCATGACGATTGCATCTAGCATGAAACAGACTGTCACCGCTAAGTGTTGACTTTTATGTTCACTTTTATATTTACACACGCGCTATCTCTGATATTGAGCACTTTATCTCATAAATATAGCACACTTTAAGACTATATTTCTTCATATATATATATATATATATATATATATATATGATGAAAAACCTACTATAAAATTTACCCACGAACTTGAATCGAATAATTCTCTACCTTTTCTAGACATACTACTCACCAGAAATAATAACAAACTAGAATTCAAAGTATATCGTAAACCCACATGCAAAAACGACTATTTACACTTTTACTCTCACAATGATACTAGGACTAAGAGAGGTGTTATTATCGGATTTTACTTGAGAGCTCTGCGGATCTGTTCAGCAAAATATTTAGATGACGAATTTGGTTATATCGAGGATACCTTCTCCAGCCTTTCGTATCCGAGACAACTAATACTCGGCGCTAAACATAAAGCCTTGAAAATCCACAGAGTTCGTCCATCAGTACATAACAACATACCGACTACTACTACTACATCAAAGGTGGAGAGAGGCACACTCTCAGCTGCCCCTGATAATCCCATTGGCTTCATCTTTCTACCGAATAACCCTCTGACCGAACACATCTCCAACAATCTAAACGCGCTAAAAATTAAAACTACTACATTACCCACTAAATCTATACGTAACATATTGAATAATGCCAGCAGACAGCATATTACATCTGATGCTTGTGTCTATCAGGTGCCCTGCAGAGACTGCAACCTGAGTTATGTAGGCGAGACAGGTAGATCATTGAAATCTCGCATTTCCGAACATAAACGTGACATTCGCCTCGGTAATCTAAGCAGTGCTTTAGTTATACACATAGCCAAATCTGATCACAATTTTGATTTTGACTCTGTGAAGATCTTAAAATATATCCACAATAAATACCTTAGGCAGATTTATGAGGCTGGCATGATAGCCACCTCACACACAGTAAATAAGCGACCTGGGTTCTTTCAGATCGCGAGCTGTGTGGCAAGATTAATGCGTGACAAACGTACCGATAAGCTATAGTTTTAAATAGTCCCCCTCACCTTCCACTTAGGACACAATCTTTTCCCTGTGCGCAGGTCTTCGTAGTTGTCGCCCACGCGACGCCAGCGTATCCGACTCCAAGAAAGAATACTTGACTTTAGAATTTCAGTTTTTCTGTTTCTGACCAGTCCTGTATATATCGTCTCTTCATCAAACTTAAATCTAATATAAATATGTCTCCATTAACCATGTCCCGAAGAAGGTCTATTTGACCGAAACGTCTGACGTCGACAGAATAACAAAACAAAAACAAAATAAAAACAGTAAACTCACATATTCGGATTTTGCTTTGTTTTTTCCACATTTTCATCATACCGTCGGATCTACATCCACACATTTGCTTACATATATATATATATATTATATATATATATATATTATATATATATATATATTGTATATTATATATATATATATTATATATATATTATATATATATTATATATATATATATATATTGTATATTATATATATATATATTATATATATATATATATATATATTGTATATTATATATATATATATTATATATATATATATATATTGTATATTATATATATATATATTATATATATTGTATATTATATATATATATTATATATATGTATTGTATATTATATATATATATATTGTATATTATATATATATATATATATTATATATATATATATTGTATATTATATATATATATATATATATATATTGTAATAGTTTTAGCAAAACCAGCCTGCTAACCATTACACCACGCTGAGGCGCTCTACTCTTATGAAAGTATCTCACTCTGAAATCTTTCTTAAATATACCACTTGTAAAGCCGCCATTTTCTTTTTGGGAATGAGACACATCTGAATCCATTTTTGTCCGGGAGTTAAGCCATTTTCTTTCATGTTACATAAATATTTTTGAAACTTGTTCTATGGTATATTTGTACTAAAAACCAAAAATATGAACAAAGGATAAACTTACAGAACAAGTATCTTATTCTATGTCCTGTAATAGTAATTAGTTGCAGCCATAAGAACTTATGAAATCCTGTAAGATCAATGAAGTTGAACAATGTTGAGCCTGGTCTGTACCTAGATGGGTGACCACTAGGGAAAACCAGATACTATAAGGTTGGATGTGCAGTTGGTGCAATGGATATCAACTCTAATTTGTTATTCAGATAGCTGAGTTTCAATTCCTATTGTGTTCGTTATATTCCCTAACACACAAAAACCTTTACTTGTATCACTAAATCATTATCTCCCTCAAAAAGTTTACAATCTAAAAATGTTTTTTGGCTATAAATAACTTGTAAAATGTTGATAAGCCATATAAAGTGAATCAATCAATCAATGAAATACTGATTAGCTACACAGGCATACTTTTTAGATTTATTTACATTCTCTGGAATATAAATGTATAGAAACTACAATGGCCACAAAGTGAGGGATCAGTTTATATATTGATTATAATATAGAATCGATCCCCCACTTTATATCCACCTTATAATTTCTTTTTGTTGATAAGCCATAGAAAACGAATCAATTAATCAATGAAATACTGATTAGCTACACAGGCATGTCTTTTAGATTTATTTACATTCTCTGGAATATAAATGTATAGAAACTACCGTGGCCATAAAGTGAGGGAACAGTTTACGCGTCCGTTTTAATATAGAATTAATCCCCACTTTATATCCACATTATAATTTTGATTTTAAAAACGCTATACTTATAAAAAAAGAAAATAACTCACTCGGAAGGAAAATTCTAGAGAGTACCGCCATAGAACATTACCCAAATATTAATCTATGCCCAGGCCTTTTCCCTATTTCACTTTTCTTAACAAAATTACTGCTCTTACAAACGTACACAACAATATCATAAAATCAAAAGAAAATGGTTGAATCCATCAACACAGATATAATAATAATCTCCACACGTGACATTAACTGACGTTATTTTCAGTTGACAATATGAAAATAGCGTTCCCTACATTCCAGTTGCTAAGAACACTGTTTTTTGTTTTTATTAATTTCCTTGTTTAATTAAATTCATTTCGTTTTTTGCTTTGAGAAATTCCACATTGGACGAAACGCGTCAGCAATTAATAGTGTTTTCCTATTGTCATTTATATTTATAAAGATTCTCTGAATATAAAAGTATAGAAACTACAATGGCCAGAAAGTGAGGAATCAGTTTATAATTTGATTGTAATGTAGAATTGATCCCCCACTTTATATCCACTTATAATTCCTTGATTGTTGATAAGCTACAGAAAATAAATCAATCAATCAATCAATGAAATACTGATTAGCTACACAGGCATGTCTTTTAGATTTATTTACATTCTCTGTTTTCTGTCTGGCTTGTAAGTGCTATTATTTAGTTATATAAGAAATTTATTTCATTTTGATTGGGTTTTATATAAATTGTGAATTCTAAGTTTCTTAGAATTTTCTTCTCTTTTTGTGTTATATTATCTGCCTGGCCATTTCTTCAGAGAAATCAGCCATCATCTCTATATAATATCATTTAATCGATTATTGATTATATAAATTCTGATAAGTTCAAAAATATATGCACCTTTTTTGTAGATAAAAATGAGCTAAAATGAGAACTTTGACATATCTGGTCATGTTATCTGCTATCTGTCAGTGTTAATTAAACACCATTACAAGCTTGCCACTACTGCTAAATATCATGCCATGAAGGCAATATGGATTTTGGCAGAGTATCAGAACATCCTCCCATGAAGACATTATGGATTTTTGGCAGAGTATCAGAACAGCCTCCCATGAAGATATTATGGATTTTGGCAGTGTTGGAACATCTTCCCATGAAGGCATTATAGATTTTGGCAGAATGTTGGAACATCCTCCAGTGCCAGATTAATCTGCTGTTGGTATTGATGGACAACATCTTTCCAGTAGCTGTGTGGTCTGCCATGAGGTCCTCTCCAGTTTGCCGATGACAAGTCAAACAGGTAGCTAACTCTGGTAAGTTGGTAATCAGGTTGTTGCAATTCATGACTCAACCCACAAACACAACAATAGTATGGAGAAAGTTCACCTGGTTGGTCCTCTGGCAAAGCTGCTGACTGAACACAAGATAAGATCAGATCAGTGAAACCTTGATGGTCCTCTGGCGAAGCTCATGACTGAACACAAGATAAGATCAGATCAGTGAAACCTTGATGGTCCTCTGGCAAAGCTCCTGACTGAACACAAGATAAGATCAGATCAGTGAAACCTTGGTGGTCCTCTGGCAAAGCTCATGACTGAACACAAGATAAGATCAGATCAGTGAAACCTTGATGGTCCTCTGGCAAAGCTCCTGACTGAACACAAGATAAGATCAGATCAGTGAAACCTTGGTGGTCCTCTGGCAAAGCTCATGACTGAACACAAGATAAGATCAGATCAGTGAAACCTTGATGGTCCTCTGGCAAAGCTCATGACTGAACACAAGATAAGATCAGATCAGTGAAACCTTGATGGTCCTGATACTTTTGGACTCAAAACTATGGACACTGATGACAAGCATTTAGCAAAGAGTCCGTGACTCAGTGCTATATAGTAGCACAAAGATGACAGTGGCTTTGTAAACTTTAAGATGAATTCATCAGATGTTGCAATGCTGTCATAGTGGCTTCTATAGGTCTCTTGTGACACCTACAGACAGACACAACAAAAACACAGAAACCTGCATTAGATACAATAATGCGTTTAGTTTTCATTCAACCTGAAGGGTTATGTGACAAGATAATCAAAATACAGGTAATAATCGGTCTATTTGCAGAAATCCATATAAATGTAATATAGGACTAAAAATTGTACTTTTGCTATTTTATAGCAAAATACACTTGACATTATTGACATAATGATAATGATTGACATAGCGTTATCAACACTTGACATAATTACGACATTCCTGCCAAAAGTAATGCTTTGCTTTTAATTATTATCATTGCCCACAACATCAGAGATCGATGTTAGTTATATAAGTAGCAAAGTTTGTACCGTTCTGCCAATGACCCATAATTCTTTTGTTTTACAGATAGCATTTTAAAATCACATCTGACGTGAAAGTGTACACAAAGCAGATGTCATTGAATTTCTTCATGCTGAAGAAATAGAAATAAGTGTTGCCTCATTTATTTAGAAACAATTCCCATTCATCTACATTTACTTAGTCAAGAGACCAAACAATGGATGTGAGCACAATTAGGCAATGGACAGGTATGACTGTACCAGAATTGCTGATGATTGCTGTTGATAGACCATTGTGGAAAAGTTAGTGTGGCTTCTGTATTCGGATCCGCCCTACGATTACAAAAGTAAAGGGAATGATGATGTATGACAGCTGTGCTAAGAGCCGTGTGTGATGTTAGCACATGAAAACACAGACACCATGAATATACATAGCAAATGGTGTGGATTATATGGAAAAGTCGTGTTTTGCCCCTGAAACCTTGCCCTGCCCAACAGTGATATTCTACTCCTTATATCTGCTGTAATTTTGTTTTGGAGCTTAGACTGTTCAAACTGTATCATTTGCAAAGGAGTAAAACCCCTTTTATCTCTAAAAGAGGACACTTTTCAGCTAAATGAGTCGAGTATAAAAGACTCCTGTCTGACATTTTTAATTCTAAACTTTTGGTTATTTTTGCCCTGTTGGGATTTAGTTTCAGAATTAAAAAATGCAGCACGAGTTTCAATAGGCCACTAACCTTGCGCCATGTCTCTACAGGATGTGGGCAGTCATTGCTCCCCACAGCTTCCTATCTCTATTTGCTTTGTCATTTCCATAAAAAATAAGTAGGAGTCATTACTTTCAGAACGCATCAGTCAGTTATGTGCCATGCGAGATACATACTTAGGTGATCATGTATCTTTTGATATATGACTGATGAGGCAGATTTTTTCCTGCAGTATGTTGCCATTTCTTTCTGTGGTAGACCAGTTGCCATCCAGGGCTATAGAACATGGTCTGTTCTGATACTTACCCATAGCTGGAGGGAGGAGAGGATTCATACTTTTCCCAAGGTTATTAGCACTTAAGTGAATGAAATGGATTCGACCAGGATTTGAACTCGGCTCTCCGATTCCTCAATCCTAGCTGCTAACGCATAATGATTTAATTTCAGTTCGAGTGATACTTTTTGCTCCCATCATTTTTTAAAACTCTAATGTAGCAAATACTATTGAGAATTTTAATGTTAGAGAAGTGCTGTCAGATGCTTTGGCTTGAGGGACAAAGCAATTTCAAGTCAAGTTTGCAATTTAATAGCATGGAGTATGCACTTGGCTTATTTTGAATGATCGAATTTCTCAAGGGAGATAACTCCTGGCATATTAAATGCTATTTAGGGAGTATTTTCACTCACTTATTTGAAAATATAAATTCTGCAAATAGAAAATGACTGGACATCAAGGTTTGTGTCCACCTTTGGTTGTATGTTTCAAGAGTGTAATAATTGAGAAATGTTTTTGTAGAAATGGAAGGTTTTATAGATAATGGGATTGATTGCATTTGCATTTTGACATAATAATAATCTTGAGATATACACCAGGAGCACCAAAGCAGATTGTTTTATTCCATGCTAATAGGAATATATACTTGAAAAACAAGGTGGATAAAATAAGTAATGGTTTATTGTAAAAAACCAGTACAATAAGAATAAAGGTAACAGTTATGCACAAGGTCGTTGCAGGTCAATCCAGTAGTGAGTGCTACTATTGGAAGGTTGGTAGTTCTCATGTAAGTCTGAGTCATACTCAACAGATTCCAGTTAGACTCTGTAGTCTGTTGACTTACAGATACTTATAGGTAGTTACTACCTATTGTGTAGTTACTCATGGGGGTGACAGGTAATTCCATTACATCACAGGTATAGCAGCAGAAACGCATGGATGAATGGTAGATTTATAAATGTGCAAGATGGATTCTGACAAGAAAATCTTTCTGACACCACACAATGAAATAATTTTCCTAGCAGTTGACCTGAGATTCATTCAATATAATTACTCCACTTCATATAAGTGGACAATATGAGTCCAAGAACGTGCAATGAGGAAATCTGAAGAATACATCAATTCAAGCAGTTTCAAAAACTTTGGAATTTCACTGATAAATAATTCTTGAGATTTTGCTTCGAGTGTGTAGAGTAAAAATGGAAGGTCTTATTAGATAAGGGACTTCCACAGACAGACACTGGACGACATAAGTTACCTCCTTTATTGTTATATAAACAGCTGAGTAGCCATGGGCCAAATATATTTTTGTGTTTGCATCTCGTTGGTATGAGAAAGTAATTCAGAATTACTACTACCATTGTCATTGGTTATTTTACAGTTTTCTTTCTCTTCTGTCAGGTGGGGGTCAATGACCCAAGCTGGGACACTGGATAAGATTCTTTAGTGGGTGACTTTAATTGGTGGAAAGAGGAAAATGAGTTGGTTTTATGAACAGGACACCATGAGACAATGTTTGCTGTAGAATTTTTCTAACTTTTGTTTTTAAAGATCTCTTTGCATAAACTTTGAGTTAAATCGAGGAAGCTTTTCCTTAAAACAACTTCTATTATTTCTCTAAAATATAAAAGAAATTAAGTTAATGGCCGTAAATGATATTTACTTTTTTATAAAGATACTGGATTCTGTCAAAGCTGAGAATGTATATAGCAGCCACTTGAACAGTTAAAACACGGAAGAGTAGATTTATCCACAGATTCTGTAACTAATATATTGATACGGCAGTGACAAGACTATAATAAAGATAATTAATGAATGATGTTCAGGGAGAATTGTATTCATGCCTTTTACAAGAGGATTTAAGTGAAAATGATATTTGTTTAATATTTGAGCTTAACAGTTGACATCGATATTCGGAGTCGATTCTTGATTTGCCTGATTTATTTTTAAAATATGATTTTTTTTTCTTTTTAATTCTAATACCTGGGCATGATCTCTGACTATCATCCCAGTAAGAATGATGCAACTGGGCTCATTATCGTTGATTATGAATAGAAGCCAAATTCACGAATAGAACAGATCTAATGAACATTATTAAAATCTCTCAAAGACAATTGGTCCCTCATTATTGTCCTAATAATGATAATGAATCTTTCTTGAGATTTTGTAATCCATTTATGATAACTGTTGTTCCCCATTTGCTAATTGTTTCTCGGGGGTGGTGATTCGAGTTAATCTCATTTCGATCCTCCCTAATCCTTTAAACAAATTGCGCAAATGTTTTTTAATCTGTTTAGCAAAGAAAGTGGCTTAGTGAAGCCTTCTCTGAATGCAAAGCTGTTGTTTGCTAACAAAAAGGCTGTGACTGAGTGCATTTTAAGACTTGGCCTGCTAGGTAAGTGTTGTGTAAGGAAATCAAATGATCTCGTGGTCATGATTTCAATCCCTGAATTGGGTAGTGTTGTTGCGGGTGGCAGATTGGCCCACAAACAAATACTGAATGACGGAAGACAATGGCAAACAAAATGAAAACTTGAGTAAAAAAATGTTTATTGCCAAGTTTATTTTTGTTAAATAAAATACATGAACAAAATTAAAGTTACAGTGTACTCGGCAAAATATATGTGTATGCTGATGTAGAGGGTGAGAAAAGCATTGTCCTGAAAA